>OW052220.1:104517972-105001050 GCA_932526605.1 Nephrotoma flavescens
GGTAGCGATATCATCGGATTCAACAAATGCAATCGAATGATAATCTTTTTTTTTTTTTTTTAATGAGATGGCTCGGCCTCGTTTCAAGGTCCCCACAACAACGGACGACCAATAAAGTGTTCCATCAACAACCACCGGTGTGCGTCGTTGAGGAAGACCTCGACTGCGCTGACGTGGCGTGAGCATAATCCGGTTCGTCAGTCCAATGTTAGTTAATACAACTTTACACCATCCTCTGGAGGGCCAGGGACCCAAGTATATATTAGCAGAGAGGTTGTTAAGACACCGAATGTGCATATCCACACTACGGTAACTTGAATCCGGTAACTTCTTCGTTTCTTTCCTCTTTATCTATACAATAAAAACAATATAAATAAAGGTGAAGGAAACGAAAAACTTACCGGATTCAAGTTACTCTAGTATGGATATGCACAACAAGAATTTGTTTCGATTTATTTAAGGATGAAACACACCAAGCAGCAGCAGCGAGCAGCAAATTCAAATATTACCTTATTCGTTTATGTAACGATACAAAATCATAATTTGAGTATAAATATACACAGGAACATATTTCCAATAAAAAAAATCAAATATTTTGTAATTTTAACAGGAAAATTTAGATTTAAAGAAATTGTAATGAATGAAGTTGTATCTATCGTGGCATCAATAGGTTCTACACCCAGTAGCATAAATTTACTACACTTGGCTGCTACTCATAACGATAAATTTGATAAAATTCTATTTACAACTGGTGTGCACGCCCATATCAGCCGTTAATGTGGATTGCTTGGAATATGTTGCGCTGCTCTTGGTGTGTTTCACCCTTTAAGGCGCAACTGTTTGTTTTGTTTTAGTAGTAAAATGCACTTGCCTCAATTTTATTGAGGTTGTTGTGAGTAGCATTAAAGAACAGTAAATTGAAGCTGGAGTGCGTTCACGAGACTTACATAGTCTTAACATGACCTAAGCTATTAGAAAAACGAAAGTATTGATTACTAGTGGAAGATTTTGAGATGTTAGTCAAAAACTGAAAATAACTTATATGGCCACAGAAAATCAAAAAATTATAGTAAAAATTGTAATACATAATTTTTTTCCGAATTGTCCCTCCCTGTATGCGATCCAAATTTTACAAAATTTTTATTAAGAAATAGCCAGTTTAAAATTTATTTATATCGTTTTCATAAGGACTGGTTATGAAATGGCCAATTTAGTCCAGCACGAACAGATCCTAGAATTTTGTCCAAAACATACTCTAAAAGCCCTGATCAATACTACTCTCCAAATTTCATCGTTATTCGTTAAGAAATGGCCGAAAGACGGAATATTATTAAATTTCTTTTACCAAGTTCCTTTACTTCGAGGGATGAATTTGTCATTTTAAGAATCACTTTTAATATTTTATTGCGCTGAGATGTTTTATTTAGTGAAAAAGGTGATACATAAAGAATAAAAAATTTCCACTGGTAATCACATAACAAAACAAATTCTCCTTAGTGTTAGTGGTGACACTTGCGGCGAGTAGCGTAATCTCTTATTTTCCGCTGTCAAATTTCCGCTATCTTATACAGCATACAAGTGCAAACGAATTACAAGCATAATTGAATATGTACTTGAAAGTAAGAAAATTGTTCAAGCGTCTACTTGGAGGTAGAACAGACCTTTAATAGAGTATGGCATAAAGGCTTGGAATATAAATTACATCGAGACTTAACAAAGCAGTTTTATGAAATACTAAAATCTTATATATCAAACCGACACTTTCGTGTTAAATTAGATGTCGAATACTCAGAAATAAAGAAAATATCAGCAAGAGTAAAACATGGTAGCGTTCTGGGACCAACTTTATATGTTTTTTACACCTCGGACTTACCAACGATAGAGGAGGCTAACATAGCGACGATTGCGAATGATACCGCTTGATCTGCGAAATCCAATCAGGATCGACTAAAAATATAATACAATTGTAAAGGGGATTAGCCAAAGGGCTACAACCCTCCAAACAAGAATATATATTAATTGGTGTAAGATAAATTACTAGATGATTTGTAAATCACTTGTAATAAATATATAAATAAAAATAAAAAAAAAATAACTCTCTGAAAAAAAATGAGTATGGCAATTAAAATATGTATGTGTCCCCTTATCAGTCGCATAATTTAGCTAACGTAAATGTAAATCACATTTGACTGTCTAAGAAGTTCAAACAAAAAAACGTGATTTACATCTATAGATAGATTTCAACAATAGTAACCATAAATTTCCCTGAGCTTAGCAATATTTTCAACGAGATTAACTATCCAATGTTTTAGTAGGTAGATGTCGTCCACCTACCACAGTTTCAAATTACCCACCTAAATGCTTATATAAAACCACAACATGTCTACACTAACGTACTTCTATATAAAATTAGATCGATCCAAACCACAAACAATAATCAATCAATATTGAAACTGTCGCACTAATAAAGTCATCAACCTTAATTCTTAAGACAAAACATAAAAACACAAAGTTTAATGATTGAAAATTCTTGGTTGAATATGTTTGGGTAACCCGATCAATTTATTAATTATTTGTTGAACGCACATATCTTTGGTTTTGTTACACAATTCGTATCTTAAATTTCTAAACTAACATAGGCCATCGTTTAGTATGCGTAAACACTGTCAAGAAAAATAATAATATTCGTTGTACAATGCAGAAAATTCAAAAAATGTTTATTAAGAAATCCAAACATCTTACGAGCGGGAACGTAAAGAGAACGTCGAACGAAACTAAAAAATTCGAATTTTAATCTTTTTGAATGTTTTGCTTTTCTCATAAAACGAGATTGAATTTCTTATTTCTACTTGTCGTATGTAAAGCAATAATTTAATGTTATAAACAATTTTTGAATATTAAATAAGTTTTTTGTTCTACGAGTTAATTTTGCCATTTTATTTTTAGTTTATCTATTCTTATCCTTCCTTACATGCCCCCCCCTCACCCTCCCAAATAGTAGTAAATAATTTTTCTATATGACGATGAAAATGGATTTTTATTTTTATTAGCAAAACTTTGAAGCCAACCGAAAATTGAATGCAAATTATTCCCGCATAATATGTTTTAGTGAATTATGCTTTGTAACATAAGTCGACTTTCCATAAGTTAAGATTCTATTTTCAAATTTTTACATATTCAGTGGGAACGTAAGACATGACATGTTATTTGTGGTTTATTCGAATATGTTAAAATAACAATTTTGTGGGGAAAAATTGAATAAATGTTGCGATGATATGCTACATATCTTGTACAGCACTATACACATTATAAGTGTGAGAAAGACGATATACACGGGTGCGAGGTCATTCTTTTTTAATCCGCCTGTTTACACGAGTTGTGATTCAACCTTCTTTCCCCCCCTCTTCTCTTCTTTCCCCCTGCCTATAAACTAAAATTTTGTTTATAGGCAGGGGGGGGGGAAAGAAGGGAAGAAATTTTTGGTTGAATCACAACTCGTGTAAACAGGCGGAATGTAGGTAAGACGTTAAATATTAGGAATAATTCTAAAATTCTTAAAAATACACACAAAGTAATAAATTTGCACAAATTGATAAGCACCAAATAAATAAATTTCTTACACCAAAAATTCATTTATCGCAATAAAAGATAATAAATCGGCAACAAATCGAGCTCGGTTACCTATACGTACTCAACAACATGCACGCATTACAAAATATGCACATTTTAAAATAGTCAACTTCTCTTGGACGTGGCTTTTATTGTTAACGTTTTGCTTAGTCTCGTTGATTCCGTTAGTACCTGAAATAGGTGGGTTACATTGCTTATCCAACCAGCCTAATTTAAACTTCCTAACCAGAACAGCATTTTTATTACGAGTTTATGTATTTCAATTTTTAGTTTGAGCGAAAATGGTGAACAGCCTTTAACATGCATTCCCAGATATTTGGGCTCAGGTTTCGTTAGCACCTGAAATAATTTGGTTAATTAATCATCCAGCCAGTCTATTTAGAACTTCCTAACCAGAAGAGTTGATTTGTTGCGATTGTTTTTCAATTTTGAGTTTGAGTGAAAATTGTAAACGGCCCTTAACACGTCTTCCCAGAGATTTGGACTGAACACCTTAACACGTCTTCCCAAAGATTTGAGAAGGACCTGAAATATATTGTTAAATTGCTCATCCAACCAGCTTAATTGGAACTTCATGACCAGGAAAGTAAATTTGTTACGAATTTTTGTATTTCAATTTTGAGTTTGAGTGAAAATTGTAAATGGCCATTAACATGGTCTCGATAGTACCTGAAGTAGGGAGCTAAACCAGGACAGCAAATTTGTTTCCAACTTTTGTATTTCTAGCTGGATGGTGAAAGAAAATGTTGAACATGCTTTTCCAGAGGTTGGGACTTAGGTATCGGAACCTGAAATAAATTGTTAAATTGATCATTCAGTTAGCTTAATTGAAATTTCTTAACCAGGACAGCAAATTTGTTACGAATTTTTGTATTTCAATTTTGAGTTTGAGCTAAAACCGTAAACGGCCATTACCACGCCTTCCCAGAAATTTGGACTCAGTTTCTGTTAGCACCTGAGATAGGTTCTCATATTGCTCATCCAACTAGCCTAATTAGAACTTCATAGCCAGGACAGTGTGTGACCAACTTTTATATTTCTAGTTTATGTTTGAGTGAAAATTGTAAACGGCCATTAACATGCCTTCTCAGAGATTTAGTCTCAGGTTTCGATAGCACCCGAAATAGGGAGTTAAATTGATCATATAACTAGCATATTTGGAATTTCATAACTAGGACAGCAGATTTGTTACGAATTCTTGTATTTCAAAATTGAGATTGTGCGAAAATAGTAAACGGCCATTAACGCGCCTTATCAGAGATTTCAACTAAGGTTCCGATAGCACCTGAATCATGTTGTTATATTGCTTGCTTAACAATCTTCCTATCTAGAACTTCTTATTTAGGACAGCCACAGCAAGTTTCTTACGAATTTTTGCATTTCAATTTTGAGTTTGAGCGAAAATGGTAATCGACCATTAACACGCCTTGCCAGAGGTTTGGACTCAGGTCCCGATAAAACCTGAAATACGTTGTTACAATGCTCAACTACCTGGTCTAGTTAGAACTTCCTAATCAGGACAGCGAATTTGTCACGACTTTTTGTATTTCAATTTTGAGTTTGAGTGATAATGTTGAATGGCCATTAACACGCCTTCTCAGAGATTTGAACTCAGGTTCCGATAGCACCTCAAATAGATTGTTAAATTGATCATCCAGCCAGTCTTTTTGGAACTCCCCAACCAGGACAGTAAATTTGTTACGAATTGTAATTCAGTTTAGTGTTTGAGTGAAAATTGTAAAAGGCCCTTAACACGCCTTCCCAGAGGTTTGGATTCAAGCACCAGAAACAAACACAACCGAATTCAGTCAGGATCTGATGAAAAATTAAATATTCCAATACGTTTTGGATACGTACCCGTCTAGAAAAAAAATACAAAATCGGCATACGCATAACTTTTGACAAAACCGTCTTATCTGTAATCAAAAATGCTGCCACTTCCGGTACCCACTGTACCCAGATTTAATCAAATTGGTAATGATTTCCTATATTTTTAGACAGATCAAAATATTGTCAAAACTTGTATAAACTGGATTTAGTTCTTAATTGCTATGTTTTTGACATTTTGAAACATTAAACGGAATTTGACAATTTTCAATAATTTGTACCGTCAATCCTGGAGATGCTGACTGAATAAAATTTTAAATTTTTAACTTTTTAAAGTTTCTTTTTACTCCTTTTTTTACCGTCGATCCTAGAGGTGTTCATAGGTTCTCGCCCACATTTCCGATTTAATGATCTTTGTTATATCTATATTAGTATCCATGTTTCCATTTGTAATGCCATTACCACAGAGATCCATGGAAACTCATTTACATTTTTCGATACCTTATAATAATGTTTTCTATCTATGGGGCCAATATGGGTCAATTGTGATGCTGCAACAATGATTTTTGGAATTTTGAAGTTCCTTGATTTTGAAAAACTATTATTTCCTTCTTCAAGGTTTTAGCAATATCATCAATTGCATTTTAAATTGACATTCCCAAACAAGCGACGAAACCATTTTAATCGATTTATTTAACCTTCGTGTCAATACGAGTATTTATTTTGTATCAACTCGAAAATAAATAAATTTGAAGTATTTTGAAAGTCTAGAATACACCAAAAAATAAGAACAACTTATAAACCAAGACCATACACACTCCCCATGTTCGGGTTGATTATATGATGTAACTGCGGCTAAACGGAGTTCTAAAAGTTCCAAAATTCATAAATTTCTATTTTTTGAATTTTTGACAATTTATTTCACGTTTCTTGTGGACTACCGAACCAAAGCAAGGTTAAAGAAAATCTAGTAACGTTCACTACAATTTTAGTGTACTGGCCGAGGAGTAGGAAATCATAGGCTAGAGCTATTGGACGTCTGGATTGACGGTATAAAATTTTGAAAATAATCGAAAATCGAAAAATCCTTTATTCCATATTGCTGAATCTTGAAGATGGAAATGATAATATTTTTTCAAAATCACGGAACTTCAAAATCCCAAAAATCATTGTTAGGCTCATTACAATTGATCCGTATTCGCCCAACAGATAGAAAACATTATAAGATGTCGATAAATGGAGACCCCGTGAACATTTCCAGAATTGGCTGAAATATTGTTTCAAATTCGTCTAAAATGCTCAATTTATAAATAATTTTTAATAGAACGAATTTCAAAAATAGGCTTTACTTAAATCTTAGTAATAGGTCTCTGCTTTACCCTGCCAAAAATGTCAGCTAGAATCTGTAGTCATTTTTAGATTCAACGGCACAACATTTAACATCATTTCCAATTTTATATTTTTATTTTGAAAATAAATTCCAATTGGAACTTTAACAGTGTAATTTTTTAGTACTTTTTTTTACAAAAATTTCCTTTGCCGTATTTTCCTGACAACGTTACAGCATCGCTTGGTAAAAATAAATAAAAAAAGATTATTTGCTTTATTTAAATCATTTGTTTTAGATGATTGTCAAGAAAATACCCCAATTATCGTGAAATAATAACGAAAAACAAACTTTGGTTTCGCTTAAACGTTTTTCAAATTGTGGGTAACTGCAGCAGGGAGACTTTCTAATTTCAAAATGAAACTTTGTATACCGATTAAGCCTGATTTGTGCTAATTAGTGCTCATGGGGAAAAATTAGCGCTAGTCCAATGACACTATTCTGGCTTTTCCTGGGAATAGGGAATTGAGAAAAATATTTTCATAACATTTTTGTCCAAATTTTATTTTTCTGGCCTATTGAAGGAATAAGTTTAGTACAAAAATTCTAGTGCAAAAATTTTCAAAACAAAGTTAATTGGGAAACTTGTTCCACAGAATTTTTATTTTAAATATTTTCCCATTTAGCTTTGTTTCCAAAATATTAACACCAAATTTATTCCCTCAGTATGCCAGAAAGATACAATTTAGACAAAGATGCTATGAAAATATTTTTCCTAATTCCCTATTCTCAGGGAAAGCCAGAATAGTGTCACAGGACCAAAAAAAACGGGGAAAGAAAATTTCAAATTTCGCCTGAAAGACGAAACAAATAAAACCTGTTTTCTAGAAAAAACCAGGAATAATTTATGCCTAATTCTAAAACTTTCCAAAAGCGGTTGAAATGATGTATGTGAATTTAGCTCAGGATTTCATCTCAGAAAAATAAAATAAAAATCATAACACTAAAACTGCAATGGTATACCAGGCCTGAATTTAATATAGCAATTTCGTTCAATCTCGAAATTTTCTTCTAGCCCAGATTTTTTTTTCAAATTTTAAATATTAAAATAAGAATTGAAAATTAAGTAAAAGTGTTTTATACGAAACGTGGTCGTATTTACCATCCCAATTTTCAATTTCATACCTATTTGCATGTTGTAAACAGAGCTATGATGGTTTGGGTCAGTACATGGTATGAAGTTCACATAATATCCAAAAAAAATCGGCCTGGTATATCTTAGTACATCAGAGGCCAGTAATGGAATTTTATACCAGAATAATACCATTGCAGTTTTAGTGTTACCCGATAATTTTATTTATTTTTCTGGGATGAAATCCTGGTCTATCTTTACAATTGAAATGAAAAAACTGGTGCTTATCATAGAAAAAACTCATAAGTTTTCATTCATAAATTGAGGAAAAATATACTAGCCCCTAAAAGATACTATATTAAACAAACAAAGTACAGTGGTATACCGTTCAATAATAGTTGTGTTGAACAACAAATTAAACAGTAGAAATAAAATGTTGTAAAATCCAAGAATAAACAATTCAGATAGCATATTCTTGTCAAGCCCGCTCATTGCCATCCGCAAAATATGTATAGTGGCTGAATTTGTGCTAATCCAGGAATGAACCAATTCTATTGAACAACAAAGAACGTTGCACGATTTTCTCACAAAGTGTTTTTGAAACCAATGAAGTTGGCACTTCTGATTGCTATTCCTATCAGGTATGTTCATTGCTATCCGAAAAACATGGTGGCTGAAATTTTCTGTTCGTTCTACATTCAAAACAATTTTCTGTTCGTTCCGTGGTCGTTGCTGTTACATCGAGTTGAGCCAATTCTGGATTAACATAAATTCAGCCACTATACTTATTTTGCGGATGGCAATGAACAGGCCTGACAAGAATTTGCTATGTAAATTGCTTATTCTTGAATTTTACAATATTTTATTTCTACTGTTTAATTTTTTGTTCAAACAAAATATTATTGAACGGTATATCTCTGTATTTTGTTTGTTTAATAATCTTTTGGGGCTAGTTTATTTTTCCTCAATTTATGAATTTATGATTTTTTTTTGTTATTATAAGCACAAATTTTATCATTTTAACCGTTTTTGGAAAGTTTTAAAATTAGGCTCTAGCAATCAGTTTTTATTTCTTTCGTCTTTCAGGCGAAAATTGAAAGTTTTTTGCCCCCGTTTTTCGCCTCCTGGACTATCACTAATTTTATTCCGCCAGCACTAATAACTACAAATTTGGTCTAATCGACAAGCAAAGTTTCATTTTGAAATTTGAAAGTTTCCCTAATGCAGTTATCCACACCCATTATAGGTTTAGTTCTTATACGACTTTTAGTTCTACTTTCATCCGACTTATACAAAAAAAAAATTGATTTGTTTGTACCCGAACTTATTTGTATGCACTCTAAATTGTTGAAGAAACTGTAAGGAAACTAATATTTCAACATAAATTTATTTTCAAAAGTTTGAAAAACATACATAATTGCAAACGTAAAATAATGGATCCCAGACACAAAAATATTATAAAAATTTATTTCAAGTAAAATCGAACAAATATGGATATAAAACAAATAATTCGAAAAACGAAAATCATTTGTCGCATGAATAATTTTTTTTTTAAAAGAGCATTCATCACGCGACATGTTATAGATAAATTTAAGCATAAACCCATAATTTAATTTCTACGTCGGTATTTTAATGTTTGTTTGAATCCATAAAATTTCGATGTGGTACTTTTATTGTGTATACCAACTATAGCTTCTATTTTCTTGTGTTCCACTACTTCGGTATAATTTCGCCAAACACTTGGTTATAATTTATAAAACACATGAGGTCATCTCGAATATTTGCGACTCCATAAAAAAATAACCACCACACAAAACAAATTTTTGTCAACCGTTCGCAATTGAGAACACTTGTCTATAATCTTTCTATAATTCATGTTAATATACGTGACTTCATTAAATTTTTCGCTGTCGATTTCTTCTTTTTATTTTATTCCGCGGAAAAACAAATCAACCATCTGTTTATATTTTGGAAATTCATAATTTTTTTATTACTTTGGAAATAAAAATAAACATGTACTGAACGAACATCGGTAGGTATCGCTCACTATACGTGTATATTGCGATGCGACTGTCATTTTTCTGTTTTAGGTTCAGTGGTGCAGCAGATCCAGATACTCGTAGATATTTTATAGTTTTAAATTATATGACGAATCTATAATATTTTGTGGTGTATTGATTATGTTTACATTTTATTTTTCTTTATAATGTAATATTTATAAAATAATTTTTATTTTTTGAAAGGAAGGGAAGAATTATATTGATCTTTTATGTTCTGATTCATATAATCGAGTATGTGTATTCACGTGTTAGAACCATTAAGTTAAATTTCCGCAAACAAGTTGAATGTTATTATTTTTTTATATAGACCAGCAGCCTTTATGTAATAGTGTTCTTACAGCCTTTTTCTTGGATTTGTTTACATAAGGCTCTTTTAAATTGCTTAATTTAAGCACTGTTTACATTACGTACTTTACTCAGAACCAATGCCTTACTCTGGGGCTATTTAAGAATTTGGCGACTTCTTTCAGTTTTTGCTTGACTAGCTGCTTTCCAATAGAATTGTTTGTTGTTCGATTGCTGAATTAACCTTAATTATGTTAATCCAGCAACCCTCAGTCCAACACGCAGCGGAACGATTATTGTATTCGTATGCTCGCTTATATATAAAAAAAAATTTAATTCAAAAATTTAATTTCCACGTGTTTTTGTTCGCTATCAAAAAACAATACAACAAGACTTACAATTGAGTACACCGGCCAAGTCAAAACCACGGTGCACACTTTCATAAACACATTGTGTCAAACCTGTCACAACTTTAAGTAAATTAAAAGAAGTGCGTTCGCTATTACCAGAGAATGCGTTCACCAACTTCAGTACTCCCACTTTTACTTCCAACTTTTAAAAAATGCCAAAAAAAATTCGTTAACCTTTATGTGTACAACCGCATACCTGGGTATGTTTTCAATTTTTAAATGTCTAAAATCATATGAATAAGTGGTCGTACCGATCTAAAAATTTTAGTAGCCTTCTAATTATTTGTCTTGAATCGATCCCATTTTTTTGATTTGGAAAAATCAATTGGAAAATACGTTTGGAATTTTTTTTGTAAAATAACCCTTTTACTTGACAACCGACATAGCGGGGTATGTAAAGAAATTTTGATATGTCCGTCTCATGAATAAAAGAAAACAAAACGAAAATTTAACATTTAACGATTTGATTTCATTATTTATTCAAAAAACAATATAACATAAATATGTAATAAAGTCATTGAAGAAAAAATATTATTTCAATTACGACATTCCAAGCAGCTGGTAATATTCAAAGAATGCTCCGCACAAACAGTTTTTTGCACCGAAAAATAAAATTATTTTCTATATAGATATATTGTTTTATCTGCACCATTTGACCGATTTGGAAATAAATATAGAAGCAAATTAACCCAGTTCAATATAAAATATATCTCAAATAGCATGCATAATCGTGCATTTAAAAATCAAGATGGCGATAGCTGAGTAGACGCGTATTTTTGTTCGTCTCCAATAACATTTTTTATCCTTTATTTATATACGAGTTCAAGTCTATTTGTTAAATATGTTATAAGTGATGCCTAATAATACTTTCACTAGTGATATTGTGTATAATACATATTATAATACCTAATTTAATATATTAACTAGAAATCACAAAAGTGATCATTCAGTTTATGCACAGTGGACTGTAGTTGGTGCTTAAAAAGTGGAGTAGTGAGGTTCATTGAATCTATTTTGGTTATTATTATGGATAATGTGCAATAATTAATATCTAATGAATTCAATTGTTATTAGAAGTTCTTCCTAAAATATCGAAGACTGCGTGACATCAATATTACTGTGAAGTGTTGTAATGCTAATGAACTGTATGCTGTTTCTTTTTTGTTTTTTGTATCTGTAATCATTACGTATAGTACCCAAAGTATAAACTGTAATTAATTTACACTTGACATTGCGTTGTCTATGTTCGAGAATCAGCTGTTATCAAATTTGTATCATTTTGGTTGGTTGATGTTACGGCTGATTAAAAGCAAAAATAAAGGAAAATTTAAAATAAACAAACAAGACAAAAAAAAACAGTTTGGTGCATCTATATAGTTAATCGAGTTCATGTTTAATGTTTATTTCTATATACTACTCATGTTATAATTGTACTTTGCATATTATCTATATTCTCATCGAACATTAAAATAGTGTTTAAGTTAGCTTGGGTGACATTTGATACATTTTTAAATAATTTTGGTGTTGAGTGTGGTGTAAATTACAGTACATATTACATTGTTTCCTTGTGAAAAATTGGCGTTGCAAAAACTTGTATCAGCTATATATGTAGTTGGTGATTGTGTATGATTTTTAAAGATTTTATGTACTTGTAATTAGAGATTGCTCATCATGCCACAAGAAAGTAACAATTTAGATACTACCAAATTAATAGACATTGTGGCTCATTTCGATGGTTTTGCTGAGAAAGTCAAGCAAGACCTGATGTCATGTATGGATACCCATCTAGGTGATCTAAAAATTCAAATTAATTCGATTATTGATAAAATCACTCAGCAAGAAAAGAAAATTACTGAGCTAAATGATCGGATTAACATCCTTGAATTTGATAAGAGAGCTTGTGACTTAGTAATCATTCATGTTCCTGCTGAAATAAACGAGGACGTTACTGACGTGGTATTAAGAATCTCAAATGCTATCAATTTCAACGATAAACATTGTTGTTTTACAGCATTTCGTATTAAACCAAATAAAATGTCTTCAAAGAACGCAGCACCGCCAATCATTGTTAGATTTGCACGTAAGTCAGCTGCCATTGAATATTTTAATCAGTACAGAATTAAACAAACATTATCACTAAAGGATATTGGCATCAATTCTTCATCACGCATATATATCAATCGTGGTTTATCTACTAATATTCATTTGTTATTCGTCGAGGCTAAAAAAATCCAACAAACTGGAATCATATTCAAAGCCTACGTCAAGGGTGGTTTGGTACACATTTTAAAAACCAAAACATCCCAAGCAGTTGTTGTGAAAAATATTCAACAGTTAAACCATTATGCCGACTCTGAAGCTCCACTGGGCCCTACTGACGCAAATCCGGATATATCTAAACGAGTGACCAGGTCTAAAGCGGGATCTACCTCTACTGCTTAATCAGTGTTGATAATAGGTATATCGTATGTATTATGTATTAATAAGTATATTTCAGTTGTCCAGTATGAGGTGATGGTAATTTGGCATAAATAATCAACAATAAATGACATGCGCGTATTTCCTGGTGGCATTGTTGACTTGCCTTCAAGTGGGAATATAATCCTAACAAACTTTCCCTACAGTATATAAACTTCATGAAGCAAACACTCGTGTGTTCTTATTGCAACAGTGTATTGGGGACTTAATATGATAGATTGTAATAATTATGTATATTAAAAAATACTTTATGTTTTATGTTAATTATAGTGCAATTAACCCTGTTTTGTGTAGTATCCAACTTGTTGGTCGAGTCCACACAAGTGTTTTGTGTGGAATGATGTTAATGGCATTGTTAAATGTTCAGTAATTTAGGAGTTTTAACAGCTGCTTCCCCTTCGATCTTAAATAACAATATCGTTCTGAAATCGTCCATTAATAGATTTCAGGGATTGAGCTTTTCATTTTTAAATGTGCGAAGTATCTATCCGAAGTATGATGAAATTATTAGCCTTATTTCTGGAGTTCATTTAGATATTGTCGGCTTCGTAGAGACCTGGCTAAAAGACCACATACCTGATGCTGTAATAGATACACCGGGATATACACTTCTTAGAATGGATCGTGAGTTGGATAATGTTGGTAGAGGTGGAGGCATTTGTATTTATGTTAGATCGATAATAAAATCTAAAATAATTTATAGGCATTGTGCCCCTTTCTCGGAATTTGCCATAATTGAAGTGAAAATGGGAGCGGTGAATATATTGGTAATTGTAGTTTATTTTCCGAATGGATTGATTTATGATGATATCAATGCGATTCTCGATGAATTCACTATCCAATACAATGATGTGATCATTTGTGGTGACTTTAATTGTGACCTCAGTGCTAATAGTTCTAACTCAATTAGATTTAATCGATTGTTGGACAGATTTGGTTGTAAATGTCAAAATACTGAACCTACGCATTTTACCAGTACTTCATCCACACTGCTTTATTTGATAATTACGAATACTGATAAGATACAATTTCATAATCAAATTTCGGTTGGATTCTCCGATCATGACTTAATCTATTTCTCCTATAATGTCGGTTTCAGTAGGAGTGACTCTTTATTTAGCTTTCGGGATCATAGAAGTATCAATGTACCGCAGCCCTTCTTGAAGAATGCAGAGGCCTACAATGGGATACACTATACACCATTGTTGATCCCAATGATAAGGCAAAATTTTTTTCCAATTTAATACGATATTTATTTGATGAATTTGTTACGTCTAAAGAAAGCATCACATCCGCCCTTGCTTCATGCAAGCATTCTAAATTTGATAAATCTTCGGAACTTTATCTATAATCGGTGGAAAAGAACAAAGAATGAGGAACTTTATACGGAATATAAAGCAATTCGGAATAAGGTCATCAATGCTATTAAAAGTGCTAAAGCAAAATACTTTTCTAAATGTATAAACACCAAACTACCATCCAATATTTTCTGGAAAAATCTTAAATCGATCAGTGGATTTTCAAATAATACAAAGAAAGCTAATTTAGACTTCTCAGCTGATGAATCCAATAATTATTTCTGCAATCGTCTTACCGATGATCGCAGGAATGTAGAGGATTTTCAGTTTTCTGGTTTTAATGACTCAGGATTTAGCTTCAGAAATATTGACATCGTTGTCTAAGTGTGGCCTTTAAATCAATTAAATCAAACGCGGCTGGGTTTGATGAGATTCCTTTAAAGTTCATTAAGCTTATTTTATCTTATATCGATTGCTTTATACTTCACATTTTTAATAGCATAATAACTTGCTCCTCTTTTCCATTAGAATGGAAACATTCGAGGATTATCCCTATTCCAAAAAAGTCCAATACATCTGAGCTGGCTGATTTCCGTCCAATTAGTTTGCTACCTTGTCTTTCAAAAGTTCTGGAAAGAATTTTGCAAAATCAGATCTTGCATCACATTGAGTCTAATAAACTACTTGCTAAATACCAATCTGCTTATAGATCTAAGCATAGCACCACTGCAACTTTGTTAGAAATCAGTGACGACATCAGAAGAGCGATTGATAACCGAAAAGCCTGTATCTTCTTGACTTCTTGACTTTCGATTTGATTGATCATCACTTGTTACTCATGAAATTGCGTGATAAATTTTTATTTTCGTTATCGGCATCTCGCTTGATTTTATCGTATCTTCATAATCGCTGTCAAACTGTCGCATTTCAGTCATCTATTTCGGGAACTTGCTTAGTAAATTGCGGAGTTCCTCAAGGATCTATATTGGGGCCATTCTTATTCATGATGTTTATTAATGACCTGACTGCGGTAATTCAGTATATAGTAAATATCATCTTTTTGCAGATGACTTGCAAATATACAATTCCAGCGGAATTGGTAATATTGCTAGTTGTATTGCGAAAATGAACAATGACATTCAATTAATATCTGAATGGTCCTCTACTAATAAACTTCATTTGAATAGTAGTAAAACACAATGTATCTTAATGTCTTCATCCAAATATTGTTCTGACAACCTGCCCAAAATTATTGTTGATGGAACAAGCATATGTTATTCTAATACAGTACGCAATCTGGGCGTTGTTTTTGGCAATACCTTATGTTGGAGTAGTCATATTCAGGGAATTTGCAAAAGAGTTGTCTTTCTATTAAGAATTTTGTGGACCACCACTAAACATCTTAGTTATACCCTGCATCTTCATTTGGTAAAAATGTATATTGCACCTCATCTTTTATATGGAGATGTAGTTATTTTTGATCTACAAAAGCAATACCTTCATCAGTTACAAATGGTTTTTAATTCATGCATTAGATACATTTTTCAGTTAAGAAAATATGATCATATCTCACAGTACTCTAATATACTATTTGGCTGCTCTCTCTATGAGATGTACAAGTTTAGGGTATGTCTGTCGATCTACAAATTTCTGCCCGATTACATTTTTGTTAAACTTGAAAAGTCTCAATCAAATCGGTTACAGTTTTTAAAAATAATAAAAAACCGTTCAGAATTATTGAACTCATCGTTCTTTGTAAGTGGAATCGTAGTCTATGGAACTCATTATCTATTGATATAAGGAACTCCGGCTCAGTGACATCATTTCGCAAAAAATATTTCGACAAGCTGCACGAAAGGAACACATAAACAAGGGAAATCTAAATTTAATTTAATTTATTAATTACAAAAAAATAAAAATAAAAATATAAATGTTATACTAATGAAATAAGTTGTACAACTTCCAAACATTAAAATAAATAAATAAATAAATAAAATAAAATAAATAAATCGCATATCTCGTGAATTTTATTGCAGTGAGGTATTCAAATTCTTACATTAGAAATATTTTTATCTTTTTTATAAGAGCACATTTCTGTGGCAATTGAGAAAAACTACTTATCTCAAGTAGTGAGATAAGTGGTTTTTCTCAATTGCAAGAGATTTATGGTAAAAAAAATGTCCTTTTTTATGGTATAGTATTCGTTTTAACTATCAGGAGTATATACCGAGCTAAAAGGGATGTGTTTATGTCTCTAAACGTTATAAAAAATTAGATGTATTTTTCGTTTTTACAGATATAAAATATTCTTTTTACAGGAAAATATATCTTTGTGGGCTATAATTTCTCTCAGTGGGCAGTTTGCACAGAGCGTACGTGTTGTTCTTCTTTTGGCGCAAAGGAAACAATTACCTTTATGTTTTTTTCTACCAGTAACATCACGCTCTTCTGTTGTAGATGACGAACTACTGATAGTTTGGCCATATTCAAATTTCAATGCGTGACCTAAAATTGCTTCAATTCCATTTTTTGTGGAAAAGTGTCTCGTAATTTGATCGTTTTTAGATCGTTTGGATATTTCCGGCATAACCAACTGTTCATAAAGCTTTTGGATACATTTGCGTCGGGAATTTATTGCAGTTTGTAAAACTGAATTATTTTGTGAATACATTATTAAATTCTTAGTATCTTGGTTAATCGGGATTTCAACTGATTAACCGGGATCTTTTTTGGTCTCTCATAACAAATAATTCAATTAACCGGGATTTTTGATTTTCCGGGTAGTCCCACTAATCCCAGATAATCGAGATTTAAGTTTATATTTTAATTTTATTAAATATATTTTTTTAATATTATTAATATTTGTGTATTTTGAAATATATATTAATAATTAAAAATATGGCAAAAAGAATGTTTAATAAAACGTAAAAACACCTAAAAAAATCATTTTAAATATGTATACACGTATTGTATGTATTAGCCATATCACGTCACATGATGCAACTAAGAAAATAGCTATTTATACTTGAAGTGATGTGATAGTTATCGCATCACATAAAGAGATGCTTCTATGAGAATAGGAGTGAATATGTGCATATCTATATTATATATACTCGTGTAAATCAAACATATATATACTCGTGTAAATCAAACACACCAATCAAGAATACATACTTACTTCGCTTTCCGCATCAGAAAATTCTGCAAAAGTTAAAGCCCCTACACAAGATCTGATTTGGTCAGGCGGTCGGGCTGATTTGATCAGTTCAGATGTGAAATCAGATCGTGTGTAGGTTTGTCGTAAGACAATTTTGATGTCGGGTGATGTCAGGTGGAAAATCCATCCAACCGTCATCCAACCGCCTGATCAAATCAGGTCGTGTGTAGCGTTGTTGGGTGGTTGGTTAAAAATTAATAATAATATATTTTAATAATAAATAATTAAATTTTAACGATATTATACATATTTAGTAAATTGTTATTTAACAATTAGATAATATTGAAATAATAAATAATTTTTGTGTTAAAAATTCGAATTCCATAAACATATGACATCCCAAATAAATGACTCAATAATAAATGACTTATACCGTAGACAGACACAAACTAGATAACTTCGATATCTAGATTATTAAGTTATTTGTGCCTGTCTGTCTGTACCCGATTTTTGCAAATCAGAATTATTAACTTTTCATAACTAGATAAATGCAATCTATCCTGATAAATTATTCACACTCGCAAAAATCGGGTTATTGTCTGTCACCACAATTCGTTTATCACGATGTTTATAATTTTATTTTCAATCTAGATAAGTGAAAATCGCGATAAATTTTGTGTCTGTCTACGGTATTAGGAACATGACTTAGTTTTTTACAATCTAACAACCATTTTTTAGACCATATTTTGCACTTTTTGTCACCATTATTTAAACACGCCACAAGCGCAATATCAATTTTTTATTTTTTCAATTTTTCACGTTCAAAAATTAAAACATAAAAATCACAAACGTCAAGATTTTTAGGTCTATTATGAATCTCACTTACTCGTCACCGAGTGAAGAGTCGTCACTATAATTCTATTTTGGTATTATGGTCTATTTTGGCGACTCGAAATCACCGCATAGAATTTTTGGTATTATAATTCTCACAGTGAGCGAGTCCAATGTCATATCATATATGCTCACCTAAAATATGATGGTGAGAGTCAAGTGACAAAGTATTTTTGGTACTAGAAATATAATATTTTATTAATATTATAACATTAAAATAGTTAATTTATATTTTTCATGTAAGAAATAAACCAAAAATTACCACAACTCAACAATTTATTAAATTTGTTGAAGAAATGGAAAAAGCCGGGATATTGCCCTTAGATTTCCAGATGTTGGAAAAACCAAACTAACCGTTAAAAATTTGTCAGTAGTGCGGAATAGCTTAGGGCCGCCAATTAGAGAAAGCATGGAATAGAGAAAGGCAAAAATTCGAACACAATTTTTTTATATAGTACATATACACAATTTTTTATATAATATATTTTTAATATCATATATAATTATTTTGTATCGTAAAAATATCGTATCCTTATAAATTTTGTGGAAGACATATGTTACAAAAATATCTTTTTATGAAAATTATTTGTAAACAACGAAAACTTTTTGACCATACTATATATATGGTTTCCATAACGATAAATAACATACATACTTTAAAAAATACAAGAATCCAAATACGACGCCGCAAACAACGGCTCGCCTAAATAAAAAGGAAAATCATAATACAAATTTTGAATTCGGGTGACTTAGATAGTCACGGCGAGTGGTGTGGTGAGGTGAGAATCATAATAGACACATTTATCATTTGTACTCAACGCAAGCAAAAGTATAAATGAATATCAGGTAGTTTGTTGGATCGTGTGGATGCAATACCTGATTTAGTCGGATCGACCATCGGCCCAACAAGTCAGATCGTGTGTAGGGAGTTTTTATTAGTTTTCAAACGAAAACAACAAACAATAAAACGCTTCCTATTTATACCGACGTGCAAGATTGAACATGAAACATCATTTTAACATTATTTCCTGAATACCAAAACTCTTTATTTAACCCTTTGCCAGTCTTATGTATGATGACATATGATACATAGGCGGTTAACCCAGACGCTTCTGTATATTTGATACATAATCTAATTTAGATTATGTATCGAATATGATACAGAAGCGTCTCGATTAACCGCCTATGTATGCATGAGACTAGCAAAGGGTTAATACCCTCTCTACTCTCTCTATTTTTACCGTTAAACAAAAAATAAAAATAACAATGTAAAACAATAAACCTAAACTCTCTTTTTCCTTAGTCTATTACTTTGAAATAATTAGCAATGCATGGAGTTTTCGATACTTACCCCGACTCGGATATGTCGGTTGTACAGAATAAGAATAAAGAATTGGTTGTACAGATAAAGGTTAATAAAATAAAATCAATTTGCAAAAATATGGATGTTTACCTTTTGGTGACGCTTTATCATTATGTCGGCCACCTGTTATCTCTGATGAAATGATATTGCCTTTTCCGGGAGCCATGATTTTTTCGTTATGTGTGACAATATCTCCTCATAGTTCTAGAACCATTCACGTCGATGAACGTATGGTCACTAGCATAACAGAGAAATGCATTGTTTTAAACACTTTTTGGAAGGAACTAGGGTTCTTCATTTGATGGTGGCATCAACGCTCCGCTTCGATGATAAATTTGATCTTGAATCTAAAAAATAGAAGGCAATTTTGGTTGTGATAAGTACAATCGTTCAACATTATCGAAATGATGAACACGTGGTGACGCCATTTCCTTATTGGTGGGATTGTAACCGGGTTGACGAACAACAACATCGGTTCCAAATGACGTCATGTTAAAGCATTGATTGTACTGTTACGTGTGTACGATAAAATGTCTGGATAGTTGTATCTCCATAGAGATAAGTACGCAATGGCTCCGGTAGCGAACTCTAAACCGGTAATTTAATATGCCATCGGCACAGCATAGGCCTGGCGTTTATGCTTGAAACTTCAATGCTTGGCCAATGTCGGCACATGGTAGGCAATGCGCCAATATCAAGCCAGTGATAATCTTTGTAGGCGATTGTAGAGTCATAAGCGAAAGCGGTGCGATTCAAGTCGACCACACTTCTTCGTCGAGTTACGTTTTGTCGAACCTGAGCTGATGCCTGTGCAGCGCGAACTTGTCCGATATGAGCACGTCTCTGCTCATTTAATTCTTCGCGCTGCTCTTACGTTTCATTCTCGAATTACGGTTTCTTCATCCTAGGTAGGATCGTCTGATAGCCGGCATTTTAATCAAAATCAATTCCTAAACTTCACAATGATTCATTTGACTCATTTACTTTGAAATCATTAATCCACAAAAATGAACTTACCACTAATCACGCACTAATAAATTTCTGGGAAAACTATCGAAATCGTCAAAATCACACCGAACTTCATACCATTCAAATATCATAAAACAGTAAATTAATATTCAAATTTCCAATTTAGTGGCAGCAAGAAAAATAACACGTTTGCACAATCGAAAATCACAAATGGCGATTTCAGGTCCCCTGTCATGATTAGTTAAATCATCGCCAATTTGATTTAAAAATTTCATAGTCAATATCATTGTTCGATTTTCCGAATTTTCCAACTTGAATTTTCCAAACGGCAAATTTTCCTAAAATTTTCTTTCGTAAGAACCATCTCCTGGCAATTGCGAACACAACAAAAAACATTGAGTCAAATTGGTTCAGCCGTTCTCAACTCAAAAACATTTTTCGAGTTTTCCGGTAGATTTCCCCAAAGTTTTCTTTCGTAAGAACCTTCTCCTAGCAATTGCGAACACAACAAAAAACATTGAGCCAAATCGATTCAGCCGTTCTCAACTGCAAAACATCATTTTTCGATTTTCCGACTTTTCCGGTAGATTTTCTCAACATTTGCTTTCGTAAGACTATCTCATGGCAATTGCGAACACAAAAAAACATTGAGCCAAATCATTTCAGCCGTTCTCAATTGAAAAACATCATTTTTCGATTTTCCGAATTTTCCGATTTTTCTGGTAGATTTTCCCAATTTTCTTTCGTAAGAGCCATCTCCTGGCAACGGCGTACACAAGAAAAAAAATTGAATCAAAACGGGTCAGCCGTTCTCAACTGAAAAACATTTTTCGATTTTCCGAATTTTCCGACTTTTCCGGTAGATTTTCCCAAAATTTTGTTTCGTAAGAACCTTCTCCTGGCAATTGCGAACACAAAAAAATATTGAGCTAAATCGGTTCAGCCGTTCTCAACTAAAAAACATCATTTTTCGATTTTCCGAATTTTCCGGTAAATTTTTCCAAAATTTTCTTTCGTAAGAACAATCTCCTGGCAATTGCATACACTACAAAAAACATTGGGCCAAATCGGTTCAGCCGTTCTCAACTGAAAAACATCATTTTTCGATTTTCCGACTTTTCCGGTAGATTTTCTCAACATTTTCTTTCGTAAGAACCATCTCCTTGCAATTGCAAACACAAAAAACATTGAGCCAAATCGGTTCAGCCGCTTTCAACTGAAAAACTTCATTTTCGATTTTCCAAATTTTCCGGTATATTTTCCCAAAATTTTCGTTCGTAAGAACCTTCTCCTGGCAATTGTGAACACATCAAGAAAACATTGAGCTAAATCGGTTCAGCCGTTCTCAACTAAAAAACATCATTTTACGATTTTCCGAATTTTCTGGTAGATTTTTCAAAAAATTTTTTTCGTAAGAACCATCTCCTGGTAATTGCGAACACAAAAAAATATTGAGCCAAATCGATTCAGCCGTTCTCAACTGAAAAACATCAATTTCGATTTTCCGATTTTTCCGGAAGATTTTCCCAATTTTCTTTCGTAAGAGCCATCACCTGACAACGGCGAACACAACAAAAAAAAAAACATTGAGCCAAATCGGTTCAGCCGTTCTCAACTGAAAAACATTTTTCAATTTTCCGTTTCCGGTAGATTCTCCCAAAATTTTCTTTCGTAAGAACCTTCTCCTGGCAATTGCGGACACATCCAAAAAAAATATTGAGCTAAATCGGTTCAGCCGTTCTCAACTATTTTACAAAATTTTCTATCGTAAAAACCATCTCCTGACAATTGCGAACACAACAAAAAACATTGAGTAAAATCTGTTCAACCGTTCTCAACTGAAAACATCATTTTTCGATTTTCCGACTTTTCTGGCGAACTTTCCCAAAATTTTCTTTCGTAAGAACCATCTGCTGGCTGTTGCGAACGCAACAATAAAATATTGAGCCAAATTGATTCATCTTTTCTCAACTGAAAAACATCATTTTTCGAATTTTCAGACTTTTCCGGTAGATTTTCCCAAAATTTTCTTTCGTAAGAACCATCTCCTTGCAATTGCGAACACACCAAATATATTGAGCCAAATCGGTTCAGCCGTTCTCAACTGAAAATATAATTTTCCGATTTTTCCAACTTTTCCGGTAGTTTTTCCCAAAATTTTCTTTCGTAAGAACCATCTTCTGGCAATTTCGAACAGAAAGTCATAAGCAGTAATCATCAAAGATTATTTTAAGTGTAAATTTAATGTGAATCTAATTTTAATAATTAAAATGTAGTCGCAACAGTGAAGATGATGTTTTTTAAAACAACCTATCCTCAACCCGCTCCGCAAAACACCCTGTTCAAAATACATATTAGAATTACAATATTGACCTGCGATGCAAATTTTACAATTATTAATTAAGAATTAGTCGAATTCTCTCCAGCTCAAAATCCATTTTAATCGTGTCGAATGCACAGGTACCATATTTTCATCTAAAATTTATATTTCAATCCAAAATCATTCTAGAAACCAAATTTCATAAGGATTCATTATGAAATGGCCAAGTTTTAGTCCAGCATGAACAGATTCTGGAATTTTATGCAAAATTCACTTTAAAATCGCTAACTACTAATCAAATTTCATTGTAATATTATTAAATTTCAAAATTTCATACACTTTGTTACATCAGATTAAATCCACTAAAAAAATGTGATATTCATCTCTTTTGAATTCTATTGCTATTTTTTCGCTAAATTGTTCAAGAAATCCTGAGAACTATGGAAAAAATATGAAAGATTCTGTGTCGAAATTAAAACCGGTAGATAAACGTAAAATAATTCGTATTGCCTCCAATTCTGCTCACAGAATCAAGGAGGAAGCCGGTGTTAATTTCTAAACGCTAAACATCTAAAACCGATGAAAATTAAGGAAAAACCACCATTAAACCAAGCTCGAAAAACAATCCGCTTCATTTTAGGAAAGAGTGGTATACAAAGTCGTGTTTTCGGTTAAAAAAAATCAATTTGGACGGGCCTGATGGCTATAACTATTATTTCCATGACCTACGCAAAGAAGAGCTAGTTCTCAATCGACATGACAGCAGGGGAGGCGAAGTTATGGTCTGGGGAGCTATTTCATACTATGGCGGGATTGAGTGTTGCTTTACAAAATCAAAAAACGATATCAAATTCGTATTTGTCTATTTTGGATTCTACATTTCCTCCGAACTTCCAACAATTGTTCGGACCACTGAAATTGATTTATCAGCAAGATAACGCCCTTATCCATACGGCAAGGATTGTCAAAGCCTGGATTTCCAAGAAGAACGTTGATTTACTAAAAGGTCCCCCGTGTACTCTCCTGATTTAAATATTATGGAAAACGTTTGGGGATGGTTTTCTCGCAAGATTTATGAAGGGAATAGCAATATAGTGATAAGAAGTCAATTATTGAAGCCATCAAAGCTGCTTGGGCCGACATTTTCTTGAATTATAAGAAGTCGCTGTACGGTTCTTCAATGGCCAATAGAATATTTGAAGCCAACTAGATTTTTTTTTGTCATTTGATTAATGATGAAATTAGCTACCTTTCAGTATGGAAAAAATAGTGATAGAATTCGAAAGAGATGAATACCGGGAATTCTCATTTTATTAGTGGATTTAATCTGATGTAACGAACTGAATAACGAGTTCCTTTACTTCGGAGATCAATCAACATGTTATTTTAAGGGACACTTTAATATTTTGTTTGTTTTGTGAAAAAAGAGTAAATACACAAAATGAGTAAACATTTTTTGCTAATAGTAATAATACAATAACAACAGAAATTCTCTTTTGTGATAGTTCTGTTACTTGTGGCGTGCAGTAGCAATGCTGTAGTAGTAAGCATAGCTAAAAAGGCAGACCTGAGTGTTATAGAGACTGTAAACCATTTCAAGAAAGTCTTAATTCCGTTACTCGAATTAGTTCGCTCTATTAAAATATATTTTAAAATAATTAATTTATATTGAAGAAAGTATGTACAAAAGGCAGCATAAGATTAATGGGAAAACAAATATGAACAAATTCCAAAATCTCAAATGAGGGTAATATATAAGTTCACACCGCTACACATATGTAATATATAATATTCTCATATATAGGAACATGTACATAAATTATTTTTTACACTTTACTCTGTAATGCTTGGCAAACGAATAAAATTAATGATTTTTCATTTGAAAAAATATTTTCTTCTGTTTTTGTTTTCTTTAAAATTAAAAATCTATAAACAACATGTATGTGTATCCCGCGATCTATCTAAGACACATAATATGTATAATAAAGGCAAACACTTTAAAGCAAAAAAATAAAAGAAAATTTTTTTTCTTAGTTCTTGTAGCCAGTTACGCTTTAAAGATATATACATAATAACTTATATGAGACACACATGTTTATGTCGCCGATTAAGTATAGGAAGTAACTAATAATCATGTAAGGTTTTAAAAATTTTAAACATCGCATTTAAATAGTAAACTAGTTTTATTTATTAGTATTTTGTATTTATTTATTATTGTTGGCATTTATTCGGATTAAAATCGAACAAATTAAGTAGCAGTGCATTTTGGAAGACCATTTTCAGAACGAAATATATATAGAACGGATTCCAGATTAAATCGGAGGAAGTCTATTGAGTATTGCGTATTGGGTTTTATTTATTGGAGGCATATTGTAATTTATCAAAAATAGCTTAAACTAGGGTTCGGAGTGAAAAATTTGCACAGAAAACAAAATTTATCGTAGGTTTCAAGTAACGATATTTTTCTAATCACTTTCACGTATATTGTGGCTCGTTTTAATTTTTTGCTTTAATAAGTGAAGGTTTGCAATAAATCTGGGTCAAACAAATCGATGAAAATCCGTGCCAAACTCAAAAAGAAGTTGCAGAACAGTTAGGAGTTACTCACCAAGCAATATCACTTCGATTGTGCATGCAATGAGAAAAAAAGGAAGGAATGTGAGTTCTCCATAAACTAACCGAAGCAAACAAAAACCGAAGAGTTGACATCTGCATTGATTGATATTTCTCGGTCAAAATCATTACGGGTGATGAAAAGTGGATGTTTTACGATAATGTTTTACGATAAGGCCAGCCATCAATATCAGTTGCATAAATGAATATTCCTGCCAAGAAAGAATTTCTGTATGTCTGTTGGGATTGGAAAGGAGTCATTTACTACGAGCTTTTGGAACGTGGTCAAACCGTTACAGCTGAACGTTACCAGACCTAATTGATCAAATTTAGTTAGTTATGCTCTTATGAGGAAAGAAGACCATTTACGGACCAAGGAAGGCGGAAGGTGATATTGCTGCATAATAACGCTCGTCCACATACTGCAAAATCAACACAGGAACTCATCTTTTCTTTAGGCTGGTAATTTTTACCATATGCGGCGTATCCAGACTTGGCTCCCTCTAATACTTATTCAGTTCGATGTAATCTTATTTGAAAGACCAGCGGTTCAAGAAAGATGAAGATGTGCAAAAATGGCTCGATAACTATTTTGCTTCGAAACCATCAAGTTTCTATCACGAAGGCATTCATCATCTATCTGATAAATGGCAAGAGACCATAATGACCGTAATGGCGAATATTTCGATATTTAATCTTTGTAACAATTATATTTTCAAAAAGTTGAATTTGACTAAAAACGCCGAGTTTCTAATACTAATAGAGAACTGAGGGAAAAAATTATATGTAATTTCTGTTCAAATATTTTTTTTTACTTCGTACCGAGGTAAAAAGCTAGTGTTAAATTTTTTTGAAAAAAAAAAAATTAAATGGGTAATAATTTTCCCTGCCAATTTAGATGTGGAAAAATTATTCTCTCTCTCTCTCTGGCACTATATCCCATCAAGGGATTTGGCCGCCTCAAATGAGGTTTCATAATCATATTTTCATTTCGGATAATGAGTGATTAATTCTTTGATCCTAAACCAGCCGCGAAACTTTTTCACCACCATCGATTCCTGGTGGTTCCCCGGGACCTTCGGTTGCTGGAGCAAGCATGCTGACCACTTTGCCACTGGGGCGGCTGAAAAATTATTCCCAATTTATAAATATTTACATCAAACTTTTCTCCTCAGTAGCCCGGAAAAAAAATATTTGAACAGAAGTTACATATAAATTCTTTCCCCAGTTCCCTATTCCCGGGGAATTGCCACTGGGGTTGCATGTTGTACCATCACTTCGAATCGAGTCGAATTTGAGAGTCGGATCGAAAAAAGTGATAGTCGGCATGTTGTATCATTTTCGACTATTATCGTTTTTTAATCTTGCAATACTTTTTCGAGAATGAAATGTCAGCTACATTTATTATTTATTATTTTGGTTTTAAATGATGAAATTTTATCATTAATGCGTTTCAAAAATGATACAACATACCGCCCATTCGATTTTTTTCGAATTTCGAATCGATTCGTACATATAACATGCCGCCCCTGGTCAATGAAAGCCCCCTTTTCGTGGGAAAACAAGTTACCGAGAAAACAGCTGTTAAAGGTTAAGAACTCGTTGCGTCCGTCTCACATTAGTTGTTCCCTTTTATCTGCGTTGCCTATGGTTTCTAACTATATTGAAGGACGTTAAGTGTTGTTTCTGTTCGGAATATTATCGTAGTTAATCGCGTTGAGTTTACAAATGTTATCATTGTTATCGCGCTGGCAGTCTTTTTCAGTATCTTGTTAATGTAATCGTTTCTGTTGGTCTTTTGTAGAAAAATGAGTGTTGAGGAGGAGTTAAGCGAAGTCTACAGTCAATATTTCCCTGAAAACGATAAAGGCAATGACGGGTCTTGGGCAGAAGATGAAGTGGAACAAAGTATCGTTAGTAATGTTAACTAACGCTAGTAACGTTAACTGTTTAGTATAATGTTTTTCTGGCATATAATAATGTTTTTTGTATCTTTAAAATGTTTTTTGTTTCTTTTATCTTTAAAAACAGGTTTTTTCGTATTTGTACTCTGCTTTGTTTTCATTTTTAGTAAACTTCTCCACAAATTATGACTTTCTGGTAGCAGTTGAAAAGCAATTATGGGTTGGATTACGAATATTTAATATTTTCAGTAATAACTTGACAAATTATGATAACCAAATAAATACAGCCGAAAATTGTCGATAAAGAAGTTAAATAATTATGAAGCATTTACCGCATTGTAAATGTCGGTAAAATGGTTTGCGTTTCGTGCGTTGTGTCAGACAGACACCGATCTGACTATAGCTGCGTTTTTTTGAAAACTATCGAGTAGAGTTCGCGATAGCTATTTTCAAATTTGTCCAATTTAAAAATAAAAATTTATTTTTTTTTTAAATTAAATAATTTAGATTTAATAGAAATCTATGTATAACCAAAAAAATCCATCATATAAAAATTGTATGGTTTTCTTGTAATATCGTTGTTCTGTATAGTTCTGTATAATACCGGAGTAGTTCAGAACTATACAGAACAACGATATTACAAGAAAACCATACAACTTTTATGATGGATTTTTTTGTTATACAAAGATTTCTTTTAAATCTAAATTATTTAATTTAAAAAAAATAAATTTTTAATTTTAAATTGGAAAAAATTGAAAATAGCTATCGCGAACTCTACTCGATTGTTTTCAAAAAAACGCAGCTAATGTCGAATCGATGGCCCGTGACCATGGATAGATCTTGATTATAGGTTTGAGGTGTGTCTGATGTGGTTGCAGGGGTGAAATTTTTATTTTCCCCTGGGTTTGTCGACAAAGTCGTTCGTTATTAGAGGTTGTGCCTGATTGACGCCAGACCGACTGTACTGATTCGATGATTCATGACTATGGGCTGATTTTTAATGTAGGTTCGGGGTGGGTCTAATTAGGTTATGGGAGTGAAATTTTGATTTTCTACATGTTTCGTCGATGTAATCATTCATCTCTCGAAATTTTGTCAGATGAACGCCAGTCTGACTATACCGAATCGATGGCCCAAGATCGTTGGTAGACTTTGATTATGGGTTTGGGGTGGGTATGATGAAGTTGTGGAGATAAAGCTTTGATTTCCCCTATGTTTTATCGTTGGGATCGCCCATCATTCGATAAAATCGTTCGTCATTCGAGAATGTGCCAGATAGACACTATTATGACTATGCTACTTCGATTTCCCATACTCGTACGTAGATTTTAACTATATAAGCTTTGAGTGGGTAGGCATCGTCGGATTGTTGTCTGTCTGGGCGGGGTCTCGATTGGCGAGCGTTTTTGTTGATGGGACACAAGGAGGTTCATCCCTGTAACTGCATATGACCTATAGTCGGGTCCTACCTATGGTCGTGGGCCATCGAATTTGTCGAATTTCCAGATTAGTCTATCTGGTAAGGTCTCAACTGAGAAACGAATGTATCGACAAAACATGGGGATGGTCAGGATTCACCCCTTGTAAACTCATCGAGCTCATTTTATCGACAAAACATAAGGAAAATTCAAGTTCCATATACCTATAACCTCCTCACCCCAAAAACTATACTATGTGACATCGAGTTTATCGATAACACATGGGGAAATCGAAATTTCACCCCTATAGCCTCCCCAGATCCATCCCAAACCTATAATCAATATCTTTTTAGGGCCGTGGGCCATTGAATTGGCTAGGTTTGACCGGTGCCTATCTGATCCTCGAATAACGAACGATTTTATTGACATGGGAAAAATCTCCTCATTAAACCCATCCTAAACTTAGAATTAAAATCCACCTATAGGGTCATTGGCTATAGAATTGGCTTAGCCAGACTGAAATCATTTTTCTGGCAAAATCTTGAATGGTGGACTATTTTATCGACGAAACAAGGAGAAAGGAACATGGGCGGGGTGGGTAACTTTCAAATTAAAATAGAAACCTGTATTTTTTATTGCAGATTCGTATTCTACGGCTCAAAGTACGAAGGATTTCTTTGAAACATTTTTTTCGTTTCATGATAGATGGTGCTGTAATAACGATTTTAAATTCTTTTCAATTTCTCCTACTGAGCACCTATGCATACGATTCTGCAATACGTTCGAATTAACTATTATCGTAACCCAAACACAAAATGATTTTTTTTGTATTTTGTTTTAAAAATATCGATTCAGTTCGAAGATTATTTCGTGAACAAAAGGAAATGTTTGTGGTAAGCTATTAACACAATACAAAAAGGAGTATTTAACTGTACAAGAAAAAATTGAGATGGTCCTGGGGTGCTATTTGGGAATTCGATTCGATAACGAGAGTACAAGAATCATATTTGATTTTAAATAAGAATCGTTCGAATCACATTTAAATCAAATATGAATCTTGTACTCTCGTTATCGAATCGAATTCCCAAATAGCCCCCTGGTTTATGAAGAAGCTGGTCGTAGTTTTGATAATACTGTCACTCTCTACGCTTCGCGTTTTCCGGTTAGGATTCGGAAATTGTTCTGCCAGATCACCAAATCTTACTTCGCCAGATTTCTTTTTGTGGGGCTATTTCAAAGACAAAGTTTACCAATAAACACCAACAACACGTGAGAATATGATTGAGCGAATCAGAAATGCTTGTGCCGTGTTTTCAAGCAGACACGCTTCTCAGTTATGTACATTCATTTGAAATGCGGATTAATACGTGCATTGAAGTCGAAGGCCATCATTTTGAGCACTTAATTTAATAAAAAGATGATGAGGCGAGGGGACCCATGTAAATCAAGCACCATGGTACGTAAAAGGCGAGGGGACTCACGTTAATCAAACACCCCGAAGAGAACAGAAAACTACGTCCACGTCGGGGTTACGTTGAAAGTAGTTTATTCACCAGCCAATTACATTTCTACAGGTAACAATTTCCCAGTTATTCAGATATTTTTAAAATAAAATACAAAAAACAATTATTTATTTGAAAACAGATTTAGTAGTTTCTTGACAAGTCATTTTTCCGTAATTAAAAATTAAAGAAATACAATTTGTTTAAGACTAATTTCGAGTATTTACATTGAAAACGTGTTAATTTTAATTCAAACCTATTGCAGAATCGTATGCATAGGTTCTCAGTAGGAGAAATCGAATAAAAAAAAAAAATTCTTTATTACAGCGCCATCTATCATGAATCGAAAAAAACTGTTTCAAAGAAATCCTACCTACTTTAAGCCGTAGCATTCGAATCTTGTATAAAAATAGTGGTTTCTATTTTAATTTCAAAGTTACTCCCCGTCCCACCCTCAAGAAAGGATGGAGGGATACTAACTCTAGCACTAATGTGAGTCCCACCCGAAATGATTAAATTTTGATAATGAACATTTTTTTCGGAGTCCATATTTTCCGCGATATTTGAAAGTTTCATTTAAAAAAAATCACCCGGTATAACCAAACTCAATAAACGGCATGCATTGTAGGGGAAAAGTTCCTGACCGTTTTCCCGGTAGATAGCTTTACATTCATATATGGTTACTGACATTGATTGTATCGGGCAATTCTTATGTGTGTTTGAAAGGTGACAACTTGCACTTTGACATACAAAACATTAAAATCGGTGAAGTGAATAAAAAGTTACAATATTTTAAAGATGGAGATAAATAATGAAAAAAATCGATATCTTTTACAATTTTATTATGACAAAGGTAAAAACGCGGCTCAGGCTTGCGAAAAAATTTGTGCTGTTTATGGAGAAGGTGCTTTGTCAAAATCAGCAGCAAAGAAATGATTCGCGCTCTTTCGTTCTGGGAATATGGATGTGAAAGATGCACCTCGCTCTGGTCGATCGATCAACCACAGGAAAAGTCGATGAAATCATGCAAAAAATTGAAGAAGACCGGCACATAAGCCGCCAATTGGTAAATAACTAAATATTGAACACAAAACAGTTTTAAACCATTTGAAAATGGCTGGATACAAAAAAAGCTTGACGTTTGGGTACCCCATGAATTAACAGTTAAAAATTTAATGGACCGGATTTCTATTTGCGAAACGCTGCTGAAACGGAACGAAATCGAACCATTTTTAAAGTGAATGATTACTAGTGATGAAAAGTGGATAATATACGACAACGTTGTGAGAAAAAGCTCATGGACGAAACGAGGTGAATCTTCCCAAACGGTATCAAAGTCAGGATGGACGCCAAAAAAGGTAATGCTGTGTGTTTGGTGGGATTGGAAAGGAATTTTGCATTATGAGGTGCTGCCACCCGGGCCAAACGATTGATTCTAACCTTTACTATCAGCAACTAATGCGTTTAAGACAAGCAATTCAGTTAAAACGTCCAGAATTTTATCAGCAGAAAGGCCGCTGTGTTCCATCATGATAACTAGGGCAACCAAAAATATGCTCTTAAAAATAGGTTTTAGGGGTATATCCTCTATCCGGTCTCAAATTATTTAATTGCGAGGCGAAATATGGTTACTAGATTTATTTTGCCATGCCAATTGGCACATTTTTTTAAATTTAAATTTGTTTTGCGATTGCAAAGTAGAAATACATGAAAAGAGTGCGACCTTGGAAAACGCGTAACAGTTTTTTTGTGTATTTCTACTTTACAATCGCAAAACAAATTAAAATTTAAAAAAAACGTGTCAATTGTCTAATGGAAATGGAAAGAAAACACTACCTATCGGAATAAAATAAAACTGTACGAAAAAAAATGACCGCCAGCGCTTACAATACGACTTAAAAGTGGTATACCGGAGAAATTATAAAGCTAAGGAGCAAACAAAAAATAGTCTAAAATCACGGCTCTAATCGTCAATTGGCATGGCAAAATAAATGTAGTAGCCATATTTCGCCTCGCAATTAAATAATTTGCGACCGGATGGAGAATATGCCCAAAAACCTATTTTTAAGAGCATATTTTTGGTTGCCCTAATGATAACGCTAGACCACACACATCATTGATGACTCGGCAGTTATACTGAAAGAGTTTGGCTGGGAAGTTTTGATGCATCCATCATATAGTCTTGACCTTGTACCATCGGACTACCATTTGTTCCGGTCCATGCAAAGCCATCTTAATGGTTTTACATAAAAGTCGAAAGAGGCATGCGAAACTGAGTTGTCTCGATTTTTCGCCACTAAACCACAGAAGTTCTACAGTGATGGGATCATGGCTCCACCAGAAAAATGGCAAAAGGTCATCGATCAAAATGGCACATATTTGGTTTAATAAAGTCTATTTGAAATAAGAAAATTCTTTGTTTCAATGTCACCCAAAGAAGGCCACGAACTTTTGTCTTATATAGTATATAATAATTTTTCGGCATACATCGCCTTAAAAATATAAAACAATCCTTCGTTCGGGTAAATTCGATAAATTTTAGTTTTTATTTTTCATACATCAATCCTCATTGTCTGTTTCAAGTTTCTTAATGTGTTTGGAGAAGATAAGACAACAATAAAATGGTTCTACCAATTTAGTTGTTCATTTTGAACACAAGCTAGTAAGCCTCTCTATACAGAGAAATTTTTGTATCATGGTTCGTCGGTTGTTTTTTGCTGCATCATGATATACACTCCGTCAAAAAAGTAACCGGAATTGGTAATTTAAAAAGCCCCCTTGTAAAAAATTTGGCGCTAAGTTGCACAACTATCCTTTATCTGGCCGCGAAGTTTGAGTGCGATCTGTCATTTAGTTTGTTTACAGTGCTCTATATTGTCAATTTATCTCAAGTGTGTTTTGCGATTTTTATAATGAATAAAAATATCGAACAAAGAATTTGTCTCAAATTTCAAATTGCAAATGGAATTTCGTGTGCCGAATCGTTGAAAGTGTTACAGAAGGCTTACGGTGAATCGACTTTATGAACAACACGTGCATATGAGTAATACAGTACATTTAAAAGAGGCCAAATGTGGTGGAAGATTTGCCTCGTTCTAGTCGGTCTCTTCGAAGTTAACATCAATAATAGAGTGACCAGGCCAAAATTCCTAAAATAGGGTATACTCTTAAATTTAGGTTTTATATTAAAAACTAATCCAAAATATTGGTATAAAGTCCCAAAAATTAAATTGTTTGGTGGGCAATTGCTGGATTAATTTTAATAAGAAGTTCTTTCTTTTATAGAGTAAGAGTAAGTGTGGAAATGTGAGGGCGCAGTTTTCGATTTGGAGTCTGTCTATTTGTCGGTCTGTGCCCTCTCTGGCAGCTCAACTGGTTTGTCTAATTTTACTTGGGGTTCATACTTGGGCATTTTTCATGTGTTGGGAGGTCCATGTGGGGTTTTGGGGGAGGCCGGCCCACCGGATGTGGTATATTATCTTATCTTGGTTTCAGCTTTTTTGATGCTTTTTCAATTATTTTGGAAGATAGCATCTGCGAGGGAATCGTTTGAGAGCGGAAGGATTTTGGATTGGATGTGTAATACTCATGGTAGGTGGTCAGAATCATTTTCTAAAATTTAGGCGGAAGTGGTGATTTCGGTAGGAAACTGTTGTTTCGCTCTGCGTCTCAGTTGGGTTAACTGTTCAGGATAGAACTTCGAACTTGGTTTTCGTAATAGGATTTGTAAGGTTAGGTGAAGTGACAACTTCCATTGAGTCTTTTTCGGTTTTGACAATATTTTGGTATAACATTTACGTGGGACTCGGTTAGGAATGGGTCGAATCTAGGTAGAAATTGTAGCAAGGCTGGTCCTAATCATTTTCCCCGAATGACTAATTTTGTTACAAACCATTTATTGTGGGAGATTGTGCTTGTTTGAAAATAATTTTCAAAAAAGATTGATAGGGATGCAAGATTTACAAAAGGCCTGGCAGGCACGGTCATATTCGGACGCGGAATTTTCTGTTGGTTGGGCGGATGTGACGGTTTTTGTTGTGAAAGTTTTTCATAGACTTTCTTGTCTTTTCCTAGTGATTGCTATACTGTGGGATTTACGAATGAGCCAGGCGGATTCTAAATTGACTTGGCATCTTGGTCCAGGACATTTTATGGAATTTGGTCGGAGGTGAACATTTTTCATAAAAAATGTTTTATCAAAATTCATCTAAGCTCTCGTTTTATTATAACTTTTTTGTTTTTTGTTATTCTGGAGACGAGCCGACGACTACTGTTTGAGATTGTGATAATGTGCGACATACACACACAAACATAACATTCTTGGCATGTATTTTCTCATTAGCTGGATGAACAGGGAAAGTGATGCGATATCAGGAGCAGGGAGGTTGATATGACCTCCATGTCCCTGCATTAGGGTAAGGAAGAGTTGAATGTTGGTCACAACATCAATCAACAATTGGTTTTACTAAACGACGAAAGGTACGTTTTGTCTTGTTGGATATTTTATAATGCTGTTCATTAGCTAGAAGCAAGTCATAACATTACGTAATATATCTTTGTACTGCGGATAGCAAAGTCGCAGATTTCAAAACATTTATTTAATATTACAAATCATTCGAAGTGGCCAGGGGAACTCATTGAACATTTTTAAACGCTTCGTAAATTTAAATGTACAAAAGCATAAAAATGTAAATATTGATCGTTTTGGGCTATTTTTCCGTACTCGTGTGAGAAAAGGGGAATAATACCCCAGAAAAGGGTACGTCTGGCCACCCTAATCAACACAATGAAGGAAATGGTGACAGAAAATCATCATGTAGATTTGAGAGATAGCCGCTGAACTTTCTGTGACTCACGCATCAATTCGTACCATGGTTGGGCATGGAACGTGTTGCCGCTCGGCTAGTTCCGAAAGACCTAAATTTTCTTCAAAAACTCAATCGCGTAATGGTCGCCGAAGACATGCTAGACCGAGTCAATTGCGACCCTACATTCATAAAACGCATTGTAACTGGTGATGATACATACGGGTTTATGAGTTTGACATGCAAACAAGTCAACAAACTTCGGAATGGCGCCTTCCGACTGAGCCGAAACCGGAAAAACCACATCAAAGTCGATCAAAAGTCAAGTGAACGAATTTCGGGCCAAAAACTCAACATCGAACAACCTCTATTCTCCTCATATGGCTCCGGCTGACTTTTCTGTTTCTCTTTTATTTTTCGATATTTTTATTTATTATAAAAATCGTACACAAAAATAACACACTTGACATGAACTGACAATATAGAGCACTGTAAACAAACTAAATGACAGATCGCGCTCAAACTTCACGTCACGATAGAGGACAGTTATGCCAACTTATTGACAAAAACATTTTTTACAATCCCTACGGGCTTCTTAAATTACCAATTCCCGTTACTTTTTTGGCAGACTGTATTTCCTTTTTTTTCTATCGTGTCTTTGGGTGCAAAAAGCGAAAATCTTGGTCGATGTAATATCTCCCAAAGTGTCATTGTCAATCTTCTGGCTTTGAAATTGTATTTTTAATAAAAATTCAGGTACTGAGGCTGCGTATCAATTGCCAGGTTGAAGCCAATTTTTCGATAAATTCAATTATTTTCTAAAACTCTATGGCAAACTGATTGAAAAATTTGTTCTAAACCCGATTTTTACCGTAGCAAAGGATTTATCTGCCTATTGGTATACAGCCTGTGCTGACATGTTCTACCATCACATTTTCGATACTTTATCGTAGATTAACACCCCTATTCCCCTAGTCGCATCACTTCAAGTGACGTGACTACTCATTTTCCTGGTTACTAGCTCATTAAATAGAAATTTACAAAATAATTGTCCAGAAAAGTCGTTCTGGCTGTTTTTTAAATCTTAGTATGTTGCTTTATAAAAATTTCCTATCGACTGCTATCACTCCAAATAACAATTTCTATCACTTGAAATTTTGACGTGACAAATAAATAAAAAAAAATTCAAACTAATGAAGCCAACTAAGCTTTAAAAAATTTTCATTGAGAGCATTACACAAAATTACTTATTAAATTTTGATTTTAAAATCTAGTAACCAGGAAGATCCATAGTCACGTCGCATGAAGTGATACGTCTAAGGGAATTGAGCTGTATGTCTCGCTTCTTTAGAATAAAATGTGACACTATTTCACATTTTATATCATTTACCAGGTTGCTAGATTCAAAAATTGTGATATTCTACTCCATTCCTATCAAGAAATAATTTGTTTTCGATACTTGAACGAAATTAGAGAAAGACAATTTGTTCGCATTTGTACTAGTAGGTCGTGATAGCAATAGAAAAGAAATAATTCATAAATGAAACAGTTGTCCATTTTAGTTTAGAAAAATGAGAAATAAACTTCGATAAAGTATCGAAAATGTGATGGTAGAACATGTCACCCCTGAATAGAAAATTTCCGTCCAATGATAGGATACCAATTTTGTTGCGAGCCACGTTTAGTTTTGTTTATTTTATTTTACTCACCACTTATTTTAATTTAATATTCTCTTTAGTTTGTGTGTCAAATTAAAAATAAAAGTCAATTTTAAGTAAATTTTTAGGTAAATTCAATTATTTTTCCAAAACTCTATGACAAACTGATCGAAAAATCTTTGTTTGGCACACAGCCATAGTGCCCCTTATCTCTTACCTATAACATATTCTTGGATGTGTGATTGTGGGGACATGTCAAAAACACAATATTTTATTTCTCTATCCTATGCTCTTCATCCACTGACGATTAGTTTTTTTTAAATATTGTATTTAAAATTATAGGAGGATTCTAAAACATGAATTGCTTATCATAAAAACTAATATTGTTTTTTTTTGTTACAGATCGTACAGTGGTCCAATGATTCGGCGAATAAATGCGATGTACCTTACGAGTGGGCGTGCGGGAAATTTGAGGGATTTTATCAAGAGCATGATTTTTACGAACGTAATCGTGGTGATTTTAACTATAAATCGTTTATGGAATATGAAGGTATGATTCATATATTATATGCTAACCCGTTTTTTAAAATAATTAACCCTTTTTAATTTTTGAATTTTAGACATTTTGGAAATTAATAGTTTTATGTCCAGACTAAAACCGATGTATTCGATACAATCGATCCAATTGATTGTAACCGAGCTACGAAAATTTTGCTTAGAAATGGATTTACCTAGTAATTTGGAGGCTATTATGTATGTTAAAACAGCGATCACATATGATTTACGTAAGTAAAAATTATTTTGTAAATAATTTGGTTTAATTCGTTAGCGATGAGATCAAATATAAAATATTTTTTTTTATTTAATTGAATTCTAATAAAACCAAAAAGTCATTAATCTAAATAATTTTTATAAAGATCATCATTATTTAATAAAGTGTTTATGAATAGTGTTTTGAAGTTGTGCCAAATTCGTACGGGGCTTAATGTGTATTTTGTATACATATTTCCCACCATATGTTTACAAATTTTTATTTTGCAACAATATGTGCAATTTCGTTTCCTTATTAAATTTATTACCTCTAAAATATTTTTTTAATGATTTACTTAATTTCTTGCGATAAAATAACAAATAATTTTATCCACAATAGATAAAACACCACGATCGTATTGTTGGTTAAAAATTAAAGTTTTTTTTTGTTTATTTGTTTCTCATTATTTTGTGTGATTAATTATTAATAATAGCGCAGCACCGAATTTAATGGGTTTATTGTATGGTGAATAATTATTTTGGTTTTACGATATGGTTTCAATATAATGAAATAATTACACGAGAAAAATGAAAGTGGAAAAACAAATATTTATTCCAAAGTATTTTCCATCATACCGAAGTAATTAGAAGCATCTTGCGTTATGTTTTAAAAGAAATGTTATTTATAATTATAAGATCATGATTCGAATAAATTTATTCTTAGTCTTTACTAGATGGAATCGATTGCAGTCGTTAGACTTGTTGATATTATGTATTTTTGATGTATTATGTTACGTCAACATATCTTAATCAATTCGCCGATAACAAATTTTATTATCTATTTATATGTACGCATAATGCGTAGGCTAACTTTGCTACACCTATTTGTTCTAGTAAATCTGTTGGTGGTTTAATAAATATCGATCATCAAAATTTTTGTCGAATTAGTTTTCCCCGCATTGTTTGACTGATTTTAGATTAATACTGCTCGTACAATATGTCTGTTGTTACAAACGGTCATCCTTATGTTGTATTCAAGAAATGTTACGACTCTAAGAGGTTAAGTTAGACATTCTGATTCTACAATTAATGTTTTTTAAAGGTTATAAAACTCACGAGCAACTGATCTTTTCAATTCTCACCACTATTGCCACAATAGAGATTGCCATCATGGCAAGAATCCCAATATACGATGGCCAGAAGGGTGATTCATAGGGTGACATGTATGAGATTGAACGTAGTTAAGACCTGCTCATTTGTTGATCACCGTATAAAATTTCACAGACACTGATCTGTATATCGGAATATGGTTTGAGCATGCTAGGTGCCATAACTTTCTAAAACTACAATCCCTATACCAACACTATAAATCACCCTTCTGGCCATCACGTTTGTATAGAAATTGCTGTAATAGGAAGTTATGGCGCTCACCATGCTCAAACTATATCCCGATTTACAGATCAGTTATTGCGATATTTTATACGGTGATCAACTAAAAAATAAAATAAAAGATACAAATTTGGCCTACGAGTTTGTATGTATCAATAAAAAAATTTATTGTGCCAGTTACTTTTAGATTTTATTATTATTTGCATTTTACAATTTCTCGAGATTGATATTTGTGTTGATATCCGTCTTATATTTTAAAAAAGATGTGTTTACTATGAGTTCAATATGCATTAAATTTATTTTAAATGGAACAAACATTTTCCGTAACAGAAAAACCTGGGATGGATTTCTGTTTTACGCGAATTTTTGCATTTTTCGGCCTAAGAGTTAAGATTCTCTAATGGTTAGCAAAGACACAATTTGACAATTTTCTTTTCAGGCTGAGAGGATTTTTAAGGTTGACTTCCTTTATTTTTTAATCTTTGTAATCTGTTCTGGGGCCGAAGCACTCCCAACTCTTTCGTTGTTCGCTTCTCACGTCCTTACCTTACGCAGTCGTCTGCCAAATCGACGCCGTACGGCTATAGCCTCTATTTTATAACCATCTGTCTGTACATTGGATAGCTCCATGCCAGCCTATACTGACATGTAAGATGGGTGCGCTCATGAGTTTTACACTTCGATGGGGGTCGTAGTTGTGTTCCATTTCATCACAGACTGTAATCTGTTGATGAAAATTCACTTTGGCTTCTTGTTCCTATCGGGCTTCGAACCCGGTAGCTCCCGATCCAAATGCGAAAGCACTGTGCCGTTGGTCGGTCATATACATAACTTCATATGCATGAAAATCGGAATATCTTCAAAGAATTTTTCTGCATCCAGTGCTGCATTAAAGAAATTAGAATAGTCGGAAGCGAATTCATAAATGTGAATTTTAAAGAGACCAAATAAATGTGGTATCGGCTTCATCGTTAATCATAACCTCGTTCGAGGCTAAATTCGTTTCAATGAGAGAAATTGTCTTTACAACGCAGTTTGTCTGTTATGCACATCTTTGAAAACGGTGCTGTACTCCTCGCTTCCATTAACCTTCATTACCCAAGTTTAACATACATTTCTTAAGCAAAATTAAGCAAAAGGGTGGCATATAAATACATATGACTGTCTTACGACTAGGTTATGTGTACACTCGAATATTTATGCCCGTTGGATTTACAAGCTTCAGATAAATATGGGGTATTTGTGTGGTTATATACCGAACTAACAATTTTACTGTGTGATGCTGTTATTAATTATTGAATGATAGTCAACTGTTCTTGTCGATGGTATAACCACAGAATATATCAAAAACGACAGTAAGAAACCAATTTCTTTTTGACAATACTCCTAAAATAGTTCCCACGTTCACCAATAGATGGCTCTAAATTAGAAAAAAAAAATATTTTGTAAACATTAAAGTTTTAGAGTGTAAATATAAATTCTCTCTCTTCGATTTCTTCAAATTGTTTGCGATCATTTGTCAAACAATGAGCATTATTATTATGAAAATGATTCGGTTAATTCTAAAAATTTACCACGGGCACAGAATATATTATATGTGCTAAAGACGGGTATCAAATATTTTTGATGGAATATGCCCGGATTGGGAATCCGTCTCCACGGATTACAAGCTATATCAGCATAATTGTCCCTTACAGTCAACAAGGTCGCGCTCGAGTCTGACATGAGAGCCCCAAAAGTTGCGTCTCGAAGAATTCCAGAGACAAGACATTATACTCATTTCAACCGTACGCTTAACGAAACAAGGGCGATTAGACTGGCAAGACGCTATTGAATTTGTCGATGATGTAAAGCGAATCAATGTAGCGATTTCACGTACTCCAGCATTACTTGTAATTTTTGGTAATTCCTACTTATTGTGCATCGACCAAAATTGGCGGTAGTTATTGTGTTCAGAACAACACTTACGCCGGATGAAGTTTACCTGAAAATTTTACAAATAAAACAACTGATTAATAGAAATTTTCGGCTTTTTATTAAAATTTTTTCATAAATGCGTTAGCTTGGGTTTCTTTCTACAATACCAGTGAGAGCTTCCGAACGAACCGAGAGCGAATCAATTACTTATTTTAAATATAGATGTTATGGTGACAAAGGTAGCGTTCCCATTATAACATGTCCCAATTTCTAGTCAATTTTAACATCGAATCTAGCATTACGGATTAAAGCCACAATCTAGCACTCATCGGCCGAACTATTTGTAATATAATTTCGTGTGGTGTTAAATTGAAGACTGTTTGGAAAACAAGTTTAGTATGCTTTGTTATTTGTGTGGCTTGGCCTTATTCAAATCAATGAGCCAATTCACGGCTTGACCTTATTAAACTCGTAACTAGAATATAAAAATTATAAGATAACACTTTCATTAGTACCATATACATATAATATCAGGACTTACGCAATGTTTTATCGGGCAAACATTTGATTTAGAGTTCCCTCGGATAGCAAAAATAGTGGTCACAGATTAACAGCGTTAGTTAAAACATTCATGAATGGTGTTCCAGGTTTTAGTATAATTTCGATCATTTCACGTGTGACAAGATAAAATGAAAAATTTGACTTATAGCCGAAAATTCTCTGAACCCAGTGTTCATTTATAACATCCAAAATATTTAAAGCGGGTAACAGTATTTATCGATAGCGAACATTATCTGGCGGTACAAATACAAAGAAATTCGACTTACACCTGTCCAGTTGAAAATCAGTATGTAAATCATAAACATGGATTTCCCGTTCAGCTAATAATTCAGCTCTAATATATGAACTAGGAGGATTACGAATTACCGATTTGCCGCATAGTTCCGTCGAAATGGCACAGATCCCTAGAAATAAAACAATATTATAATAGTTAATTCATTTCTAATAAATTGTTAAAACTCACTTGTGCTGGAACATCATCATTTGTTGTAATTTTTTCATTTTCCTTCCTAATATGCATATAATTTTGTGTGTTGTGCTTGTGACAAATACCTCGTTGCTGTTGATGTAGCCAAAAGTGACATTTCTTATAGAGAGAGCCAATTGAGAGGAAATTGTAGTTGTACACTGCGAAGATATTTTAATTTTTTTGAAAACTGCTAGCGCTATCTATTATCTACCATTTAAACAATTTTAACACTCCTATTTTGATGTAAAAAATTTAAATATTTGAGAGGAAAGAAATTCATATAAAAATGGAGTTATGTCGCTTCTATTATATATTCTGTGGTACAACTTCCAAACATCACAATTTCCCAGCACACCGCCTTGTACAAAATCAAACACAGTGGACACTCACACACACACACATCCTCAAACCTAGAGCAGAACCACGACTGATCATTCAACGTACTCGGACACAAAACTCGTCAGTTTATCTACAAAAATTGATTTTACTCGCCAAATAGTGAATTGAAAAGCGTGAACATGATAACGCGATCGCAACTCATAACAACGAACATTGCAAAGAAAAGTACGCACTTATACATCATAATAAAGTCGTTTTGGCGCCCACAGCGAGAAAATATTGACATACAAAATGCGAAAACGAAAATGACATTCCTCTCTTCCAAGTTTCAATAAAAGGAAAATAATACTCGGGCTGTGATTCGTTTTTGTCGAAGAATATAATTTTATATTTTCGGAACCTAAAACTGGTGTATCCTCGCTACGAAAGTACATATATAAAAACCGATCTAGAGACAAAAATGGAATGGGAAGGGGACTAAAAGTGTACGGGATAAACCAACGACATCAATTAGGAACTGTGTGCAAGAATTCACTTCGAAGATCATCGCACTAAGTAATATTTTGCGAAGACATATTTCCATATAAACTTTAAGTAACACAAGAGCTGCTACCAAGACATCATATGCGGTGCCGTACGTATGCAAATAAGATGCTGTTGCTTGACAATGACAATCCGATTTTTTTTTAATACAAGTGGGTGACGAAGCTCAGTTTCACTTAAGTGGACATGTAAACCAACAAAACAGCTGGTTCTGGGTAGTAGAGAATTCACAAATAATTCATGAGCATTTGAGGCTTGCATATTCCTGGCCTACACCGTGGAACAGAACAAAAATAAAAGTAAAATTAAAATCTGAAACTAAATTACGCCAAAATTAAGTCGGCCGAAATTTTAGGAACAATAAAATAAAGGTAATAATACCGGGTGTGACCATCCAGGAACGACCGGATCTTTCCGAATGACAAATACAATGTCTGCTGAAGATACCCCTGAATGACCCATCGACCCCTAGAGGCCGATGCCCAGCCACAACGAAGCAGCATAAGAGGGTAGGGACATCTCTTTAACAGACAAATCTTTTCTTCACCCGGAGAGACCTCTAGAGGATCTCCCACAATTCACATTCCGACAGCTTGATACTGTCGGAGTGCCACGCGGTAGATTTCACGATCGTCCCCGAATGGACAACACATATACTGGACTCACCACTCCGACCCTGTGGTTCTCCTACCCAGGTGATGGAGGGGAGTGACAATCCCAGCCTGTAACTATGGAACACCGACACGAAATAGGAATCCCCCCCCCCTCCCAACATACCGATCCAAAAAAATTTAGCAATTCATCTTATTGAAAGAAGAAAACAAGAATGGGTACAATAACAAAAATAACAACTGATCAAGGCCGAGAAATAAAACCGAATGCCAAAATAATACACAGTGCTGTTTTTATTTAGATAATTATTCCCAAAACATAAGAGGAGGAAGGAGGGAAAGAGAAAAAAACAAATCAAACTGAAATGGTTGCCGAACGTGAATAAATTCCGAAGCGAAACAATGTGCATACCACGCGTGCGCCAATCGACCGCTATCGACCGCTCCCTTACTCTTCAAGGTGCAAAGAATATAACATGTGCACGATTGAAAATAGGTGTCTACTTCTGGATGCCGCTTTTATCGGAAATGTCCTTCTCGGTCACATCAAGTCAACCTGCATACTGGAAAACATATCCATATATGTCCCAAGCAGGACTTTGCGTAATCATCGATTTTTTGCGCTCGAACACCAGCCAACCAACTATGGCGACAACAATCCCATTAATCGATCGGAAAAATCTTTCAATACCTTAGTTGATCAATTTTATTTTAATTTATCAAAAAACAGTTTTAAAAACAAGTTAAAATCGTTTTTTTATAAATTTTTAATAAGTCCTTTGACAGTTTTATATTTGAAGTACTAACTAGTTAATTTTGTTTTCTTTTTTATTAATATATTCCGGACAAGTGGTGCAGTGGTCAAAGCTTCGGCACTTGGACCGGGAGGTACTGGGTTCGAATCCCATCAGAGGCTAGATGCAAATCGAATTTTCATCATCGATTACAATCGGTGATGTTAATAAACACAACAAAGACCCTCTGATGGAGTGCAGAATTCAGCGCCGACCCACCGTCCATGTCAATGTACAGGTTGACATGGAGCTTGCAATGTGCAGGTGATATACTGTAGTTGTGTGAATAGGTGAATGGGTTAATGATGTAGCATGAATGTGTGGTATCACAATGGGCCAAAAAAATGGCCTAAGTGTAAAACCACTGAAACCTGAAACCTATTAATATATTTTATATTTTACTTTTGTTAAATTTGAAATCATAATTGCAATGTCGATTTCCTTTAATAATTAAATAAATATATAAATAAATTCGGTACTCGATTAAAGATATATATATGTAAAAAATGGAAAAATTAAAACAAAATTGAAAATTGAATTCAAATTTAACTTACGTTAATTAAAAATAAAAAACCTTTGACCTTCGGTCAGGTCATCCTGTAATGTAGCGGCGTCCTTGCCCGCCGGCCTGTAACTGGCCACGTTATTAGCCACTCGTATTCGTAAATGTGTTGTTGGGCACCTTCCCGCCGTTCACCAAAATAAATGTTGGGCGTCCCCCCACCGTAATTAAAAAAGCGAATGGCCTTGGTTGGCCACCGTATGCTGCGTATGCTGCGGGTTTTACCGATAAAATTTATAAATGGCCGGTTGTACTTCGGTACCCGTTGATAAATCTGCGGCACCCATGGAAACCTCGCGTGCCGTTAACAATGTGCCACCCGTAATATAAATTGAGGCACACGTGAATTCGTGGTACCCGTTGATAAATCTGCGGTACCCGTTCAATTATTGGATAGCCTCATGTCGGCCGCCCGTATGAACGTGACCGCCTTCGTAATAATCAGGCCACTCACAAAACACAGAAAAATTTCGTCTCCGATATCGACTTCACAAATCACAATCACTTTATGTTTTCTGTTTTTTTATTTTTTTATTCTCGGCGGCTTTAAATAATTAAAAATAGCATATTTCACCTTGCATGTTTTTTTTTTGATGAAATACGTCCTCAAAAGTTTGACTACTAAGCACAATATCGCACTTTTTTTCCATTTATTTATAAAATCAAACATGAACAAAATAAACTTGTGTTTTCTTAAATTTATTATTTTTACAATCCAATAAAATTATCAATTTTGTACCCAATATACTAAACTTGATTCACCCAATATTAATGTTATAACCCCACAAGGAGTTGTAACACCCAAATAAATAATGTTATAACCCCACAAGAAGTCGTAACAACATGTGGTTCCAACAGAATGGTGCTACGTTCCATGATCCATATTGCTAGAAAAACGGTGAAGTGGTTTGGCCTCCATGGTCAACCAAATGAACTGCTCCCGACTTTTTTTTTGGGGTTTTACTAAAAGTAGTGCAAATTATGCAAATAAACCAGATAAAATTGAACAACTTAAATGGAACATTAGAGAATAAATCAACATTATACAGGGCGAAATGTGTGAAAAAAGGGAAACCCGAAAATTATGCGCAACACAGTTTAACACAACCACAAAAGTGCGACAAACAATTGTTAGAAATGAATTCAGAGAATGATAACTGTAATACAAACAATTTTATACGGAAGCAATTCTACACTGAACAATTCATCGAAAAGACTCGTAATGCAATTAAAAAATATTGGTCAATTTTCTCTTAATTGTTCAATTGTGTGGTACGAGTACGGAAAGCAAAGTAGGACATCTTCATTCATGACACTAGATTAATTGTATAAATTCTGGAAAAGCGGGGGTTTGGGGGTTACCTCATCCTCTAAGGTATACCACGAATTAAAATTACATTAAAAGAATGTTCATATTTACAAAAGTGGATTTTTTTAATGTTTGTGGCACTATCAGAAGAAGCGATAAGAGCGATAAAAACTCTTTGATCTGTGTCTGTCAGGTTGACGAAGCAATTATTATTAATAAAAATAAAAAAAGATGGCAAAAAGTTAGCTGAAAAATAAATTATGCACCTCAATTACAATAATCCGGTGCATTAAAGTGAAAAATTTTGTTTCGATGAATTGTTGTTTGCACAATTGTTTTCACGCACACTTGGGTATTGCAAAGTTGTAGTTTTCATATTTGTTTTTCGATGAATTCCCAGTTGTACGATTGAGTGTTCCAACAGCGCTAATTTAGCGATCACTGTGATCGCTCAATTTTACATCACAATGAGCATCATTTACACCATTTTTTGTCTAAAAAAGAACGAATGTCGACCGAACATATGGTGTATTTGTAAATGGTTAATTTAAGAAATTGTTTGATAGATGGTGCTGTGTAGTTATATCGGTAAGGTAGAATTATCCTATACTTACGTTATCAGCCCCCAGATGTCACTCAAATAAGTTATTTTGGGATAAATTAAAATAATTTATAGCGGTGTTATTGCGGTTTTAACTATTTATTAATAACACTCACTATTTGTATTTATAATAACTATTTTATTTATTGTAATTATTATTTTTAAGGTAGTTCACAAAAACACAAAATGGTGTGAACGATTGTTCGTGGCTTTCACTTTATATATGATTATTATTTTTGAGACCGTGTCTCTTTGAAATTCTAAACGCCACTATTCTTTTTCGTTTCTTGATTTCCGGGTCGTCGATAAATATCTCGATATTTATCGATCGTCGATAAATATCGAGATTCGCGGAATTAATTTTTAGTTGGCGAAATAGCTCTATTCAGCAAAACGAGCAATGCCTCGTAATTAAGCGGCGCGGTGTATAAATAGTTTTGCTACGAGGAGTGCCACGAAGTGAAAAGGATTTTAATGATTTTGAGCCGCTACATCACTCCCCTCCTGGATCGAAAACCGTAGTGTTTTAAATTAAATGTAACAGTTTTTGGAACACTACGTTTTTCGACTGGGTTTACCACAAGTATTCCGTACGCTGGCTTAAGCCTGTCGATGCCAATTGTTGTGGATTTTCCATTTACATCCACAACAAAGAATTTGCGCAATTTGCGGGTTACTGGATACGGTCCAGAATAGGGTGTACTCAATGGACCTCTGACTCTATCCACACGTACGAATACGTGTGAACAGGTTTCCAGATTTTTGGGAATGTACGTTGCCTGTTCAGGTGGATGTCTTGTGTCCGTAGGAACTAGGGTTCTCATGGTGGTACGAAGCTGATTCACGAAATCCGAAGTATCTGTGTTTGGGTTCGAATTTTGATCGTTGATGAAGAATTCACCGGGAACCTTGATGTTTTGACCATATACTAGCTCTGCTGGTGTGCAGTTGAGGTCTTCCTTGACGGAGGTTCGAATACCCAATAGAATCGTTGGAAGTTCTGAACTCCAATGGGATGTATTACATCGAGCTGTTAAGGCGGATTTTAGTTGCCTGTGGAACCGTTCGACAAGACCATTCGCTTTCGGGTTGTATGCAGTTGTCCGAATGCGATGGGAACCTAGGAGCTTCGTGAGCTCGGTGAACAACGTTGATTCGAATTGTGTTCCTTGATCTGTCGTGATGAAGAGTGGGACACCATATCTACAGATATACTCATTGTAGAAGATCTTACTTACGGTTTTTGCGGTCATTTCTCGGATTGGATAAGCTTCTGGCCAGCGGGTAAATCGGTCGACTATCGTTAGAATGTAATGATAGCCATTCGATTGGGGCAGTGGACCAACCAGGTCCATGTGGATGTGTTCAAACCTGCCACTTGGTAGCTCGAATTTACCAAGTTCTGATTTTGTGTGGCGGTGAACTTTGGATTTTTGACATGGGATACAAGATTTCGCCCAATTGCTTGTATCAGTATTCATTCTTGGCCAGAAGTATTTTGAAGCAATAAGTTTTCGCGTAGCACGGATGCCGGGGTGTGATAAGCCATGTAGACTATCGAAGATTGTCCGTCGCATGTTGAGAGGAACGTAGGGTCGATTTTTACCTGTTGAAGTCTCACACCAAATTTGCTGCTTGTCTGGTAAGTCGATCCGTTGCAGGTTTACGTTTGATTTCGGTGTGTGTGCTGAAATCAATTTCTGCAATTCGTCGTCGCGTTGTTGTTGTACAAGTAATTCCTTCGTGTCGAAGGAGAAGACGCTGAGTTCTGTGGGAAGTGTTTCACCAGAACGAGACAAACAGTCGCTCACCACATTGTGTTTACCTTTGATGTGATGAATGTCGGTAGTGAACTGAGCAATGTAATCGAGGTGTCGTAATTGCCGGGGACTACGTTCAGATTTTGACGCAATAGCTGTTGTAAGAGGCTTATGGTCGGTAAATAAAGAAAAATTTCGGCCTTCGACGAAATGGCGAAAGTGTTTGATTGCTAGATACATAGCAAGAAGTTCTCTATCGAAAGTAGAGTATTTGATTTCCGCAGGGGAGAGCTTCTTTGAAAAGAACGCTAATGGTTGCCAACATCCTTTGTTGCGTTGTTGTAAGACAGCTCCAACTGCTACATTGGAAGCGTCGGTAGTTATGTTGAACTGCGCGTCGTTCAACGGGTGTGCCAAAAGAGTGACAGCGGCAAGAGAACGCTTGACCTTATCGAAAGATTCTGTACAATCTTCGGGCCAAGAGAAGTTTCTTCTGTTTTTGCCTTTCTTGAGTAAGGTGGCCAAATGCCGGTGAATGGGCGATAACAGTTCGGCTAACCGTGGTATAAAGCGGTGGTAATAGTTCACCATACCGACGAACTGCTGTATTTGGCGGATTGATGTTGGTTCTGGAAAGTTTGAAATGACATCAACTCTGTCTTGCGACGGGAGGATGCCATCTTTCGAAATTGTGTGGCTCAAGAAGTCGAGTGACTTCACGCCGAAAATACATTTCGAAGCTTTTATATTGATTCCATATGCGGAGAGACGTTTAAATACTGACTCGAGATGTTCACTGTGTTCCATCTCGGACCGGCTCGCAATGAGGATATCGTCGATATAGGAGTAGACGAAGTCCAGCCCTTTTAACACTTCGGTAAGGAATCGCTGGAATGTCTGGGCTGAGTTACGAAGGCCGTATGGCATTCGGGTAAACTCGAAAAGCCCAAAAGGAGTAGTTATCGCTGTTTTGTGAATATCCTCGAGAGCCATGGGAATTTGATGATATGCCCTTACCAAGTCTATTTTGGAGAAAATAGTGGCGCCGGCGAGTTTCAACGAGAAACTGTGTATGTGGGGGATAGGATATCTATCTGGGACAGTGACAGTGTTTAACTGTCGATAGTCTCCACAAGGGCGCCAGTCCTTGTCTTTCTTTTGCACCATATGTAATGGTGAGGAGACTGGTGATGATGAGGGGCGGCAGATTCCGATGTCTGTCATAAACTGAAATTCTGTTTTTGCAGCTTTTAGTTTCGTTGCGTCGAGTTGTCGCGGTTTAGCACAAGGTAACCTACCTTGTGTGACGACGTAGTGGACTACGTTATGCTTCACTGGGAGGTTGTAGTTCGGAGCCTCAGTGAGCGATGGGTATTTCTTTAAAAGAGCGCCGTAGTCGTTGTTGACGCTGAAATGTTTTGTAGATGGCGTATCAACTTGGGCGATGATTGCGTTCACAGTGAGGGTAGTAAATGAATCAGAAAGTCTTCTGTTCTTCAAATCGACCACGAGACCATATTTGGACAGAAAGTCAGCACCTATAATAGGCCTGTCTACTGCCGCGATGATGAAGGGATGTGTGAACGAACGCCTGAGACCGAGATTAACCTTCAAAAGTTTTGTGCCGTAAGTGGAAATTGGGGATCCGTTTGCTGCGGTAAGAATGCAAACGGTGTCTTTAGCATGTCGGGGAAACTTGTTAACGGGTATCACAGATACTTCAGCCCCCGAATCGATCAGAAATTGTAAGTTATTTTCATGATCGTGGATGAAAAGACGGCGAGACGAACCAATCCCACTGTTTGCCGTAGAGACAGCAGGATTTAGTGGTTTTCCGAAGGCTTAAAATGTTTGGAAGTAGCTTGTCCATGAGCTACCGGTCGGAAACTGCACGGCTGATTACAGTTGCGTGCGCGTGAGGCGAAACGACGGTGGAAGTAGCAGAGTCCGGATCGAGATGACGATCTCGACCTTGACCTGTGTCGGTAATTAAAATTCCGTCTGTTGTTTGGCGATCTTCCACGTGAACCAATGTTCATATTGGCCAGTGTTCGCTGTAGATCTGCCAATTGTTGTTGCGTCTTGTCAAGTTGTCGTTGCATTAAAACAAGGGCTGATTCACCGTCAGCAGTTGCCTTGCTTGAGGATGGCTGGTTGACAGCAGCAATTGGTTTGGGTACTCTGGATTGAGCGTAAATCCAGATATTGTCGGCGACCGGTAGGATTTCCTCGATGTCGTTCTTGATATCCCGCGCCATTATCGCTCGTAGGTCATCTGGCAAACGTTTTAGCCAGAGATTTAAGGTTTAAGGTCTCCCATTTGTTGGAAGCCTGAAAGCAACTCGTCAAGTCGTTGTCCTCGCTGACAGAGTATCGGTTGGTTAACGCGGATTTCAGTCGATGATATTTCGTGCCTGGCTGCGGGTTCCTGAAAATGTCCGTGATGAATTGTACCGTCTCTTGTGGTATCGCGCCGAGAGTATAAGCAAATTGTTCATCGTCGTCGACAATTCGGTGGATGCCGAACTGGTGTTCGACGAGGATGAACCAATCTGCCGGCTGCTCGTTCCAGAATGAGGGTATCTTTGGTGGCATCTTGTATAACTTGGTTGTCCGCGATGTTGGTGTGCCAGCATGAGTGTCGTTCTCATCTTCTGACGATGAAACGGCTTTTTGTTGTTTAGGTGGCATTTTAAATTGATTATTTTATTTTCACTTCACTTTAATACAGGCGTAGCAGAAATATTTATTTTATTCACTTGTCTATCTAATCGTAGACTTAAAAAAAATATTCGAACGCGAACAAACTAAATAGAACTATTTTTCCAACCAGCGAGTACTGCGACTGATCGAATAAGGAATGAGCAGATCGATTGAGAAAATCAGTAAAAATAAGATCAATAATTAAGAAATTGTAGAAACGAAAAGGAAGTTATTTCAAATATCACGAAATTATAGTATTAATAGTGCGAAAATGTAGAATCGAACAATCGTACACGTACAGTAAGCTTAATAATGTTTGTAATAAAAAAAATATTTAAATTCAAATCGAGTTTCGATCCATCGACTTTATTATCTATAGCCATCAACGCTACCCGTTGGGCTACGCTGCTTATATAATTAATTGTATATATATGTAGTTATATGTATTGTATAATATTTAAGTAATTTATTTATTTATAACATTTTCAAAAGTTAAAGAAAAAATTTTTTGGATGAATGAAATTGAAATTTTTAATATATATTATGTATATATGCTTATTTAAATAATAGTTTAATTTAGTTTTGAAAATAAAATGTTTTTTTTTTTTTTTTTAAAGCAATGTAAATGTTTAATAAAGTTTGTAGTTTAATATTTACTCGTATTCATGTGTATATCCGTGTGATGTAGGATGTGTGATGTATCCGTAGTGTGTATTGTAATTGTTCCTTTTTGTCGCTGATGTGTTGATTATGCGTTGCTGTGGCGTTGAGTTGATCTGCTTCAACTGTCGTTGTGATGATTTATCCGCATGCACTATGTTGTTGCCAGACCCTGGCTCCCTCGGTGAGCGCGATCGCCTTTGCGGGGGCAACTGGCCCAAAAATTTATTTTATATGATTACACATATAAGTTGCGGTTTCCATTGAAATAAAAATAATAACGGATCGACCGGGTATCGAACTCCTTATACCTTGAGTGCTGAAGCACATACACCGCTCACTAACATGTTGCACTACACGCGACTTTTTATTTGATTATTAACTTTAGCTATTTAGTGTATTTTTATTTTGTTTTATTGTTTTAATGATTTCTTTTTTTTTTGTTGCACTTTGTTGGCGTTCATGTGCGCCTAGTATTTTTTTTTTTTAGTTAGCGTTTTAGTTTTACTTGTACGCTTTTACTATGTTGCACTATGTTAATATTATGATATATGTATTATATTTCTCAAATTAATTGCACTTTAACTAAACACATTGCAATAAAAAAAATGTGCTCTTGCGCGGATTTTGTTAACGATCGAACTGTTTTGTAACCGTTATACACGCGCGTCGGGGTCACGATTTATAGCGGGTGTTACCGTGTTTTATTATTTAAATTAGAACACTCACTATATTTTAGTATAAAAACAATTTATTTAATATTTATTAGTTAAGTTCACAACTTTAGATGGCGGACGATTGTTCGCGGCACTTTTCACTTTTCTTTTATTATTATTATTTTTGAGACCGTGTCTCTTTGAAATTCAAAACGCGACTATCATTTTTCGTTTCTTGATTTCCGGGTCGTCGATAAATATCTCGATATTTATCGATCGTCGATAAATATCGAGATTCGCGGAATTAATTTGTAGTTGGCGAAATAGCTCTATTCAGCAAAACGAGCAATGCCTCGTAATTAAGCGGCGCGGTGTATAAATACTTTTGCTACGAGGAGTGCCACGAAGTGAAAAGGAATTTTCTGTTTGAGCCGCTACACGTTTTTCTGTCTTTCTTACACAGCTTAACAATCCGCTCAATTACTGGCACTGAAAATGTCCCGCTCGTACAGCACAAGTGTTGTCACGTTCCTCCGACTCATCTCAACAATCTTCTCAATTTGCCTGCACATCACTCTTGGTAACATTTTCATTTTTTCGATTTTACTTTAACATCCAGATCTTTTGAGTAACGACCATATTTTCAAACTCAAAGTAGCTGTTTCCTATTTGCGTTTTGAGCAAGCAAACAAAAAACTTGCACAATATTTTGATATCCCGCTTTTCAATCAAAACACTAAACTGTAAAACACGAGCCGACCAAATGATCACCGAGTATAATTCTATGATCGCCATACCAAATCTTAAGATAGGCTATTCTTGTGACATTCATCCGACCCTCCAAAAATTATCAATGTATAATTGAGGTTATGAACCACTTGAATAAGAAAATACTTTTTCGGCAAACAACCAATTCTACACTTTTATATAATTAATATTTAAGACAATAACAATTTGTTTGTAATCAAATAACCGTGCATGAAGAAATATGAGGAAAACTTAACTATCGTCACATAAAAAAAGGAATGGAATAATTAATGAAACCACGAAACACCTGAAAAACCTAAAATTTTATAGTTGCTGTTTCCGAGGTGAGGAATCATTTTGTAGATACGGTATATCGTGTTTAACATAAAAGACTCAATGATTTGGTGCGGTGAGACCGCATGAAATAGTAAATTAGGAATTTGCTACGGTTTTCTAGCAGTTACGTATTTTTTTATTACTTTGGTTTGAGATTTTTTTTAAATTTTGTGATAGAAGTGGTTCTGAATTAGTATTTGATATAAGAAACTAATTTTACAAAGCCACATGCTCGAAAATCTCTTCAATTTTGTTATTTGAGCGAGAATTTTTTGATAGTTATTCAAAAATAATTGAAAAGTTGAAATTATTTAACTCGGTTCGTTTACGGATCGCACAGAGGTGATCGAAATGATTCTGAATTTGTTCTTGATGTAAAAACCAATCTTACTTAGCCACATGCTCGGAGATATCTGAGTATTTTGTTATTCGCGGGAAATTATGTTTGAGTGTTAACGCACAAAAGAAGCTTACGCATTCTGTTTAAAAATCCAGAACCTGAATTCCGAAACCTGGCAAAACATAAAAGAAACATCAGCAATGTATAGTGACTGCTCCAACCAACCAAATTTATTACACCAACACACGAATATGGCTTTCAACATACAACATCAAAAATACCGAGTACCATGTGGTATTCAAAATCAAAACAACTTTCTACCATCACGACCAAGTTATCCGATCGAGATCAATGGAGATCGACATATCAATACAGTGAAAACAAGTAAACAACATAAACCGGCAACCTATAACGAAAACCAAAATAGAAAACTGGAACATTCACATTTTAACGAATTGCGCAAACAACAAAGGGTCAACCGTATCGAAGCACAACCCAAAGAAGAATATTACAACCAACTAGTCAACAATAACACGGAAGACGAATCGCATATCGACGGCCAGTACACATAAGATGACTCCGAAGTAAATGGTACAAGCCTCTATAGCGTACCATACTTAGAATGCAAGCTAAAAAGCGGGAGTACCCTTAAATTCTTATAGATACGACAGCGAACAAAAATTTCGTTAAAACTCAATTAGCCGATAATGCCATTCCCACCAAAATGCAATTCAAAATAAGATCGGGGTGGGGTGTCATCTTCAAAAGTATAGGAATCCGCAACATTTTCGAATTCGTATTACCAATAAAATAATTCGACGGGATAGGAGACACAACATGTTAATAATAACCCCGAATATAAAAATCCCATTACACGAGAAATCATTATGCCAAGTCAACAACATAGAAATCCGAAATATCCCTCTTTTGCTGGAAGCAAAATAGCAATTCCAAGTTATGGTATCAACATTCAAGACGTTATTAATAAGTAAGTAATACAGGAACAATCGACACACGAGTAAGAGCTGAAATTAAGACAACTACCACAGAACCTGTATGTTGGTTGGTGGACGCCTTACCCATATACTAACAATTAGAGGCAAGAAGTCGAGAAACAAACCGGCTTCTAACGGTAAGAATCATTAGATCATCTAAGACCCCATATAATTCACCAATATTGGTTATCAACAAAAAGTTTGATTCTTCACAAGCCAAAAAGTATAGGATGGTTATCGACTTCAAAAGGTTTAACTCCACCACAACAGATGCAGACCAGATATATCCAATACTTTGGCGAATCTGGGAAATTCTAAATTTTACACAACCATCGACTTAAAGTCTGGATTGCATCAGATAAAGATGAAGGAAGTCGTCATAGAAAAAACATCGTTTTCAACAATGAAAGAAACATATGAATTTTTAATTTAATTTAATTTAATTTTTAATTTAATTTAATTTTTTGCTCAAGATGGCGAGGATGTTTAACAAACACATTTTATTAAACACTTGTTTTTTATTTCACAAAAAATTAGATATTTTAATATTTTAATTGAAAAATTGGTTCAAAAAGTTTAAAAAATTGCTCGATCGATTTCGACTTGTTAGGTCATCATCAGGAGTATTTGTTGATTTGCAAAAGTAAAAATTTAGTTATATACAACTTAGTTATAGTAGAAAAAAGACAAAAAAGAAATAAAAGAAGGTGAGACAAAAATAGTCCCAACCTTCTGTTGTTTATATGAAAAAATTCAAAAAGAAAAAAGTTTTAAACGATTATTGACGGCGTACTAAAATAATTCATCGGTGAAATATGTTACGTTTATATAGAAGAAGTAATTATTTTTGACGGAAAAATAGAAAAAGAACTTATACGAAACATCGAGAAAATCTTTTCAAAACTGGGAAAGACCAATCTAAGAGTTGTTTCGGATACAACAGAATTCCTGAAAGAAGAATCGAAAATTATGTGTTATTGGATAAAAAATCTCAGAACCTAAAGGATCTTAAGTCATTTCTCGGACAAGCGTCTTACTATAGGCGTTTTATATAATTTTACGCAAAAATTGCCAAGCCACTTACGAATCTGTCGAAAGGGGAAGTGCATAATTAAAGGCATCTCAATCCCAGAAGGTTGAAATCAATTTGAACAAGGAAAAAATGCAATTATTCTTGCACATCAAAGAACTACTATCTTCCACGGAGATTTAAATCTTTTCGGATTTCAACAAACCCTTGCTTCTGACTACGGGCTCATCATCGTTTGCAATTGGCACAGTGTCGTATCATGGCGGCATCGGCGAAGACAGAACCATCATCTACATGTCACAGTCACTGAATAAAATGGAAGAAAACTGGAAGAACCACACCTATTATACTATAGACATTACATTAGTCTGCCAGAACTCAATAAAGAAAACTTAAAAGAAATCCTAAGAGAAAAACTAATTTCGCGTACAATCAATGGGATTAAAATGCCTGAAAAGTATATTCAAACCTCTAGGAAATCATTAAGGAACATTTCTCATGTTACAAAATACGACTAAATATAAAGAGCGGCTACCGACGGTTAAATACAAACGAGCACATCAGAATTGCTTAGAAAATAAAACACAAATCTTGGAAAAATACTATTTCCCACTGATGGCCAGACATATGCAACCTAAGCATGAAAAGTTCATCGTATGCGTAGACTAGTTCACGAAGTTCGTGGAACTTTTTCCAGCAAAACAAACGCCATTCTACATGTTAGGAATAAACTAATTACTGCACTCTTTTTGGTACCTAAAATACGTTGATGGACATCAAGAGAGTTCAAATTTACTTAGCATTATCACAGAGAAGTGAGACAAATTGAACCGTTGAAAGGGTTCACTCTACAAGAAGCCATCAGATGTCTGCAAGACGAAAATACAGAATTAACAGTGAACAAGCTAATTAATGTAGCCGCAGATCGGTGCAACAATTCTATTCATTCAGTCACACAACAGAAACCCGGCGACATTTTTTTGGGATGATACAAAGAATAAACTACCAAAACCTAGCTGATTTTAAATTCAAAATAAACGACGATATTATCGAAAGAATTCGGAAAGGCCAGGAAATCAAACTTGCAAGAGAGAACGCGAAGATCGGGCGAAACAATCTTTATAGCTAACAAACAAATCAAGACGGAAAATAAACCAAAGTTCCATATGGACGCTGTTGCATGATACAATAACGTTATCGTTACAACCGGAAATTGAGTTCATAAAGCCCTTGTAAGAAATATACCACAATAATTTTGTCGACGCAACAAAGCGTGACAATTGATTGACATAACTCTTCAACGGAAATCAACAAGGTTTTGCCATAGATCCTAGCATCATAAACTTGTCATATGCTTAGTTGTTATTTTCCTAAAGCACTCAGAAAAATATGATAAATACATGATTGCATTTACCATAATATCATCGTTGTATGTTAAATACAATTTTATAAATGATTGATTTTATCATACTATCATAGAAAAATAAGTTTAACATAGATTTCTCATTTGTATAAAACGAATTAAATTCCAATGTCTTGATTGTATTTGTGACTTTACATTGCTCATAATGTAAAATCACAAATACAATTATGACTTTGGAATTTCATTTTTATATCTCGTTTTATACAAATGAGAAATCTATGGTAAACTTATTTTTCTTTGATACTATGATTGGTTTTATCATACTATGATATTCTTGATCATTTTTCTTGATTTTCTTCATCATAACAATGATGATCACTGAATTTTTTTTTTGAGTGTACATCATTGTTATGATGAGGAAGATCAAGAAGAATGATCAAGAATCTATAAAAACTATGATAAAATTAATCATAGTATGATAAAACCAATCATAGTATGATAAAATCAATCATTTAAATAATTGTATTTAACATACAATTATAATATTATGGTAAATGCAATCATGTATTTATCATATTTTTAACATCGAAGATGTTTTTGGCGTCGCATTATATAGAAAAATGCAACGAAATTTTATCCCAAGAACATGCAACGAAATAAAAAAAAAAAATAAAAAATAAAGTAAATACGAGAGAATCAAATCACGCTGGAGCGCCAATTTTGTTTTGTGCTCTCTCTATACACCTATTTCTCATCTACGATATCAATTAATAGTGAGCGTAATATAACGGGTGTTTTTTAAGCCTGACAGAACTTGAAATTGTAAAAAATAAAACAAAAAATTAAATTTTTGTGAAAAATATACTCTGGTAAATCATTATGAATAGACTGACGCTTGATGAACGCTACGAAATTATTAAAATTTACTTTGAAAGTCAGTCGTCGATTCGTGCAACTTATAGACGACGTCAATGGAGATCATTACTTCACCATGATTTATTGTTTGAAAATATGGATGACATTGATCCAGACGAGATGTGGTTTCAACAGGATGGTGCACCATACGGCGACGGCGACCATCGACTTATTAAAATCAAAATCTGGCGATAAGTTGATTTCGAGAAATGGACCTGTCAATTGGTCTCCAAAGTCGTGCGATTTGGCGCCTCTCGATTATTTCCTGTGGATCTACGTGAAGTCACTGGTTTATGCTGATAAACGAGCAACAATTGACGCCTTGAAGGCCAGCATTGTTCGTGTTATTCGTGACATACGGCAGCAGTGCCCGAAATCATTTTCAAATAGTAATGCCATGTATTGATCTTTCAAATAAAAAAACAATTTGATTACAATTTAATTTTTTATGTTATTTTTTACAATTTCAAATTCAATCGGGCTTAAAAAAACACCCGTTACAAATAAAAAACCAAAAAATAAAGTAAATACGAGAGGGCCAAAACACGCTGGTGCGCGCAAATTTTGGGCTCAAGCTTTTTTATTTTTTATTTTTACTATATAAATACAAGTACTCTTACTCTAGCCCAAAACAAATTATTAGGCATAAGCTTTTTTATTTAGGCTTTAAGCAAAATTTCAAGCCCCATCTTCGATGTTTTAATTTTTAGACTTAGGCTCAAACTTGGGATTTTTTTTCTGAGTGAGCATTCCTGAAGAGGAATGCTGTTTATCAACAAACCAATTTATAAACAAGGAATCTCCGGAAATAAGTTTGGACTCACGGGACGCTGATCTTTAAGAAGGGAAAAGTTAACATCATCATTAATAACGCGTAATCAACAGGAACAATCTTTTACCGTTAACATTTAATGTCGAGTCAATATATCGTAGAAATAAGATGAGTTCAATCAAAGAATTTTTAATAATAAGAAGTGAATACACGTACCAAAAAGTCGAGACCTCCACTTTTTTTATAACTCCACGAATTTCCAAAAAACCACATGCCGGACGATTTTATAATCAAAAATACCCCGAGAAACGAACCAATCATGATTTCTATGATAAAATAAATACGCTATCTATTTTAAATGTAGAAACTATTTTTGTTCGAGATCACGTGACCTTGATTTTTTTTTTTGATTTTTTTGGTTTATTTGTTTCGGTATATTTTGTATGTAAAACGAAAACTGTGGCACACAAAAAACGAAAAACATCAATAACAAATATTGAAATTGGTTCTCGTGTACTAATGTAATTTTTCCATTTTTTCGAAAATTTTGTTTTGTGTTTGCTCGAATATATAAAACAAAAACATATATGTATGTATAAATATACTATGTACATGTGCATTTCGGAATATGTAATGCAAGTTGGAACTATTATATAAAATGCGGTGGAGGTAAAGTTAGTAAAGGAATATTTTAATTCTGTAGTTTTTAGTTTTTAAATGGTATGGTGGTGCTGATGAATGATCCGTTAGGATGGCAACTTATTATATGTGGAGAACGACGGGAATAAAAAGACGATGACAAACGAGTTTTGCGTTGTCTCATCAAATGGTTTTTAAATTTTAAAAGGACAACTATCTATATAGATGTAATAAAAATATGGAAAATACTTTATGTTGTTATATTTAATTGAATTCTGTTACGAATTATGAAATTATATAATGTATTGAATATGCAGACCTACGGCTCAAAATTTTAATTGTGAATTTCACTAGTTTCTCTTTCAAATTTTTTTTGGATATTTGCACGAGCATATAGAGTGTGAGACAAGAAACGACGCTTGCTCCTCTGTCCCTGGATATGAAATTTTTATATAAAAAAAATCTAGCTTTCCCTGCTCTTTCCCTGCCTAGTGAAAAATTCACTGTTTAGCGGATTTTACACGGTCATCAATAATGTTATTACCTAAAACATCATTACCTAAAAATGTTGCATTTCAATTGCAATTTTATAACTTTTTAATTTTACACAATGTTTTAATGAAATAAGATTGGGCATGATTTGTAAGATTCAGAAATAAAGAAAATGTAGTAGAAACCTTGGTTTTTTAAGTAATGATGGTTTGAGAAATGACATTATCATTGAAATGTTTAATTCTATAAGTATTTAAAAAAATAGGAATGTAATAAAACTTTAAAAATATCGTTTCGCAAAAAAAAATTGCCAAAAGATAAATCATCAATAAATTCTTTGAAATGTGAGAGAAAATCGTTTTTATTCAAACTATCAAAGTTTGATCTCTCCCAATTCAAAACCCATAAAACACGTTTTTTCTCCAAAACAAAGACAGCTGAGACTGGATCACGTTGAATATGGAGTTAATAACAATAATTGTTCCCAATTTTTGCCAAGTGACTAGTACACATAACCAATTTAAATTTGCGGTCCATCACATGGAGAGAGCAATGATGGATGCCCACATATTGTCGGAATTCGCGATCCGGAGACACGCAAAACAGAAGAACGTTGTGCGTTAATTAATAAAATTGTAAAAGTCATGGAACCAATGGGTTAAAGTTGGAAATACGGACTAAATAACTGTATTTATTCTATTTAGGTAAGAAGATTGTATGAATCTGCAATAATAGTTTATAACACGGAGTACTAATGGTCGATATGAGACCTAATAGTTTCATGTTAAATATTGGGCCACAGGTCCTAAGATTTATAATATTAACGCCACTGCGACTTTGCGACACAAATGTAAGAACCAAGCGAGGAGTAATTGATCTCCAGAGAAACTGCCACTAAGAAGAACAATTAATTTTCGAAGACTGATCGGAAATTTGGATCATAATTGTTGTGGATTGTGAAACCTAGCAGATAAGAACAAGAATCCAGATAAGTATTTATAGCAGCATTAATGATATCAAATAACGAAGATTTATAGATTTATTCCTGTGAGAATCACTTGTCTGTGAACAAGTTAAAAAACCAAAATGAATTAATTATAATAAAATGCAAAGAGAGCATAGTTAAATGCGGGTCCAGGTCGAAATTGCATATTTTAAAATGACATTTTTTAAAACGACATTTCTCAAAACTGCATATTTCAAAACTGCATAAGGTACGAAACGGCATAAGGTACAAAATTGCTTTTTTCAAAACTGCATATTTCAAAACGGCATAAGGTAAAAAACGGCATAAGGTACAAAATTGCATTTTTCAAAACTGCATATTTCTAAACTGCATAAGGTACGAAAGGACATAGGCACAAAACGGCATTTTTCAAAACTGCATTTTTTAAAAAGACATTTTACAAAATGACATGCAAATGCATGTTTCAAAACGACATAGGTACAAAACGGCATTTTTCAAAACGGCATTTCTTAAAACGACATTTTTTAAAAAGGACGGCATTTTTCAAAATTTCATTTTTCGAAACGACATACCTAGGTAGAAAAATTTAGGTGAAGGAGAATATTATATGCATACTAAATCTTCAAATAATTTCTAATTTCCATGAAGGTCCTTTCTTGTAACATACCTATACTAAACCTAAACATGTGAAATTAAATCTTACTCGACTAAGAAATAGTCAAGTTCCTTTTCATTTGACTTTATCCTAGAATTTAATCCAAGAATCGTTCACAAATGTTCAAAAATTTCATTCATCTCAAATTTCATCGTGTAATAAATAACCGTACCTGTTGGTCATATTCCAGAAATTAATGAAAAGATAATTCTAGATTCATAATCGATTAAAAGTTTTCATTTTAATCAGTTTTTGAAACCCCCACGACGCACCCTGAGCTAAGCCGGCTACGAAACACCGCCCAAAAACCTCTAAGGGAATATCTGTTCAGCGAAACTTACGTTTCGTCACACTGTCTTGTGCAGTTTTGAAAAATGCAGTTTTGTACCTATGCCGTTTTGAAATATGCAGTTTTAAAAAATGCTATTTTGGAAAATGCCGTTTTGAAAAATACCATTTTGTACCTATGCCGTTTTGAAAAATGCAGTGTTAAAAAATGCCATTCTGAAAAATATCGTTTTAAAATATGTCGTTTTGAAAAATGCCGTTTTGAAATGTGCTCTTTTAACCCTTATGCCGTTTTGAAATATGTAGTTTTGAAAAATGCAATTTTGTACCTTATGCCGTTTTGTACCTTATGCAGTTTTTAAACATGGCGTTTTGAGAAATGCAATTTTATAATATGCAGTTATGAACGGATCCCGTTAAATGCGATTAGAAACATCGGCAAAACGATGAGGCTGAACAGAAGAGTGTAACAGGAAGAATTACACTATTCAGTTTCAATCAAATAAGATTAATGATTTGTAATAATTAGCCATCTCATCATGCCATGGCATCTGAAGTTGTGTACATTATTAACCACTGGGTCAAATTGTCCTAATTCGTTGAAAATTGATGAAAAATTGCGAACAATTATTGTTATTAACTCCATATTCAACGTGATCCAATCTCACCTGTCTTTGTTTTGGAGGAAAAAACGTGTTTTATGGGTTTTGAATTGGAAGAGATCAAACTTTGATAGTTTGAATAAAAACGATTTTCTCTCACATTTCAAAGAATTTATTGATGATATTTTTAAAGTTTTATTACATTCCTATTTTTTAAATACTTATAGAATTAAACATTTCAATGATAATGTCATTTCTCAAACCATCATTACTTAAAAAACCAAGGTTTCTACTACATTTTCTTTATTTCTGAATCTTACAAATCATGCCCAATCTTATTTCATTAAAACATTGTGTAAAATTAAAAAGTTATAAAATTGCAATTGAAATGCAACATTTTTAGGTAATGATGTTTTAGGTAATAACATTATTGATGACCGTGTAAAATCCGCTAAACAGTGAATTTTTCACTAGGCAGGGAAAGAGCAGGGAAAGCTAGATTTTTTTTATATAAAAATTTCATATGCAGGGACAGAGGAGCAAGCGTCGTTTCTTGTCTCACACTCTATATGCTCGTGCAAATATCCAAAAAAATTTGAAAGAGAAACTAGTGAAATTCACAATTAAAATTTTGAGCCGTAGGTCTGCATATTCAATACATTATATAATTTCATAATTCGTAACAGAATTCAATTAAATATAACAACATAAAGTATTTTCCATATTTTTATTACATCTATATAGATAGTTGTCCTTTTAAAATTTAAAAACCATTTGATGAGACAACGCAAAACTCGTTTGTCATCGTCTTTTTATTCCCGTCGTTCTCCACATATAATAAGTTGCCATCCTAACGGATCATTCATCAGCACCACCATACCATTTAAAAACTAAAAACTACAGAATTAAAATATTCCTTTACTAACTTTACCTCCACCGCATTTTATATAATAGTTCCAACTTGCATTACATATTCCGAAATGCACATGTACATAGTATATTTATACATACATATATGTTTTAGTTTTATATATTCGAGCAAACACAAAACAAAATTTTTGAAAAAATGGAAAAATTACATTAGTACACGAGAACCAATTTCAATATTTGTTATTGTTGTTTTTCGTTTTTTGTGTGCCACAGTTTTCGTTTTACATACAAAATATACCGAAACAAATAAACCAAAAAAATCAAAAAAAAAATCAAGGTCACGTGATCTCGAACAAAAATAGTTTCTACATTTAAAATAGATAGCGTATTTATTTTATCATAGAAATCATGATTGGTTCGTTTCTCGGGGTATTTTTGATTATAAAATCGTCCGGCATGTGGTTTTTTGGAAATTCGTGGAGTTATAAAAAAAAGTGGATGTCTCGACTTTTTGGTACGTGTATTCACTTCTTATTATTAGAAATTCTTTGGTTCAATCTTGTTGAATTAAAATAATATTGTTTAGTCTAGTTCGTAAGTTGATATTTCATATTTTATGTATTTGTTCATAGAAACAAAGAATGGATTTCCACCCAGGAATCCATAATGTCATATTGTCATATGACGTTTTGTAAATACCCCTCTCGATATTAAAACAACAGTACACATAGTAATTGAATTTGTTTAACATGTTATGCATCTAAATGGTATACATATAACTTTACTTCCAACATGTTAACAATTTAATAAATTTAATATTTTTACAGTGTACATTTATTTTAACCTAAATGTTTATTTTATACCAATAAAATAAATTTATAATCGAATGTGCGCCTGCGGGTATACTTGAAAATATTAATCGTGATACGAACGCCTAAATGATTTATATTTTATTATCTAGCACACAATAATTAGCATAAATTATAAGTTGTTAAGATCAATAAAATATTTAGTTTACGCAAAATATGATATTACGTAATTTTGATTATCACCGAGTATAAAATTTATATAAATTGTTGTTAATCTGTAGAACCGATCATCCGGCAAGTAGATGAAAGTTGCGGTATGTTTAATATAACAGTGCAAGAAACTTGAAAGTTTACATAATTTGATCTTGAACTTATTATCTATCTTATGATGTTTTGATTTGTGGTGATCACATCTTAGATAGATGACAAAATTTGAATAGTTGTTTACGGCTTTAACAAATTTCTGTGGTTTCCCATCCAAAATATTTTTTTTTTGTTTGCTTGATGCTATGATTTCTGTGGTTAATGAAAGTACAAGTATCGCATAATGTGTAGACGACCGTGACCATACACTTAGGTAGTATAATTTAAAGCACACATCAAAGTTCATATGTGTGCGACGGGTATTGTATATCAGGGTTTCCCGAAGTCATTTAAATCTAGTTGCAGTTGAATGTACCCATTGTGGGTGGTGGCGTAATATGATTTTCATTTATACATTTGCATTACGTGACATACGTTTTACTGGTGTATTAGATAATGGAAAATTTCCGCTGGTAAAATGTGTTTTTTGCTCTTTGTCGCATGCACTATTTTAAGGCGCTTGGTTACGCTTGTTGAGGCAATAACCGTCGGTTTCTTTATAATTCTTATTACCTTGTTAAACCTTCTTAGCATTGAGTTTTCATTAAATGGAGCCGAAATTTTTTAATGGGACATTTAATTAGCCTAAAATAACCTCTAATTTTCCAATTGTTTTTAAATAATTTTTTGATATGGGTTCTGCTAACTTTTTCTAAAGCTATCAGGACCCATCGTTTTAGTTGGAAGGGATGAAGTCCAACATTTTTTAATAGAGCATTTAATTAGCCTATAATTATCCATACTGTCTTGTAATGTTCTGCTGTATGGGTTCTGCTAGCTTAAGGGACGTTGTTTATTAAATTCTTTATATTTGCCTTATTTGGAAATTCATTCAAAACTGAATAAATTTTATTATAAATACTGGCACTTGAAAATTCAAGAAAGAAAGTGATTCAAGGTTAGGTGCAGGGTTCTGGTCGGGAGTTGCGGATATTGTTGCTCATGGAAACGCCCCTCTAATAAAAGTGATAACTGAATCACCGCGTCTTGAGCATACTCCTCTGATGAGAACAGCGAATTTTCCAAAGTAGGATACGTTTTTCTTTAGTTCGGACATAGCACCTGTCGTATGAGCTATCGAATCTAAACAACCCAATAATTTATAAAATATCATTTTATTTTCTCCGTGAGAGTACTTGCAGATTGCATTTTTTTAAAAATCTAAAAACATTTTAATACCTAACGATGTCTGCAACGTGCTGCAAATTCTTCTAAAGGAATGTTTGAATCAGTTTAACCATCAATGTTTCTTACGTATACGATGCCTTCATAATACATTACATTTTTAATTGAGGCACGCGGAGCATCGTTCCAGTGGCATCAAAATGTGCACAGAAATTAAAATTTTTAAACGTTAATCTGCTTAGAAGGTCAATCTGATTGACGTTTTGGTTAACGAATATATTGTAAATGGATATTAGCACTAGTAAATGTAAAAAAAATTGATCTGCATATTTTGATTTCCTCTTGGAGTTTGGTTTAGTATATTAATAAACTTAAAATTTCCAAGATTTGTTGTTCATTTGGGTTTGTTTGCATTTACAACTGTAAACTGTGATCTTTCAAATCTTGGATAGTCTGGATGGTTAGCGTATCACTTATTTTTAACGGCTTCCCACAAAAGAAGTGCAACAGAGTCAAATGGTGCATGGTGGCCAATTGACATCTCCGTTACTTCTTATTATTCTATCCTCGAAGACAGTGTGCAAAATACCGAGTTTTTGCGTTTGCTGTGTGGCAAGTTGCGCCGTCCTGTTGAAACCAAATATCGTGTGTGTTCCCCTCTTGAATTCTGGGTAAAAAGAACGGGTTTATCATAACTCGGCCCGCCATTGACATTCCCCATTGACTGTAAGGGCGGCTCGTTGCTCATTTTCGAAAAAAAATTAACCAATGATGCCGTCGGTCCAAACTCCACACCAAAGAATCACTCGTTGTGGATACATCGATATAATCATTACGTGGGAATTTTCTGAGCTCCAAATGCGACAATTTTGCTTGTTGACGTAGCCTTTAAGGTGAAGATTTTCGTCGAAAAAGATAATTATTCGGTAAAAAATGTTCATTTTCTTCCAAGCGTTCCACAGCCCATAACTAGCGAACCGAAAACGTTGTGGTCATTTTGCTTCAGCTCCTGCACTAATTGAACTTTGTATGCTTTTATACCGAGGTCTTTATGCAAAATTCCCATCGCAGAACTGCGTGAAATGTTTAATTCTTGAGCTCGATTGCGAGTTGATGTTGATGGTTTTTCAGATTTATTCTGAGCAAGAACTGCAATGTTGTCGGCTGTACGCGCTGTAAATGAACTTGCACGAGTTAGTTTATCCAATAATATTCTAGTTTCACGAACCCGCTTCACAAATTGATCCACAAATTGTCTTGTAAGCTGGGTTTTTCACGTAAATTTCTTACAATTGTTACGGGATGGGTCTGAAACCATTCCGCAGATTCTTCTAAATATGCAGATGTCGGTCGAAACTTGAGGAAAATAAATAGAGATAATCATAATCGAAGAGTGTGTCCACTCAGGAACGACCGAGCTCCCCAACCGATAAGTACTGAGTCTGTTCAAGAAATCCCTCCCGAATGTCCCATCGACCCCTGGAGGCCGATGCCCAGTGACAACGAAGTGACATAAGAGAAACCAAGAATCCCCCTCACTACCCACCACAACAGGTTGCCAAGACTGTTGCAGCGTCGAGCTTTTCATCCTGGATTTTACGGTTGCGCTGAATGGACAACACTTATTGGACTCACCATTCCGAGCCTCTGGATGTCCTGCCAAGGGATGAATGGGAATGGCTAGTCCAGCCTGTATAAATGGAACCGACGAAATTCACCCTCCCTACAGATCGATCCGAGCAAATTACCAATTCCTTTTATTTATATATAAAGCCATGAGATATGGACCAAAGGCATACGAAGAACGAATAATAACCGTGAAGCCGGAAATAAATCACCGTTCAGTTTTATTATATATTTTACACGAAAGAAAAGTTAAAATAAAAATGTTACTATAATCAAAATAAGATAAATCTCCACCATCCGTCCCAAAATTTTGCTTCGGCCAGAGAAGGGCAAGAGAAAGGAAAACCCGAGAGAAAAAATAAAATAAAACAATAAAAAAATAAATGGGAGGCCAAAATGCAATCAAAAATATAACCGAAGCGAAACCAATGTGCATTCGGTCTCGATTACACGATTTCCATTTACGTTAGATAAAAAAAATATGTGAGTTATACTAAAAATAATCAAAAAATAATAAAAAAAATAAAAATAGTGGTATCTTAATGACCACCTTCCATGAGGAAGGTCGCTCTTAAGGGTGTGGCGTTCTTACCAGCCGTTTGTTGCGGTGCCTTCTCACCGATACACAGATGTTTGAATGGCCACGTTGTTGGCCACCCTTAAATTAAAAGGAGCCTCGGTTGGCCGCCCTTATCCACCGCAGTGTCTTCCACCGATGCGGCCCTACCGTCGGTATACTCCAACAAATAACCGGTTTAAAAATTGAACCCTTTGTAAATCGGAAATCGGTACCCGTTGTTAATTTTGGTATCCGTTGTTAAATTGTTCCTGTTGATAAATACGGTACCCATTTTTAATTAAAATATATCACACTATCCGCAAATAAAAAGCAGCGAGCCTCTGTTGGCCACCCGTAATCGTTAAAAGCCCGTACTAAACCGCCGCTGGTCTGAACACCTCGTAAATTTGCTTTTACTTTGTTGCGTTCAGATTGTCATAAATCTCATTATGCATTAAAAACAGCTACGTCGCAAAATTCGGACATTTCTCATCAAACCAAAAAAAAAAAATTCGACGCACAAAACTTTGGTGACTTTTATTAATATTCAAAACAACAAATTATTTCTTTATAATTATAATCTTAAACTTTTATTATTAATCGAATTTTTTAGAAACAGAACTTTTCTGAATTTATTTTTTAATTTATTGAACACATATTCAAAAAACCTATCTGACATTGCTCGCCATATTTAAACAAAACGCGATTTTTTAATGAAACTAAAAAACTGTTCTAAAATCAAACTCGACTCTATTATATTACATCCAAAACTACCATTCCGACGAAATATTTCCCGTTGGTGTTTTTGGTTTTGTTTTTCGTGCGCGGCACTCCCTTATTCATTCTCACCACGCATCAATCGCACACAAAAAAACGAGAAACGCACAACAAAAATGCTCCTCTACATCGCTTTCGCTCGAACACACGCACAAGGTATACACATTGGCCTCGCTTTGGCAATTATTCGAAGTTTACATGATACAATGTATGTAAAATGTAGATACAACGTAAAACAGAACGTTAAGGCTAATTACCATAAAAACAAAAAAATCCAGTATTAATACCATAGAACAGATGGCAATGTCATCAGTAAAAATGAAACGAAACTAAAAATTAAAACAAAAAAATAATCGCAGGTTGAGCGCAACGTTATAACCCCGAAAGCAGTCGTGACACAGTTTGGGTAGAAGACTCACCACTTTGAAAGTAAATTTCAAATATTTCCCAATTTTGTTCAAGCGTAATTCGACCGATTTCTTAAATTTTATTGCAAACGCTAGATGGGACACTCGTTACCTGGTCATTATACTCTTCAGAAGAAAATGTAATATACGCATATTTCGCCTTGTTTCGATAATCTCTGAAATTTTTCGTTGGATTTTTTGGTTTTACTACAGATATTTGGAAATCACTATCAGAGCTGTTAGCTGTGCAATCGGGTTTACTGATTTCATTAAAATTTGGTTCAAAATTATCATTGTTAGAAAAATTAAACGTTAAAGAATTTTTTATTGATTCTATCGATAAAGTTTCAGTGTTTTTCTTGACCTTTTTATTAGTAGTAATAGTCGTCGGTCGCACAAGGTTGAAAAAGGCACATTATTAACTCATTTATACGTACGTTTATTGAACAAGCCAATTCCTCTAACATGGAAAGACTCATGGAAACTTTAGACGAGGTCCTACGAGAACTGAAAGCCTAAGGTGAAAGCTCTGAGATACGCGACCATTGGTTGATTTTCATTCTGGTGCAAAAGTTAGATGACAAATCGAAAATGTTATGAGCGGAAACAGTTACAGACATTGACAATCCATAATTCTCACACTTTGTTGAGCATAGAAAGCATAGAACGTAGATTAGTTCGTGAACCAGATTTTCAAACACCTTACCAGGATTTTCCGCAAGCAGAAATTAATGATTTTGTATATTAATTACCGGTTTTCGGCGGTTCGGCAAAACCTCCATCTAGGAATTCTTTGAACCACTGCTTCGCAGTTTGCGTAACGGTCCAATCAACACTGCATGCTATCATTCTAAGATTTTGAGAGCACAAAACTAAGATACAAATTTTAAAAGAATTGTCTGGCGTTGTCAGCCCTCCGAGCCAATACGCTATTTCCGATTAATGACCGCTACTTGTGGTTTTAGCATCCTCTGCTTTTCTAGCTACAGGAGTCCTAAAAAGGATAGCGGATGATAACCGTGAAAGAATTTCATAAGTGAGCTACTGTCGCAGTATGGATTTAATCTCCGCAAATGAATGTCTCATTCGGCTATTATTGTAGATAATCGGAAGGAGGAAGCCAGACGAGGCATCAAATCAATTGATGAAAATGATCAAAGTGGTTCAAACTTTACAAAGGTACTTGGGCTTAATTGGGAATCGAATACAGACCAATTTACATTCATTTCCCAATTAACGCCAAGAGACTCATTCACAAAAAGGATAGTCGTGTCCGAAGCCTGTTGTCTATCCGATCCGTTAGGGTGGTTAGCCCCCGTCATAATAGAAATTAAAGTTTTCAACCAAAATTTGTGTGGCAGTAATCCGGAGTGGGATCAACCACTTTCAGAAGTAATACGCAAATGATGGCAAACAATTCAAAATCACCTGAAGAACGTCCATCAGATCTCGATTCCCAGATACAATGAAACAACCAAAATCAAAACCGTTCAAACGCCAGGCAGGATGCCTTTACTGCTGTGGTCTATCTATGGGTAGAAACATCCTCGGAAAACATTCTCATAAAATTAATTGCGGCCAAAACAAAAGTGGCTCCAATGAAACAAATCTCATTACCTCGGCTTGAACTTTGCGCTGCGTTGCTTCTTGCCAACTTGATCAAATTAATCCACAAGGAAACTGAAGTAGAAATTTCGGAAACATATGCGTGGGCGGATTCTCGAATAGTATTAGATTGGCTTGCCAGTCATCCCAGACGAAGGAGTTTCTTTGTAGGCAACAGAACGGCTGAAATTATAAATAGTATACCACGCAAATATTGGTTGCATCCCGAGGTTCACCGCCGAATGATTTACACCACCACACTTTTTGGTTGAACGGCCCTGAAATCATGCCTCCGCAACAATGTGATTACGGCTCAGTTGAAAAAATTAACAACAAAATATTCACCCGTGCAAGTACAACCGTTAATCCATGGCTCGATGAAGTAATGTCAACATATTCGTCTCTTACGAAATTTTAAAGAGTATTCACGTACATTTTACGCTTCATCACGAACTCAAAAGCTGAAAAGGGCTCGCGAACATATGGAACGTATTTGACGAGAAAAGAACTGTTCCAGGCATTCTTCCAAATATGTCAGCATTGACAAGGAAAATTATACAATGTTGACACAAGTTCAAGCAACAGGCGAAATAAATAAATCTAGTAAAATTAAGTCATTGTGTCCTTTCTTAAACGAATTCGACCCCATTCGCGTTGGCGGGCGACTACAAAATTCTGAAGCACCATTCTCCATCCACTAAGCATGCCATAATCCTTCATCCGAAGTCACTGCTTACGAAGTTAATTCTGGATGACATCCATAAAAGTAACCAACACTCTGGTGCATCGTTAACGCTAGCCATTACCAGACAACATGTAACTCGTGGCTTGTGGTTGTACCGATATCCGGTGGCACACGCCCGAATGCCAGGATAGCCGCCAACGGTCTGGGAGGTTCCAAATTTACACCGGACATCAGCCGCCACTTTACAATGATTTACTACGTGTGCGTTCACATATAAAGTTTGTTAAGATATAATCACGTCCGCGAACACAATCACCCCATCTAATTTACTTTATTTACACCGTCATTTTATATGAATAAAAAGGAGGAATTTCTAATATGTACTATGATAAAAAAATTAATATTATTAATCTAATGTTTAACCCGAATATCCCCAAAAAAATGGAGGAGAAAAAAAATATTCATTCGCAACAATAATAAATATGGTAACCTATCACTGCGACTACTAACGAAAAACAAACTAAATTAATTAAGAAAAAGGGAGAGTAGCCGCACTAAATATTTACAAATGTAATTATATATATATATATATATATATATATATATATATATATATATATATAAATTAACACAAATCAAAAAAATATAGCTAATATGAAATTTTTTTAAAAAAATATATAATATAAACAACACAGAATGGGTTACTTCACCAATTGATGCGGGAACTGATGGTGTCCAATATAAATGATCTCATGTTAGGATCAGCCTTTCCTGTCCTTATTATTATTTCCAATTGTAAATGTTTCGGAGTATCATTCGTAGCAGCAATCTCTCACGGAATCGAAGCTGGCCTTACGCGTCGTACGTAACGCCCCGAAATAATCGATGATTTATTTATACCAACCCGTGGCATGCAGCCCGTCTTGGTTTTTTTTATTTGTATTTTGTGCACCCGCTCGAATTTTAACTTATTAAATGTGGAATACGGACGGTCAACAGTGATGACGCGTTGTCGCGAGAATTACCGGAATAGTTCTACGTAACGGTCGTTACGGTGTATAACAACCTCTATGTGTAGCGCCGGAAAACAGCAACGCAACTTACATGCAGGAATTTTTCTTTCTTTGTTTTTTTTTTTTTTGTTATTTTTCTTTTAATTTATGTTATTTATCCATAATTTGGAATTACATATAACTATTATACATATATACATATATGTCGTTCATTATCACCAGTTGAAATGAAAAAAAAAACACAACTACAATTATTATTGGGCACTTATACACCAACAACCAGAAAACCCCAATAAATGGTATACCGTTTGTGATTTTTTTATCTTTATTTTATTTTTTTTTTCAGCACACTAACAATAATTCCTTATAACTTTCAACACTTATAATCTCTTTATACACTATCTTTCGATGAATATTTTTTTCCCCATTTGTCTTTTTTGTTTTATGATCAGGTCTCGATCTATCCTCCAACCATTCTCCCGACGCACCCCTTTTTCCTCGTTTTTATATCTTTTTTTTTCTCTTACTAACCATACCAACTCGACAAAAAAAAAATTAAACCCAACAAGCAACTATATTATAATTTGAGCAACTTGCCATAATACTGTCAACTGGTATTACCCATTAACCATTGAAGTACAGCGCGCGATCAAATATACTTTTGGTAACGAACTTTGATTTCTTACAAACACTATTGGAGTCCGAGTGGTCGAGGCACGGTTCGACAAGTCATTAATCAGTGTGTCATTTGCTTCAAATTTAAAGCGCACATAAATAACCAGATCATGGATAAACTGCCAAGCGACCGTGTCGAACTAATTCGTCCCTTTTTAAAAGTTGGTGTAGACTACGCCGAGCCAATTTCAATACATTTACGAAAGGGACGTGTCTTAGCATAAAAGCTATTCATTTGGAGTTGGTCGGCGACATGACCAGTGAATCTTTTCTAGGAGCCCTGAAAAGTTTCGTTGCACGACGTGGGATTTGCCGAGAACTTCATGGCAACAACGGCAAAAATTTCGTCGGGTTGGGTCCAGCAGCCAATTAAGGCAAACCTTTAATGCAGTACGTTCCACAAGAGAGTATCTCAATTTATTCTTTCTGTTTTACACCCCCACCATTTCGCAAGTAAAATTATTCTCCCGACTCTATTAACTTTTTCGCGTTAGCTTCTTTCTTCAGTTCAGTTTAAGCATTTGAGTGGTAAACAACAATATTAAAATGAGTTCCGTGTATAAAAAGCGTTTTGAAGTGGTGTTCTTAGTTACCCATCCCAAAGAACCCAAACTGAGTGAAGCAGGTAAAGCAGGTAAACCAAAACATCTGTGTCATTTGTGAAGAAGTGGATTAAGGCGCATAGTGACTGGAAATGTGTATAATTTACTTGGAAGAAGTTTAGATAGAGTCACTTCAGAGACGGAGGATAAGGTCATTTTGAAGTTGTTCGAGAAAAATCCGACAATAAATTTATGGCAAGCAAAACAAAAACTAAGTAAAACTAAAATTTATGTATTGGTTGGAAATTTTAATAATTCAGATGCTAGGGAGACTTTTCGTAATATTGTACATTGTGATACACGTTTTTATAAGCAGAGGCCCGTGTGCTGCAACGATTGCAGGCGTTTCTTCGTTTAGAGCTTCGAAAGAAATACCAATAGTTTCTTTCGATGTATTATTTTGAAGGCTTTCCAGTAACGTAGTTCTAAATGTCATATCATCAAATGAGTTTCTTTTTATTTGTGGTCTTACTTTGGGAAATATTATTCCTATTCGAATAGGAATGAAATTTGTGTACAAAGTAACAACCAAGTGATTTTTTTTATATTTTCATCGGTTGGTATAAAAATTTAGTAAAATCAATCTAAAGCATGCGATTTGCTTTTATGTCATAACAAATATTTATGAACATATAAAATGCGTTTTCGAAGTAAATATGTCTTATTTTTCAGATTAATTTAGTATCAGAGTTCACTTTATGTATCGTTGATTTATGTCATTTGGTTCTTTATACTTTATGAGATAAAAATACTACAATACTCCCAGGGTGACAACTCTTAAAAATAAAATTATTTTATTAATTAACCGCGCGGTGAACATTTGAACTACGCGAAGAATGGAATAATTCTAATCCTACTTATAGGTGGAATGAAATTATTCATTCCGGATTGAAATTTATATGGAATTGTTGTTGTAAAATTCCCAAAGTAAGACGCTAATTGATCCAAATTTCATGTCTTCAAAGACAACATGACATGATTCATTTGGAATAAACTTTGCATAAAGCATTGTTGAAAAAAAAAATTCAAAACTCGACAAAATATTATTATTAAAGCTCTCTGGTACAGTTGAAAATTTGGCGAAAAGAAGCTGTAAATTAACAGTTTTTCTTACAGCTGCGAGTCGATTTTGTTCAAAACTCGACAGAAAAAACATGACGTTTTCGTATACGTAAAAGGAGTATAGTATACAATTTTATATTAGTGTGTGTAATTTTTCTGTGGTTATGTTTGTTTGTTTTCCGAATGTAAGCATCAAAAATTTTGAATCGGTACAAATTGGTTCAGTTTTTTGGTGCTTACATCCTTTCATCGTCTCGCTTTTTTGACATCTCATTAAGTATTTGAGTGGTGAGTTAAGACGTTTGCGCAAATGACTGATATAGCAGTCATACAACTTTTTCGTTTTTTAATACGTACGCGCAAACATAGTTCATTTTTTAAGGAATAACTCGACATATTTTTCAATTATCACAATACATTCCTTTCCGCGACGAAATATCATTGCAATTGTTCCTGAGTAGCACACACATTTAGAACGCATGTGGGAAGCGTGCGTCAATGTGTTAAGAAAAAAAAAATTAACTACGCTATGTCGAATGAATGTTTTTTGTTTTCGCAGAAACACAGAATTAAAAATTATTTTAAAACTAAAATTAAATAATTAAATGAATTTAATTTTATTTAACGCATATTTGCATTGCATTTACACATTTTAAATTATAAATGGAATTGATATCTAGAAATGTCATATCCAAAAAAATTAAATGGCTCACTTTCGGACTAACACAAATACACATACCACATACTTGCGGTTATTTAGTCAACTGCCAAATTTTGAACAAAATCGAAACCCCTGGTTTTTTTCACGTTTGTTTTTATTTTGTGTTTCCTCACACAAAGCTTTGATTGGACCCATTGTCGACGAAATATTTGAGGTTTTTAGAGATGAATCTCCAAGTATAATTCTTATTTTTAACTCGAAGGAGCAAATCCATAGGTCGTGTCGAAAAACGATTATTTTTCGAAATTTTATTAGTTGAAGAGCGACAAAACAAGACAAATTAACAAAACAATTTTGATTGTTTAGATATTGTTAGCTTTGTGTTCTATATTCAAGAATTATTTGTTTTAGTTTCAACTAGAAATTTTGTAGCTCTCCCTTTCATATTTATATTAGTAATAAATAAAATTTTCATGGCAAAATTTTCATGCCCTGTTTAAGTCCAAGGCCCCCATTTTTTATGAATTTAGCATATGGCTCCTCAGATATTGGTATGCCTGCCTAGGGGGATTTAACAGTATAAACTGTTATACCAATTTTGCACATCCATGCAGACACCAAATAAAAAAAAACGATAGTCTTCGAAAAGAGAATAAAAGAAGAGAGGCACATTACGAGAAGGTGTTAAAGTGCAGACGCATACAAAAGATAAAATAATAATTTTTACGGGTATTTGGCTTTTTTTAAAAGAATTTTTTTGTTGTTGTTTATTAAAAATACGTACAAAATACTAAAAACTAAAAAAAGTCGCATCTGTATCCAGGCATTACTGTTTTATGCAATTTGATGTCTCTGACTTTGTTTGGTTCTTTTTTGTCGAAATAAATTAGTGATTAATAAAACGTTTCCTCATTGGCCGTTTGTTAGTATTTTAAGGTTAGTTTCTAGGTTTTGTGTTAACTACAGGATCTAACGGTACGGGGCTAGTAGATTCCGCAGCGAAACTTAGCATTGCATCCCTCTCTTTGTAAAAGAGGTCATTCTAAGGAATTGCCCATAACATTAGCTGATGCAACACATAAAATAAAATTCGTTTATTACACGCAATTTGTGATCGAATTGCAAGATAGGAAAATTCTTACAACTTTCATTATTTTTCCCAACTCAACAAATCATAAAATACTCCTTGGGATTGATTTCATAACGGAAGCCAAAATTATCTTAAACTTGTATGAAAACCGCTGGATATTTGCAGATTCAATTTATTACCCTATCCCGTTTGAAGAAAATAGATTAGAAACATGTTCCATCGTGCCGTCGATAAATTTTTTGCGTGTTGAAGAAGGTTGTTTGTTAAAACCAGATGAAAGAGATCAGCTGAATGACTTTCTAGAAACAAAGGACACGCGCACTGAGAAAAAAAACCAGTAAAAATAAAAAAATATACATAGAAAATCAAAAAATATACATATATTTTTTAAGTCTCGTTTATAAAATCAAAAGGATAATCTTTTTATTTTTAAAATAAATTTTTTCGCTTAAGATTTATCTTAATTTTCAAATAATTATTTTTTAACAAATGCCACAGCCTCAGCCACTCAATTTTATTAAATCAAAGTAATCCGTAATGCACTTTACAAATACAATGACATTCACAATGTTTGCGAATTGAGACTGTTCAAGCCAGCAAAAACAAAGAGGACATCTACTCATAACATAACATATCTACCACAAAAAGTAGAAGTTAACTCCCTCTTCCCAATTTTTAACCCCCAGGCTTCTGGTCAGTGTTGCCAGGTTTCTGGAATCAAATTTCCCGTCATCGTACCAAAAAATCCCGATTTATCCCGTTCGTATTAGTTCTATTTCCCAGGAAAAATCCCGTAACCATTTATATATAAATTATTATTTAGTTCAAATATTTTATTGAAATTTTTTTTAAAAATTATTTAATAAAAATAAAAACTACAATAATTCAATATTATTTTAAATAAAAGTAACATAAATATTATTATTTATCACAAATTCGTAACTTCAGACATAAATAACGTTATGAGCGTATGAAATTAAATATATACTTTAATTTTAATATAAGTTTGATGATGTTATCAACGAAAAGTGTTTATAATCAGGGTCAAATGAAACGGCATTTATATTTTTATTTTGCATAGAAGATTTGAACACGCACAGCGCATTCAAACAATCTTCTCCAATACGATTCCGTTTTTTAGTTTTGATGTCAGTCACCATTGAAAAAATTCTCTCCGCATCCGCATTTGAATGAGGGAGAGTTAATATAAATTTAGCTGCTTTAGATAAATTGGGAAAAACGCAATCATCATTTAAGGCTTTTATTCCCGATATTTCTTTCCAAAACTCCTCAACTGACAGAACTTGTAGTCTTTGTTTCTCATCACCCCATTCATCTTCCAGACGATACTTATCACACACATGTGCTAAATATGCGTGTAGACCAGAAAGCGTTTTTGAAAATTTTCTATTAAAAATATTTAGAGCCACTTCTGGATTTAAAAATTCGATGGTTTTAAAAAATTCCTCATTTAGGGGAAATTTCTGTATAATCTTGTAGAGGCATTTTTCTGTAAATTTAGCACAATTATTCCGTACGTTAAATTTTTGTTCATTAGGAAAGCAACCAGAATTGTTTATCGATTTTTCGGTGTTTAAGTACTCGGTAAATTCTGTGCCACCATTAAACTCATCCGCTGTTAGTTTCGTTTGGTTGTTGACTAAGTTTTCGAAAATTATAATATTGCCAGACATTATTTCGCGAAGAACTTCCGGTTTTAAAATCATTTTTGCAACTACAAGCAAAATTTTTTTGGATTCTTCATATAATTTATGCACTAATACACTGCTACTTTGGAAAAGGGCATTGCATCTGTTGAAATAGTTTAAGATGTTCTTTAAAAACAATAAGTATGCTTTCATTTCAATATTTTCAAAATGATGCAAAATCTGAGCCGCTTTCTTCCGTTTTGTAAAAGTGTATTCATAAATAAAAAGTGATGTAAGGTTGTCCAATTTGTTAAAATATTTATGATGCATGGTTGCATAGAAAGCCATCTAGTTGAGCCTGGTGATATAATTTTGCATTGCACGTTCTCAAAATACTCCTGAAACTCGCATAACACTGCTGCGCTTTTTGGACTTTCTGATACATAAGTTCCTATGTCTCTCAAGAAAATTTCTATATCTGATGGTAATAGCTCCATCGTCGATTTCACTACTAATGATGCTGAATGGCATATGCATTTGAATAACACTACTGGATGGTTAACATCGTCTTGAAGCAATTTGTAAAATGAATTGGTACGACCAATCATTACTGCCGCAGTATCAGACGCCATTCCCACTATATTTTCCAATGCAATATTGCGATTTTGCAAACAGTTTTTAAAATGATCATATAATGTTTTAGCTGTGCAATCAGTGGCATTTATATTAATTAATTGCAGTAATTGGGTATTGACTTTATTATTTTACACATAACGAACAAGAACGCACAAATTCTTTTTATTGCTTAAGTCAGTAGATTCATCGACAAAAATTGAAAAATTGGTTTTGCTTAAGACGTTATTTAACTAATCGTTTTCCACTCTACATAACACATTTTCGATAATTTTTGTACACTTACGCCCTAAATGAATATCTTTGGCAATTTTCGAGTCAATAAATACATTTTTTAAAAGTGGGACCAGTGAATCAACTATTTGTATTGATATATTATTGACAGCCATAAAAGCGGCAAGTTTAATTTCAGCTGACTTGATTTGCTTTTCGTGATTATTTACATTAAAAAATGCACTTGCTGATGGCGTTTATAGCATATTTTTTAAATTAATATTGTGCGTTTCACCGGAGTGATGCCGCTTAATTTCCGTGCTCCCACAAATTATATTTGTTTTACAGGCTCTACAAAAGGCTTTCGTTTTATCATTTTTAACTTGCATTAGCCATGCTTTGTATTCGATGTTTTGCAGCCAAGTTTCCTGAAAATATTTCTTCTCGTGTGTTCTTTTCCTAGGCAATTTATTTTTATTCTTTTTCTTTGGTGTTTCGTGTAGATCGACATCCTCATCATCTATTACGGACTCGTCTTTTAATTGATTATTATTACTCATTACTCCTATTCCTATAATATTTAACCATTTTGTTCGATTTAATAAATTAAAAATATTTATAAAATTATTATTTGACTTACCTAACGCGCGATTGACAAGAGAATATAATAAACACAAAATAAATTTGACAGAATATTAAACTACCCAATGAGCATTTCTTATAGCAAATAATATTCAGCATAATGTGAAGAATTATCGACAAATTTTTAAAAAATATGTGAATGTATTTAGAATAAAGAATGTAGTTTTTTAGTTTTTTACTATTGAAATCGGAAGTACAAAAAATCCCACATTTTACATAGATTTTCCCGTTTGACTTAAAAATTCCCGTAAACGGGAAAAAATCCCGGAATCTGGCAAAACTGCTTCTGGTGTAAAAATACACACTGACACAACCCTTAAAAAATATAATGAGAACTTCCTCAAGTTCTTCTTGGCAGTTTGGTTACGTAAATTCGTACTGATAAAATGTTGGTCCACCCATCAGATTACAACGACCAAAACCAAACTGCAAAAATTCAAACCTTCATACGTTTAGTATAACTCAAGAACATATAGATTTGGCGAATTTTATTAAATATAGACGAATTGAAAAATAAAACAACGGGGTTTCTGGCAAACCAATAAATATAAACATTTTCATAAGTTCAAAAAAATTGTTTTAAAATTGTAGAACTCTTCTTTTGAAATAAATTATTCTGTTTAAATTTAAAAAGTATTTTATAAATCATTTTATAAAATATGTTATTAAAATAAAAAAACTATTAATTAGTTTGTAAAAATTAAATTCAAAAAAATTTATAACTTTTAGAAATTAAAAACTTCGTTTTTAATTTTACAAACCAACATTTTTTTCAGTGCGTGTACTCTAGGGGAGCTCCTACAGCATATGCAGAACATTCTCTTGATAACGGTGATAATAAACCTATATACAGTCCACCGTCCACTGTCATCTGAAAATTCTAGAAAAAGATAGAGATGATGAGAAACGATGTGAGTCTCTTTGGGCATCCACAGTGGTTTTAGTAAAAGACCGAATGGCTCATACCGTTGGATCGGTATGAGCCATTCGGTTTTGGAAATCCGCTCTGGGTACTGGCAGGACCTCCGCTCTGGGTACTGGCAGTTTCCGAAAATGACAAAGGCAAGACGGCCTTTATTTGTTCACTAGGTTTGTTTCGGTTCAAAATAATGAGTTTTGGCCTTAAAAACGCACTGGCCACATATCAGAGATTGATTGATAGACTGAAATCGGCTATTCCCGAAGTCAGGGGCCTAACTATTGAATTCGACGTTCATTTTCGACGGCTATCGTTACCTATAGTAAGCGTGGAAATAAAAGAGAAAAGAATAGTAAAAAATTCATACATATGTCTCTTTTCTTCTTTTGTCTGCTATAAAGGAACGATAGCGTTCGAACGATAGCGTTCGAAAATGAACATCGAATTCAATAGTAAGGCCTATCTAGACGATATGATAATATTGTCTGGGTCATTTGAGGAAGCACATGAGGGACTTACAGAAAGTTTCTGACAGACTTAAGATTTTGAATTTAAGAGCTAATAGGGAAAATTATTCGCTTTTTAAGGATAAGATTAAGTTTTTGGGCCACATCATTTATCGAGATGGTATTCACGCCAATACTGAAAAGATGGTTGCAATTTTTGAGAGAAGGGAGCCGCGTAGTGTCAGAGAGGTCTTAGAGACATGTTCTTGGTACCGAAAATTTGTACCTCAGTTTTCGGATATTGCTCGACTATTGAGCGACTTGACTAAGAATGGTAAGTCTTGGGAATGGAACGAAGATTCGTGTTTGAAAGGTTGAAGCTAGCCTTGAATACTCCAATACTAACGCAAGTGGATGAAATGGGGGAGAGAAAAGCAATGAAAGACCGATAGAGTATGCAAGCAGGTTGTTATCATCGGCTAAAAAAACTATAGCTCGACAGAGAGAGAGGCGTTAGCAGTTGTTTGGTCCCTTAACTAATTTAGAGCTATCTGGGTGGCGCCAAAGTGACCATGGGAACGGGTCGCCAACCATTAAAGCCAATGTAGTTGCAGATACTCTCTCATTCTTGATTTTCCAATGTGCGTTCCTGAGAATTTGAGGAAAGGCCAACTTCAGGATCCCGACATAGCTAAAGCAAAAGCATGCATTGAAGAAAGAGATCATCCTGATATCACAAATTTGACTGGGCGTGGTTATTTAATGGAAAAAGGTGTACTATATCGCTATGTTCCTGACCAAGATACGGAAGAAGCACAGTTAGTGATTCCAGAAAAACAGAGGGAATATCTTCTTAAGAAGTGTCACACTGATCCTACAGCAGGCCATTATCAAATTGATAAAACTTTAATAAAAATTAGATCAAAATATTTTTGGCCTGGGATGCAAAAATATATAGCTTACTACATAAAAATTTGCGCTGATTGCCAGAAATATAAAGTTATAAACCAGAAACCATCTGGACTTCTGAAGACACCAACTATGCAACAAAGGTTTGATGTGTGATCGCTGTGGCTTTGTCTCAGGATGTGGCATCAAGATGGTGTGAGATTTTTCCGATCAAAAGAGCAACATCTGAAGCATGTGCTAGAATGTTAATTGATGAAATATTTTTGAGGTACGGTCTACCAAGAAAACTCCTATCCGGCAACAGACCACAATTTTTATGTGAGGTAATGCAGTATACCGCCGCTTGTTTTAAAATCGAACAGTCGTTATAACAATCCAATATATTATCATCCACAAGCTCAAACAAACAAAATAAACAGAAACTTTACATGTGATAATTGTTTTAGTTTGCAAGTAGGCGAAAACTTAAAAAGGCGCATCTGTGACAAGGGCCGTGTTGCCGCCGTTGAAAAACACTGCTCTAGATACACAAAAAACTATTTTTGTTATTTTAAAAATATAAGTTAAACGAGTAACAAAATATAGGGTTTTCCAATAGGAATGATATGATTTTTAAATGACGTTTCGGCCATTTGTAATATGTCATGATCTGTCATTTTTTGTTTCATTGTATTCAGTAATATTTACAATTTCATCTTAGTGAGATATATGTAAGAACAACGTTTACAAAATATTCAGTTTTATCGTTCTCCAATTTCAACTTTTCGTGCGCTTTTGCCATTTTATAGTCGTAAAAATCGTCCAAGTGTGCTCGCTATTCGTCGAACTGTTAAAAATTTTGAGCGTACATTTTCTTTACATAATGTTCTAGTGCCAATAAGATAAAGAAACGCTCGAAGTAAGACAAATATGGCTGCCGTTCAGGCAAGTGTTGCTGAAGACCGCAATTTGTCGATTCTCAAGAATTGGGACTGTCTCAAACCACAACCTGGCGGATTTTGTGAAAACATTTGGGTTTGCATCCATATAAAATTATTCTCACTCAAGAACTGAAGCCATTGGACCACCGTAAACGTGAATTTGCTGATTTTGCCTTGGAACAACATGAAAACGATAACGATTTTTTTAAGAAAATCATCTTCTCCGATGAGGCTCACTTTCATCTGAGTGGTGCGGTAAATAAACAAAACTGTCGATTCTGGTGCGAAGAAAATCCACAAATTATTCCTGGAAAACCTTTACCTAAATTAACAGTTTGCTGTGGTTTTTAGTCTGGTGGAATCATCGGTCCTTATTTTTTTCGAAATGTAGCTAGTAACACCGTTACTGTCAATGGAGATCGGTATAGATCGATGATAACCAATTTTTTATGGCCGAACTTGGAAGAAGTTGATCTTGACAACATTTGGTTCCAACAAGACGGGGCTACGTGCCACACAGCAAGTGCAACAATTGAATTATTGCGAGAATAGTTTGGAGATTCGATTATTGCAAGAAATTTTGATATTGAATGGCCTCCAAGAAGTTGTGATTTAACACCATTAGACTATTTCTTGTGGGGTTATTTGAAGTCATTGGTCATTCAAGACATACGACTTGATTTAGTGAAAAAAGTCCTCGAAAATTGGGTTCATCGGATTCGTTCCTGCAGAAGAAGTCGTGGAGGCCATTTGAATGACGTTTTATTTAGAACTTAATTGTATCGATTGTACTTCACATTAAATAAAAAACATTTCAATTTCCTTAACAATAAGTGTGTTTTTTTTAAGAAATCATATCATCTTATTGGAAAACCCTTTATTAAGTTGGCATTTTGTTTCATTATACAAGGATTGATCATTATGTACCCGTGTTTGAAATCAGGTGGCATTGCTGAGGGAAGTTGATATTACCATCGTGTACTGTCATCTGCCAAACGACACCATACTAAATTTCAGTCTAGTTCATAGGTTAGTTTTTATTTGGCAGCCCAGTTGTACCACTTGTGTTTCGTGTTTCTCAATATAATAAAAAAATGGCAATATCGAGTGGCGAGGCCGCCCAGCAGATGTTGTTCCGTACAATACAATATTTTAAATGATAAGTGTGAGATGGGTGCCACGATTACTCACAGTGGACAGTAATCGGCCACTGTACTTCTCCGACCTGGCTCCCTGTGGTTTTTTTCTGTTTCCCAACATGAAAACATGGCTTGCCGAAAAAAATTGAGCTCAATGAAAGAAGCGTATTTTGGAGAGTTTGAGAAATCGTATTTTTTGAATGAGTTAAAGAAATGACAGAAACATTGGGAAAAGAGTATCGACCTAAGAGGAGATGAAAAAAAACGTTGAAAAATAAAGAATTAAAATTTAAAAAATTTCCATCTTCATTCCTAACACGAGTACTTATTGATCGACAATGACATATCGCTAACTCATCACTCATCACTTTGTACATGTAAGCAGAGTAAGTGGATCAACAGATGTAAATATACGCGCAAGACGAGTATTCCCAAAGGAAAACAAAAGCAACACGACGCATACGAAACACAAAGAAGAACGTCGATAAATGTAATAAATTAAGTTCCATCGTCTTCATAAGCTGCAAACGCACTCACGTTGCCACACAAGTCAACCGCCATTGCACATGGCGGATAATAAATAAATGAATAATTTCTGAAGTGTCATTATACGGGTGGTTGAATAAAACGGAAAATGGGAATCGAAGTAACATTCCTTAGACCTTTGTTATTCTGGTTTTTAAATTTGCATTTTAGGGCACAAACAATTTTTGTTATTGTTGCAAACATGTCCTTTTTGACCTGCCAAACGTCGGTTTGAGATTTGTTTATAAGTTTCGAGATCAACTTGCTTTTTTAAGAGAATTATAGTCACAATTTAATTATAATCTCAGTCACCCTCTTCAATTTATTTTATTTCAAGTTTACTGCACCTTTAACACGAAATGAATGGCACGACAATTCATCCAAAAACAAATGATCGCCATATTATCGCATCGAAAAGAAAATCTTCGAAATTTTGCTTTGCTCTATATATTCATGGGACAAATAATAACAAATAATAATTAATTTTATAAAAATTTATTTATTTTAATGACATACAAAAAATGTCAGTAAACAAATTACAGTGATGTACATAGTTGTTTTTGTAAAATAATTGTTACGTTGTACGAGTATTGATTGAAGACAATTCGTGGAATTTACAAGAAAATTATTAAGAACACATTTTATACAATTACTTTTATTATTTGGTTATAATCTAAAATCTATTTCTTGTTTGATGAACCGCCGCAACAATCTTCGGTGTGTCCTAAGGTACCGGTTGTACTACCTGAGATATATTCATATGTTGACGATGGCACTTGAACAGTTTTTGTGGTGTACGATGTATGGGTTGGTGCACTAGCTGTGAATGTTGTTAAACCTGAGCCGGAGCCTTCAATACCACTGGTACCACCGAAACGGAGTACATTAAAACCTGAGTCACCACCACCTACTTGTTCGGATGTAATGGTTTTTGTGGTGTATGTTGAGCCAGATACTGGACCAGAGTTGACTGAGTATGAATCAGATGAGCCATCACCACCGAAACGTAAACCGGTTCCGAAACCTGAATCTCCACCAGTTGTGTATGATACACCGCCGGTTGGTACGCTGGCAACGAATGAACCACCATCACCTCCACTTGTGGTTACGGTTTTGGTTGTGTATGAGGATGAACCGCCGCCGGATGGTACATTTGATACAAATTGTACACCACCATCGTTTCCGCCTGATCTTACGTTGGTGAATGTGCTGCCGGTTGGTACGCTGGCGACATATTGTACACCACCGTCACCTCCGCCTGTTGTTACAGTTTTTGTTGTGGTGAATGAACCACCAGTTGGTGCGCTGGCCACATATTGTACACCACCGTCACCTCCGCTTGTTGTTACAGTTTTTGTTGTGGTGAATGAACCACCAGTTGGTGCGCTGGCTACATATTGCACACCACCATCATTTCCACCTGATGTTACCGTGTTTGTTGTGTATGATGTTGATCCGGTACCACCGGTTCCACTGAGTTGAACTGTACCATCATCACCGCCGAAACGACCAGAGGTTTTTGTATTTGTGAATGTGTTGGTTGAACCGCCGGGTACAAAACCGCTAGTAATACCACTGTTTGTATAACCATTACTGTTAACACCTTGGTTAGCATATTGATCTGAAAGTAAACGGAAAATTTGTGCTGTATAGCAGAACAAAATCACCTAAAATTATATGATGTTTATTCTTACTTTGGATAGTTTGGATGGTTTGGGTGGCATCTTTTCCCTTGTATTTAATGAAGTATACTTCTGGTTTTGCTGGTGGGGTTGGTGGTGGGGCTGGAATTTCAATTTCTTGGTTGGTGCCATCTGGTTTCTTGACCAAAACATATACGATGGTTTTCTCTTCGTTTTGTACTGGTGGTGGAATGGCGGCCGCGTTGTATCCAATAGGTTGTGGTGCCTTAATAAAGATAATTTTATAGTGTTTTTGTGGGGCTGGTACATGAATCCGTTGTCTTGCAACAACTTGTTCATCATCTTCTGGGGCGGCATGCACGTAGAAGCTCTTTGTAATAATTGGGGCCTTTGTTACATATTCAGTTTGTACATTTACGTAACGTGTTCTTTCATGGGCAAAATTGGCGCTTCCTCCTCCAAGATTGGTGATTGTTTGTTGACCAAAACGTCCATCGAGGCTACCACCGCTGCCGCCGCTTGTGAATGTTTGACCACCTAAACCGAAACCTTGTGATCCACCTTGAACTGTTGTATACTCATTTGTGGTTACTGAGCCACCGCCTCCAAGTGATCCAGTTCCGAATGATCCGGTGTTTCCTTGACCACCAGTTGTGTATTGGTTTGTGGTGAATGTTTGACCACCACCTCCTCCAAGTGATCCACTACCGGTTGAACCTTGAACTCCGAAACCTTGTGATCCACCACCGATTGTGGTGTATTCGTTGGTTGTTACGGACCCACCGCTGAGTGGTCCACTTGATGTGAATCTATTAACGCCACTATCTAATCCAGAAACTGAACCAAAGTTTCCACCATCTGTTCTGGTTGTTGTAACGGTTTTAATAGTCTCAATTGCTGGTCCAGTTCCAGTGAGGAATCCGGTTGAGCCACCTCCGCCGGATGAGAATCCGGTTGAGCCACCTCCGCCAGATGAGAACCCAGTTGAGCCACCTCCGCCGGATGAGAATCCGGTTGAGCCACCTCCGCCGGATGAGAATGTGTTGCCACCCCCGCCCGATGAGAAAGTGTTGCCACCATCGAAACCACCTCCGCGTGTAACGGTGGTGAATGTGGTTTTACCTATAAATTGTTAATGTTAAATGTTAAAAAAAGCGTTCAATTTTCAAAGCATTTTAAAACTTACCGGGAACAGTTAAAAATTGGGTGTTTGAAGCATCACCTGTATAACTGGTTAGCGGAGGTTGTGCAATGTAATTCTCATTGTTGAAACCGGCTGGCGGTTTTGGATAAGCATAACCGGATACATCAGGGCGTGCGTTGGCAACTGCCAAGCATACCGCTAGGACCTTTACATAAATTAATTTTAATTAGCATGAATTAAGTAACATAATAAGATTAATTTGGGTTTTTCTAAAAAAATTGAAATTGAATTATTATGTTGAATAATGAATTTAATTAACACAAATCGAAAGTTCTGCGCGCTAAGTCAAGTTCATATTAGCGAGCGACAAAAAAACCGGTCTGCTTATTAGCATATGATCATTTAGAACAATTTAGAAAAAAAAATCACCAAACACTTTCTTAATCTTTAAATTTTTATCTAATAATATTTAAGCGATCAACATTTTTTTCTTCTATACTCAAGGTTGTAACGTTAATTTATGATCAAACACTTCATGGTTTGTTAATTAAATTAAAATAAATAAATTGTGAATATTCCATTGAATTTGAAATAAACTTCACTCAACAAAAAAAAAAATACATTTCACTGTAATCCATATATTGTGTGACGACGTGTGTGTATTGTTTCTTAATTAATGGTGCACACTTTTAATTTCGACACACAAGAAAATAATAATTCAATTTCGGTGTTTCAAACAAAATCACAAAATTTTTTTAATTTCCTGAACTCACAGCAAAGAATTTCATAGTTTTAAAATTTAGTTTCCTTCAGTTTATCTTCGTCTTGATAAAAACACTATTTTTACCGGACTGAAGATGATTTTAAATTACTTTCGCTTTTTATACGAAATTTTTTTAATTTTTTTTTTTCGTTTTCTTCTTTGAGATATACTTAAACTGGTATTCGAAATGACCTCAACCAGAAACTTTAAAAGTTTGTTGAAAAACTTAGTACAAAAAAGTATTGAGCGAGATGAGCATCCGCGATTAGATCTTAAGCACGGTTTTTTTTGTTTTTGTACCTTTTTAAGTTTTTTTTACGAGCTTAAAACAAGAAAGTCAATTTTTATTTATTTATTTTATTATTTCGGTTTTTTTTATCTATTGGAGATGTTAGATTTTATTTTGGTAACAAAACAATTCGATTCCTGATTGGTGAGTTCTTTGCGCGAGATTTTAAAGTTGTAAGGCTTACGTGTGTGTGGTAAATTGATTTGTTTAAATTATCGTTTTCGAAATATTGGCAGGTTTAAGATTTTTTTTTTTAGTTTTGGAAACAAAGAATATTATCTAATGTGAAAATTATTCATCAGTTTGTTTTTTTTTGTAGTTTTCGATAATGATTTTGGCAATTTGTTTTTTTAGAAAATTTGTTAAACTTGAACGTTGTGAAATGGATGAGTGTTCTTTTTATTAATTAATTTTAACTTTATTTGAAGGTGTGGCTGTTTTATAGATTTTATACTGGTATAATTCGGCTGCGATTCGAGATATTGCAATTATCCAGAAACCAATTAGGTCTCTACTAAAACAAATTACCTTGGATTGAATTTTTTCTAGAATTAATCTAGATTATAGTGTCTCATATAAATGGAGCCATGCAATATGCAGATGGTTCTATGCAAATCACAAATGTGAAGATTTCATTCTCGGCGCAAACAAATTGAAAATCGATAAATAAAATGTTAAAGCGAATAACAAGTGATATTAACAACACAAAAAAATAGTTAACAAACGACACTTACGACTTTGGCGGTGTTTTCGAGCGCTTCTTATACCCCTCCAAAATCATAACTATCCTAATCCAAATTTTTTATTGTGAAAAAATATAGAACATGACCAGGTTTTCAGTTTCAGCATTCGCAAAAAAATTTACCGTAAAGAAATAAAAAAAAAAATAAACTAGTTTATTCTTAAAACTAACGAAATTGTAACAAATCGTGTGTCATCTCAAGAATTAAATCTCAATTCATTCCAAGGACGAGAATGGATTTAGACTGCAAAGAATCCTGTGCCGATAAAATTTGTGAAAAATTTAAATTCCGGTTAACTAAGTTTTCCGGTTAATTAGATGCCGGATAATGTTGCTTTTACTGTAATTTGAAAATTAAAGCCATTCAAAATTTCCAATTAATGCTTTCATTAATGAAAATGTGCAAAAAACAATTACAAATTTCAAAACGTCTTAAAAAATGCATATGAAAGAGAAAAGAAAGAGAAACACAAAAAAAAATTCTAAAAATTAAATCTACGGTTAACTGAGTGTTCCGGTTAATTGGATGTTAACCTGCCTTTTATGTTTATGTACAATACAACAAAAAAACTTTAAGAAGAAAAACAAGAAAACATTTTCTTAAAAATATGAAAATGCGCATGCAATTCTATGTGTATTAAAAACAAATGTAAATTTTATGTGTATAATGTGGCTTTCTGAATTAAAAAAGACTGACTTAAAAATTGTGTTTTTTCGGACTTAAAACTACCGTTTTTATTTTTCATTTTAAAATTGACTTAAAATCTGTAATGAAATGAAATAAAAAAATAAAATCCAATAAAAAAAGCATTAATGAAGCATGTCATAAGTCATTTTGAGAATGATTTAAAAAGTGTGTTTATAAATGACATAAAATGTGTATTTTTAAGTCATTGTGAAAATGAAATAAAATAAGCATTTATGATCGAAATAAAACGTAAAAATGTATAACAGTAAAAGCTTGATTATCCGGCGTTCAATTAACCGGAACATTCAGTTAACCGGAATTTTAATTTTTAGGAATATTTTAGCTTTTTTTTACACTCTGTAACGACCCCGGGGTAGCGGGTGCCGTTGCCAAAAGTGAAAAAAAATATTAACGTATTTTTCCAATTACTGTTGGAGTCTAATATGACCCGCCGAATGTACTGACTCCTTTGCTTTGCCGCTAGCCCATCGGTGAAGGTGTCTTGGTCGTGGGTGGTACATTCGTTAGGTGTTTCGGATCATATAGGAAAACTAGTGCCGAATAAAACCAAGGAAATAATCGAAAAGACACACTCCGACTTCAACCCACTTACCTCATTCCGCACCTCGCTCTAGTCCATCGCCACTCACTCGGTCATAACACTATTACACGCTGGATTCATTTTTAACAAAAGATTTATTAACATTACGTAATTTGATAAATTTAATTATACAGAAAAATAGCAATAAAAAGATATTATTCATTCAAATTTCCAACTCTAAATTAATTTGTACAATTTCGAATCATGACAATTATATTCAATTACACATTGGCAATTAGTCTTCTCATTTCAAAATTAATTACTTGTATAATAAATAAATAAAAAATATATAATATGAATACCAAAGCGACGTTACCTGGGCTCCACGAACGAAGAAAAGCGCTTTTCCCACATCCGAGGCGCGGCACATCAAACATAAAACGGCCTATATTTGAAAAAAAAGAAAGCACAAGAATTAATTAAGTTATGAAAGCAGCCGGTTAATATAACCAAAAAAAACTATATTAAAAAAAAATTGAACAAATAAAATTTGAAGTAAGACCAGAACTAAAATTTAAAACTACCAAACTAAAGAAAATTATAAAACAAGATTATAAAGTAGTTATATATAAATGATACCAAACACTCAAACTTAGCCAAAACTATCCGCGAACTGCTGTAGACTGCTTGCTCTCGCCACCTGTGTTCGTACGTCGTCCTTTACTTGACCTTGCCAACCGTATTTAAATTCGACGATATTCACAGTTGGCTTTCACACCGGAACTCCTTGAACATACAAACTATGCTGCCGCATATCAACAACAAAAGAAAATCGTCGCCAAAATAGTCCGCTATACACCCGTTCTTGTTGCTTGGGGTGTGGTCACACTTGAATTCAAAAGAAAACACCCACTCGCCAAACTCCCGTTGTCCGTTGGCTTTCACTACATGTAGCAGCGTGTCCCGTATTTGACCTTGCCAACCGCTCGATTGAAACAACAATTGTTGTGGATACGAAGGTTAACACATATCACCACCAAAAATCTCCCGCAAGACACAACGTTTAGGCATGTGTATTTACACGTTCTTGCGTACTACACTGTGCAAATCTTCGGCGATAAATGTCTTACAATAATGTAATGACAAACTGTTTTATTTTCTATTAACCGCACGAAAGGCTATTCACAAATTTGATACATCAATGTAAACGATAAAAATGCTCTGTGATACAGAAGCTTTATTCCGCACAGGTTCAACAAAATGTTTATATGTTTTACACCACAAACTTTTATGTTACCACTTAGTATTTTAAGTTTATACTGTGCATAGCCAACGCAAACAAAATTTTGGATTTTTGCGTGGAAAAAAAATAAACTTTCACAAAATCAATCACCACTTGAAAGGTCTTATAAATATTATCTTTTTGATTCTTATTAGTGTATTTACTCAACTTTTCACAACTCAAAATGCTGCAAGTTAGTTATTCACAAGATTACCATCGACTGCCAAAAATCAACTGATCTCATTTCTTTGGTGTTCTCTACCATCCAACAATCAAAAAAAAAAATACCAGTATCTCTATGTCGTACGGCAAAAAAAAATCCGCTAACGCCAACAAAATTATCGTACGATTTTTTTTTCTTCGGATACAGTATGGGGCATACCCCAAATGGCAAGTCATTGTACCAATAGAATACGCCGAGAGGATACTATATCAACCAAATGCCCACCTTTCAGGCGTAACAACAATCTAAATGGTACAGTCAGTGTGCAGCAGTCGTCTAGGCATATAATCACAATGCTATACACTGCGCCACAAAAGTCGAAAGCGGTATACACGACGCATCAAATGGAACGCACGTTACAACTCAGTTAACCAGAAATTAATTTTTAGGATTTTTTATTGCACCTTTCTCTTTCTTTTCTCTTACATATGCATTTTTTAATTCATTTTGAAATTTGCAATTATTTTTGCATGTTTTCATTAATGAAAGCATTAGTTGAAAATTTTGAATGGCTCTAATTTTCATATTACAGTAAAACCGATTATCCTGCATCCAATTACCGAAACACTCAGTTAACCGGAATTTTAAATTTTAGAAATTTTTTTACTTCTTTCTTTTTCACAAGAGATATTATTTTTTTTATTATTCCGGGATTCATAGAAAATATACTTTCCTTTAACTTTTTTCTGTTTTATGCATTATTCTATTTGAATTGAATGTGTAAATTCGTATAACATAGTTAGGTTAGTGCAATACCAAAGATATTGGCCAAAAAGAAGTTTTTGAGATATTGGCCAAAAACTGAAAATAACTTATATGGCCACAGAAAATCAAAAAATTCTAGTGAAAATTCTAATCCATGAATTTTCCCCAAATTTTCCATATAGTCTCAGTATGACCTAAGCTATTAGAACACCAACCGAAACTATTGGTTACTAATGGAAGTTTTTGAGATATTGGCCAAAAACTGAAAATAACTTATTTGGCCACAGAAAATCAAAAAATTCTAGTGAAAATTTTAGTCCATAGAATTTTCCCCAAATTTTCCATATAGTCTCAGTATGACCTAAGCCGTTAGAAAAACAACCGAAACTATTGGTTACTGGTAGAAATTTTTGCGATATTGGCCAACAACGGTAAATATCTTATATGGCCGCAGAAAAACAAAAAAATCTATTGAAAATACTAGACCATGAATTTTCTCAAAATTTTCCATATAGTATCAGTATGCTCTAAGCTATTAGAAAAATAACCGAAAGTATTGGTTACTAATGGTTTGGAGATATTGGCCAAAAACGGAAAATATCTTAATTGGCCACAGAAAATCAAAAAAATATAGGGAAAATTCTAGTCCATGAATTTTTCCATATAGTCTCAGTATGACCTAAGCTGTTAGAAAAACAACCGAAAGTATTGGTTACTAGTGGACATTTTTGAGATATTGGCCAAAAACAGAAAATAACTTACCACAGAAAATCAAAAAATTCTAGTCCATGAATTTTCCCCAAATTTTCCACATACATTTTCCACACACCTGGATAAGGTTGATCTGCCCTCCACAAGGTCCAAGGAGTAACATTTGACTCAATATCTGGTGGCGGTCTGGTGTAATAAATTGTGGAAGGTGATAAAATCGAACTTTAAATTAGATGTTTGAACCCTTAACGGTTTGAAGCCAATTCCGTGTAACCTGACACAAAGGTAAATTATTACACACCTGGATAATGTTCATCTGCCCTCCACAAGGTCCAATAAGTAACATTTGACTGAATATCTGGTGGCGGTCTGGTGTAATAATTTATTAATATTGGTAAAAGCGATGTTTTTGTCATAAATAATCGTTTGGGGTGAAATTTACCCTTAGTCAAAATATAGGGTTGATCTTGAACTATTAAATTAATGTAATTAATTTGTAATAAATTCTGGTCCAAGAACCATTCCGATATCATAGCTACATCAGAAGTTACAATTTTGGCGGTGTAGGTTTAATTACAAGCTAAACCGACCACTCGTTCCTCGAAAGCGGTAACTGTAATAAAATCGGGATTTGTTGTAATAAATTGTAATAAATGTGTAACAAATTATAGTACAGGTTTCATTGAGGCAGGCTAATATGGTCGGTGCAGGTTAAGAGCACTGAAAAAATATATACATAATGAATAAAAAATTTCCGCTGGTAATTACATATCAAAATTAATTCTCTTTAGTGATAGAGCTGCCACTTGCGGCGAGTACCGTAATCTCTTATTTTCCGCTGTCAAAGTTCCGCTATCTAACAGTTTAAATGACCAGTACTAGTGAAGTAGCTAACAGTTTAAATGACCAGTACTAGTGAATTAGTAAGCAGTGAACGAGTGAAATTTAAAATTTGTAGCTTAACCCGCTGAGTATTTTTTCTGCAAAACCGTGTACGATTCCATATCGAACGACCGAAATTCGTAACCATATTTTCCATTTTTAAATTTTTTTAAAAACATGTGTTCATTAAATCACTCACAAAAACTAAATGAAACAATCGGTTTGCATGCATTTTTTATCGGTAAACTAAATAGAGGAATAAAAGAAAAACAAAATAAAAAAATTATTACCGCTATTTCATATATAACGGATTTGAATCCCGATAGGGGCAGGATGCAAAAGGAAATTTTCATGCAAAGCTCATGGGCCGACCCATCTTTCATGAACAGTACTATCGGCTGGGATGGAGCTATGCAATGCACACATGGTATCTGAAATCGGTCCTATCGCCGTACGTCTTCGCCTTGGTAGTAATTACGTAAAGTAGGATGGAAAAATGAACCGCGAAAGAGCAGGGAGTGGTTCGGCCCTACTACAGATGGGGCAGCGATTAAAAAAAATAAAATATAGATTTACCGAACTTATTGAGCACCTCGTTAGTACATTATAGACCATCTAAAAATAATCAACGGTTACGAAAGCCTATTAATTGCTTATTTAATAAGAAGTAATGTAACGGATGAATTTCCCGTGATTAAAAGTGCATTATTCAGTAATGCAGGTGCAATTCATTGCAATTACCACACGAGTCACCTTAAACTTGACTAAAAATGCGATTTTTTTTTTACAAACGAATGTTTTGTTGCATAAGTCGAAATTTTTTATTTTTGCCAAACTCAATGAAACATTTAAAAAATATCATCCATGAACTTGTACATTCATTTTATACTCTTGAAGATATTTTGGCTTCGCTACATGATTTAGCTATGAAAATTATTTATTACATATCGCGTTACATTCATATTACGTTTCATCTTGATAATAAGATATTTTCACCTAGCCAATAATTAATTAAAATTTCGACGAAACTAATTAAATTTGAAATAGAAGGTGGATGTATATTGGCGAATGTTTGATTTAATAATTTTTCTAAAATTTATGTACAAATCATCGTTTAGATTAAATGCATACACAACATAATTTTTAATAATTTTTTTTATTACTCTTTTCAGGTAAGTTTAACATAAATAACGGGTTTATTTTAGTAAGTATTTTGATTTAAGATAATCATCATCTTTGCTTAATTTCAATTATGATGCAACATAACGACTGACTGTCTGACTAACTCATTAATTTAATATTTCGATTTTCATAATAAAAAGCTTGGTTCAAAAACCATAAATCACCTAGTCACAGTAAAATATTGTCTAGGCTATTAACTAACTGCAAATCAGCTAGCATGAAATAGCAAAATTCGAATAATCAAGATTTTATAAATTAACTTTTGGTTGCTCTATAGTTTAAATAATACTACCGGATTAAAAGTGCCTAGGGCAAGGACAAGTTTTTTTTATTATTAGAAATAACTCTTCGCGGATTTCTTTTTGCGGACCCGCATTTTACAAGGAAGTAACTAAATCAAAAGAACTGGTGTTTTATATTGTGTGGGTGATGGATGGACAAAGAAAAAGTGTTTTTAAAAGTTTGTTTAAGTAAATGAAAACCCACTTTCGAATTAAAAGTTGTATAATTACATCTTAAAGAAGTCCAGCAACCTTCCATATTTGATAAACCAGGTTAACCATTATTAGGTTATTGATTTGAAAAATATTAGAAAACCTTCGATTGTTGTTTAGGTTAATTTTGTGAGGGACAAAAATTACCATAAAGAAAACCAATTTACGTTAGTTTGATCGATATTTTGTCATGATTGATTCAAAAATGTTTTGTATATGATTAAGGGGGAATTACAATTCAATATAAGGATATGTCAGCAATATCCAAATTAGCATACTCATTTGCAGATTATTTCCAATTAAATTGCAAAATGATTAATTTTACGAGCCTACGTCCATTAATGAGACAAATTTATTAATGAAGATGATATACGATATTCACATATTCATTCAACACTTTAGTCGAGTTGTTAAATCAACAAAGGTTAAAGTCAACAAAATGCAAGATCAAACAGAAGTAGCTACTCGAAATAACAATACGAAAAAATTTGAATAATGAAATTGTTACATAATTTGTCTGTCTTAAATTCGGAATGTGCATGTCTCATTTTAATGAAAATATATTTTTGCATTTTTATTGTCATTATTCATCGTACCCGTTGATTGGCGTGATTCTAAATATCAAAATTATTGTTCTGAACTTTAGCAAACAAATTAATAAATAAAGATCTCTTACGTATTTACGAGTTGAGACTTAAATTCACCTATGAAATTTAATAATTTCGGACGAGAAACTTGATATTTTTAAGAATGTTGTGGTGCGTCGCTCGGTTTGGCAATGATAAAGCGGTGCGCTATATGCTATCTGTGGATGTTGTTGTTGTAGAAAGCTTGTGATGTTTTTGTATATCTCTATGGAATATTTTGTTTGCTATAAACATAACAATGTTAAGAAGCTAAATCCAGAATTATTTATCGAAACAGGTTCAAAATTGTTTTACTGCGATTTTGGTTTTGTGATTCTAATTTATTCGAAATTATTCAGCCAGAAACAAGAAAAATATATAAAATTAAAGAAATTTGTATATAAATGTAAAGAAATGAAGTCGTAGCCCTTTCAAGGCGAGATATTAAGATTAATCGTTTCTTTTATAGTGATATGGGCACGCCCTAAACTCAGTAAAGTGCTGTTAAAAATATTATCGGATGGCTTTTAACTTTAATAAAAGTGTAGCAACTGTACAAAATAGAAATTAGGAGACCTCTCTATCTAGTACTTTCTTTCTCTGTCTACTCAATCGCTTCAGTTTCGATATCGTATTACTCGTAGATCTTGTTCGACGTCGTCCCGCTAGTATATTCTAGGACCTCTTAAACTTCTCAAAACTTCGCAGTCTTCAAGGGAATGCTTAATTTCGTGATTATTTCGAAACTGATATTCGTTGTTCGTTATTCGTTGTTAATTGGACCATAAATGGATCGAATGACCTTTGTCTAAAATATATAGATAGTAATATACAGTCGTTGATGGTCTAGGTCCAACTCCCACTTTCGAAAATTAGCACAAGTCTTATTAGTGCGTTGCTGGTGCTAGCCGTCATTGACAGAAGTCAAGAAGATGGGAGCATCACGTCAGAGAAGTGGAGGGTAGCGCATAATGCACTAAACTCCATTTTTCTACGGATCCTGAGAGAGAATCCGGGATCCCCTCCATCCTACAGAGATGTGGGATGGTACCAGGGGCGCGTGAAGTTGACTGCGTGCTCAGACCAGAGATCGGCTGACCTGTGCAAAAGAGCAGTGGCCGAAGTAGGCGAGGTATGGCAGGGTGCGAGGCTTAAGGCAGTCTGCAGGGAGGAAATCCCGAGTAGGCCGAGGGCACGTGTATGGCTGCCAACCGAGCCGGATAAGCCGGAAGAGATCCTCGAGATCATCCGGGCCAGCAATCCCGATCTTCAGACCGAAGACTGGAGGATTGTAAAGTGAGAGGAGGCTAAGGGAGGCTTTAGATTGGCAATCATGCTGATCAATAGAGTCCCTGGCTTCCCTCGCAAAACTAAAGGGGGTGATCAACTTCGGGTTCGGGTCGATCACCCTAAAAATATATAAAAAAGATGAGACCGAGGAGACTACGAAAGACCAGCCTGGGAGTGACGGTGAACGGACTCAGCAGGAGATGGTCAAGCGGGCTGAGGACGGCCGGAAAAGTGCTTCGGACGCAGGAAACATCGTAACTGGAGGTAGCCTCCTCTCACTGGAGTCTGATGGGGACATCCTGTCGGGCTCTCGACGAGAGGAGGATAGCGGCCGGCTGGCCTCAGCCTATATGGATCGGGAAAAGGGGATTCCACCGGATAACCTGGGGGAATTAATCCGGGAAGCAGATAACAGAAGGGTAGGTGTTATACTCGGATGTGATTGAGGAATTGGGCAACGTCACAGCATGCGTACTGTAAGGGTAGGTCGGTAGACACAGCTCTGCACGATCTGGTACGCATGATTGAGAAGTCAATCTACTCGCAAGAATTCTGTATGGTAGCATTTCTCGACATTGAGGGTGCCTTTAATAATGTAAAAACGGAGGCGATCATCGAAGGACTGCTACCTTTGAACGTGGATTACCCCATATTAAGGCTGATAAATCAGATGCTGGTAAGCAGAATTATTACTTCGGACCTGGGGGAGGCCACCATTAGAAGGCGGGTGGTTAGAGGAACTCCTCAAGGAGGTGTAATGTCCCCCTTTCTTTGGAGTGTGGTGATGAATGGTTTGCTGTTGGAACTGGAGAGAGAGGGGATAGGGGTTGTAGCATATGCAGATGATGTAGCGATGGCTGTCTCTGGCAAATATCTGGGTACGATTAGGGACGTTATGCAGAATGCGCTCCTGATCGTTACGAAATGGGCCAGCAAATGTGGATTAGGGATCAACCCTTCCAAGACTGAGCTGGTACTATTTACTAAGAAGTATAAAATTCCGGTAGTTAGCCCTCCTACCGTGAACGGCAGTAGGCTGGCTTTTGCTGACAGAGCAAGATTTCTGGGCATAATCTTGGATAGTAAGCTCAGCTGGAAGCCTAACATTGTGGAAAGGGTGAATAAGGCTAATGTAGCCATTTACTCGTGTAGGAACGCCATAGGTAAGAAATGGGGTCTAAAACCAGAGCTGGTGCACTGGCTCTATACGGCAGTGGTAAGACCAGTGCTGACGTACGGAGTGGGAGTGTGGTGGCCAGCTCTGGAGAAGGCAACATATATAAAAATGATGGAAAAGGTGCAAAGAACGGCCTGCATGCTTATAAGCGGGGCACTTAGGTCAACACCTACACGCGCTTTGGAGGTTATGTTCCACCTTCTTCCAATCGAATTTTTTGGTAAACAGATAGCAGCCAATGTGGCTACGAGACTCTCGGCTGTCTCTCAGTGGAAGTGTCTTCAAGCGGGACACTCGACGATAACTAGATCGCTAAGGGAAGAACTGGCGAATCTAGATTATATTAAGACAACGTTGTGCTTCGATAAGGGTTTCCGGACCATCTGTCCTTCGAGAGAATCTTGGAGGAACGGATCAATACTGGAAAACGAGGCACTGCAATTTTTCACGGACGGCTCTAAGCTAGACGGTAAGGTAGGAGCCGGAGTCTTCTGTGAGAAGCTTAACGTTAATATTTCCGTTCGTCTCCCTGACTACTGCAGTGTGTACCAGGCTGAATTGGTGGCGATAGGCGAAGTCGTGACATGGTTGAAGCATAATGTGGTATCCGTGAGGGATATCGCAATTTATGTGGACAGTCAAGCGGCGGTCAGGTCGCTGGAGGCGGTTTGTCTGAAGTCACGGGTGGCGCTGGATTGCCGATCATCTCTTAACGAGATGAGCAAGTATTTCAGCATCCAGATAGTCTGGGTCCCTGGTCACTCAGACGTCAACTAGCTAGGTACGGCACGACTCTCCAGATACAGCCAGGAAGAGCGGGTCTGGGGAGGCCTATAGCAGCACTCAAATTGGCGCTCAGTAAGCAGGCAATTGCCTTGACAAATGAGAGGTGGACCAACTCTCTCACGTGCAGGGTGGCAAAACAGGTTTGGCCAAAACTGAACCTGCGGCGCTCCAAGGTACTAGTATCTCTGGGAAAACGAGAGTTAGGATTGGTCGTAGGGATACTGACAGGACACTGCCTTTTTGGGGAACATGCAAGAAGGATGGGTCTACAGACTAATGACTTCTGTAGAAGCTGTTTGGACGAAGAGGAGGAGGAGACGTTGGATCACTTCCTATGCTCGTGTCCGGGACTATCATGCAGAAGGCATAAGTACTTAGGTGTGTACAGCATGGACAGCCTTTCGGAACTCGCGGGCTGTAGAGTGCGAGATATTTTACGCTACATAAGTAGCTCTGGATGGTTTCAACGGGAGTAAAGGGGAGATCGGATCCTGTGGTATCACAATGGGCCACTACTGGCCTAAGTGTGCGATAGCAGCCACTCTAACCTAACCTAACCTATTAGTGCGTTGTTTTTTCCGACATTTGCCGTATAGGAATTTCCTCAAGTGTTGCTCAAACAAAGTTGTTTGTTTTGTTGCTGTTCATTTTCCACCCGCCCCAGGCAGTGTAAGCCTACCCAGTGACACGCGCTTTTCCGGAATTCCTATAGGATCGCGGTCCAGAGGTTTTCGCGATTGAAGCTATTATATGTCTTTTGAAAGTGTGTTTTTCCAAGATCATCCTTAGCGTGAAACACTGATCAGTGGTTCATCTGTTGGGACGAAAACCACATTGATAGTCAACATTCTATTAAGTCCAACGTTAGCAAGTGGTGTTTAACAGAGCCGTGGTACGATTTACACATAGAGAAGTTCACATTTTATGCAGTGAACATGTGAGTGCGGTCTTCCATTCCTCAGGCAACTCCTACTGGCCCAGAACATCACAAGGAAGCCATGCTAATATTGCCAGGATTTCGCCGAGACCATTTGTAGTGCCATTTTTAATCTACTAATAGTAATTTTTGAGAGGGACTGCCAGAATCTAAAGTAGAATTGTAATCCTCGAAACATTCGCTTTGTGACAATCGTAAACCGCTTCTCATAATTTTTTATCAAAAATTTTCGAATCGTAAAATTTTAAAATAGAAATACGATGCCCACCGAATGACACCTTAAACGCATTTGCCCGTAATTAGGGCATATCGCAATCCGATGAGGAAAATATTTTCGATATTTTTGGCACACATAATTTGTCTAGAACCCCTAAACGAGTTTTCTTCGAAACCAAGGCTCAGGGCAATCGGTTCCTATTATTCGAAAACTCAAAAATCAGAGACAAAAAGAAGTTAAATTAAAATTTGAACCCCATCGGAGTATACCATATAAATGAATTTTCCCAAAAACCGGACTAATCGCAATCGATTCCTTGTAATCGAAAATCCTCATTCAGCAGTTTTCATCGAAGTAAGTTAAGCTGAGAAAAAAAATCAATGAAAACGGAGCCTGTACTGCGCTCATCGGACAACCTGCTGAATGATTTTTTCTAAAATTAGGATCCTTGACAATCAATTCGTAATATTTTATACATCTTTTTCATTAATATTCTTCAAAGTATGTATTTTGAGATTCCAAAAAAATTAAAAATGGACATCTTCTCACTCCGCAGGACCCCCTAAATGTATTTTCCTAAAATCAGGATTAGCCGCAAACGATTCCTACAGTTTAAGATGACCAAAATATTAAATAAAGGAAGCTGCGGGCTCCACCTAAACTTTCCTTATATTATAGACCGACTACTGGTTTCGTAACTATAATTTCGACAACATGATGTTCTAAATGAGAACTCAAGGCCCACTACATTTTCTTTTGTTTTCTCGTTTGGTTTTAAATAGTACTGGAGTAGGCATTGACAAAAATGTCAAGATTGGCATTTAATTGACTTTTAAATTGTCAGAAATGACTTTTATATTGACAGAACAGAATAAAATTTGTTCCCACCAAGTAAATATCCCGCGTGTGATGGTCTACAGAAAAAATACTTAAACTGTCTCTCATGAGGTTAAATTTATGGATGTATGTGTATGTCGGTTAGGTTAGGTTTCAGTGGTTGAAACTTAGGCCAATTTTGGCCCATTGTGATACCGCCACTTCATTAGCACATTCACCTATTCACCTACTCACACAACTACAGTATATCACCTGCACATTGCAAGCTCCATGTCAACCTGTATATTGACGTGGACGGAGGGTCGGCTCTGAATTCCGCACTCCATCAGAGTCAGAGGTTCCTAGTTGTGTTTATTAACATCACCGATTGTAATCGATGATTAAAATCCAGTACCTCCCAGTCCAAGTGCCGAAACTTTAACTACTACACCACTTGTACGGTACATTATACAAATATGGTATGTATGTTATACAAATTTTTAAAACTCTCAGCAAATTATCAGGAGGCTATTTCACGAAAAAATTATCATGAAATTTTTACGAAATGTCAAATTAAAATACACTTTTAAGGTTATGTTTTTTTTCATTTTAATGTACACATGTCTACATGTCTATTCATTTTCTCTTAATTTTAAAATAAAAAATAATAATTAAAATTTTAAAACGCTTAATTATATTTTACTGAATTATATAAGATACTGTAGACTTATAGCAAGTTCTTTCCAAAAATCAAAAATAAATTGATTTTTTTGTGTGTGTCAAAGAACACGATACGCGATTGATTTTTTTGCTAGTATATATTTGTGAAAAATTGACATTAGATTTTCCAAAGTTTTATATTGACAGTTTATTGTCAACAAATTATCAACACATTTTTTTGTCAACACAATTATTTTACCACCGTGAAAACGAAACAATTATTTTAATGCGAGACATAAAATTATTTCGTCTGTCAAATTCGCACAGCCAACTTGTCAAAAAGTTATAATGTTTATGTTTATACTTTTTGAAATATTTATGTTTATATTTTTGACGTAAACATATTTATGTGTTTGTAAACGTCAGAAAAGATTTAATGAAATGTTGAGATTTTTCAAAATTGATTGCGATCAAAAAACAAATCAATTTAGAAAAGGGGTTCCGGTACCGTCATTTTAAAGGATGCCACGTGTTTATTAAATTGTGATATATTTCTGCATTTAACTAAATTAGGATGGTCAATAGCGGTGTTTTGAACCAGAATCCACTTTATGTGAGAAAGAACATCAGTGTATCTAGTGGATCTGTTTATTCTTGAGACAAAATTATGTGTAGATTTCGGAGCCACTCGACTAGGGGCATGACAATTTAAGTCGTTTTAAACATTAAGGGTTGCGACGACGTCGGCTCACGTTAACCGAGATGGATTTTGTATGTGTATTGTTGTTGGTGTGCTGAGATAGAGTTCGAGATTTCATTACAAATATCCCTTTATTTTCAAATTCAATTCACAGCTTCGCAACTTCATCCGAGCTTGAAAGTAAGTCTTGGTTGATTTCGTCAAACGTTGAGTTGCAGTTATTAATAATATCTGAGAGATGTTGATTGTTGAGGGTAATTTGTCATATAACATATTACTATTGATCTTATAAACGGTCAAGACTATTGACTGTCACATTTATGATGGATTCGTAATTATCAATAATTTTGGACATCAATAATATTTTCACATCAAACTTGTCAGTAGCACTAGCCAAATGATCAATATTAGAGCTGAGTAAATCAAACTTGCTCTCCATATTGTGAATCAGGCTACTCTTTGCAATAATTTCCATTTTGATGTTGTCCAACAAATGGATAGTCTCGTCTGCTGAATCGCTGCTTTCTAACAGTTGGGCGCCTACATTGTTATTTTTACAGGCAAAGCAAATGAGAGAATATCTTTCAAGAAAATGGAGACCCCATGCAAGAACAATAGAATTTTACTTTAAAGTATTGAGTATAAAAATAAGTCTCCGCCGTTGGACAAAAGATAGTGCCAGCAGTAACTTATGGTTAAAATTGCCCGATGTAAAACGTCATATAACCTTAAAATATTAGCGATTTATTATCAGCAATATGTTATTTGCGGCGACTTTCGATTTACTTCTTTAATTTGAAGAAATCTGCAACTGATGAGGCGCATCGATTTATTGTTGAAGCTCTGTAATTTATTTAACCCTTAAAATGTATAGGCACTTAGACCCAGAGGGTCAGACCTCTTCAAAAACTTTACGTAAATCCGCTCAATTTGGTATAAATCCTTTCGCAAAGCTGTTCGCTTGAGTCCGATTAAAATAATGGTGTAGAAACATGTCTACTTGATCCGGGGAACAATACCTCGAGTTAGAGCTTGTCACTAATTTCATATAACCTCTGTCCTAAACTAATTCCCGTGAAATTTTTTTAAAAAAATTGAAATTAAAAGACCGTACCGGAGTCGCCACGGTTCAACCAATTCAAAAATACAGTAAGGTTGGTTCTGGACAAGCATGGCCTGAAACGCTCATTCGGAATAAACCGACAGACCGGAATCCATTTTACTATCGGGTGGGCCATCTGTTGGTCTGTTCTAATTTTTTTTTTGGCATATGAAAAGTCATAAATATGCCATTTATCATCATGGAGTCGCTAATAACAAAACAACGCATTTTGATTGTCCAAATTTATTATGAAATAATCGTCTAAAAACAACAACATTTCGTAAATTACGTGAGAGTTTTGGTCGACATGGACGTCCTACTAAGCACGCAATTGGCAAAATTATTGATCGTTTTGAAGAAACTGGTTCAGCGGAAGGTCGTAGATCGTATCAACATGTTCATCCTGTTCTTACTCCTCATGCAGTATTCGTAATGAACCAAGCACATCGACACGCTTTGCATGTTGATCTTCATTTCCATCCGTACAAATTTCAGCTAACTCAAAAATTGATGCCACAAGACCATTTAAATCGTCGTCGTTTTGTTAATTGGATGCTTGAACGAAATGAAGGGTTTTCATCAAAATAATCTAGCGGTGAGCTCATTTTCATCGTACCCATTAAGTACGTCAATAAGCAGAATTGTCGAATTTGGGGAGCGGAAAATTCTCATTTTATTCACGAAGCAGAAGTTCATCCTGCAAGAGTCACTGTTTCGTTTGATTTATCGGCTGGTAGCATCATTCTGCCGTTTTTCTTTGAAAACGAACAGGAAAATGCCGTTACAGTAAATAGGGAACGTTTTCGCAGCATGTTAACTGGTTTTTTGTGGCACACATATGAATTGCGTGGCAACGACCTTTGGTTTCAACAAGACGGAACTATGTGCAAGTCGTGCAACAATTCATTTATTGTCAAAAAAATTTACTGATCGCATAATTTCAAGAAATTGTGAAATTCCTTGGCCACCAATAAGCCCGGATTTAACTTGATAATTTTTTGTGGGGTTATTTGAAAGTGAAGGTGTATGCTAATCATCCACAAACAATTCAACAACTTAAAAACAACGTACGAGCTACAATTGAGGTCATTGATCCCTTTTTATTGGAAAAGTTTTCGAAAATTTTGATGTTCGGATGCAGACCTGTAGACGAAGCCGAAGTGGGAGCACGATATTGTTTTTCATACATAAATGGCACCGAACCACCTTTCTTTATCATATTATTAATAAAGCAGTAAAGCACTAACAGATGAGATGGCCCACCCTGTATATGTATGGTATTTAGATTTTATATTGGTTTGAAAAGTAACGAAAAACCATAATGCTTAAAAAAATGCGCGTTTCTTTTAATCGACTGTGAGCACACACGCCACTTTAGCCAAATCATCATAAACTAATGTTCATGTCAAATGTGACCAACACTTTCGATTTGGCATCCTAATGCTGTCGGTTATCTTCGGCAGTTCATCGCAGCTCAACTTGACCACTCCTATATATTACTTTGTGTAAGTTACGGATTTAGAAAGAATAAAACTCTTGCTTTTGACACATCTTAAGATTACTTGTTATCCTCAAAAGAAAATTGTTGTTGGCCAATTTGTAGTGGGATTACTTGATGTATAAAATTTGGCAAATTTCGAGGGCAATTTTTTTCTATATGTTATCTTTTCGAGTAAGGCTAATTAAGTGTTATTTTGAAACAACCTTACACTTTTTTCAATCAGTACCAAAGCTACAATAACAAGATTATCTAAACCAAGTTTACGAATGTGTGAATTAATTTATGATGGCAGCCTTCAAATCATAAAATTAAATCATCGTCGTATGCATATCACCTGAAATATTTTTGTTCCGTTTAGCTCTAATAAAATTTTAATAGGTGCGTTTTATCTTTTCTGATATTATTTATAACCTTTACTTCCGAGTTTAAATTAAATTCGTATTTCGTACCATAAATAATGTTAAATCTTCCGAACGGCCATCCTACTTATACGTAGACTAGTCTGTATACTAGCGCATTGAATATTATTTTTGTTGTTTACTGTACTTGAGAAATTTAAATCAAAGCAGAATATTTCTGGTAATGCAAATTCTATTATTGAAACTATTTATTGAAATGTCAACAACGAATTCGATTTGCATAATTAACGCGTTTTGTATTTGATGGTAAAATTCTCGAGTAATATTCCACTTTGATGATCAACAATTGGATTATTTATACAAAATAACTTAAAAACGAATAATATCGACTCATTTTACATCGTTAAAATATATACTTAGACTTAATTAATTCTATAAGATGTAAACTTGATATAGATTAATTAATTTTTTTGAGATTAATGCCTGTGTGTTAAAAGTTATTTAGCTTGAAATAAACAATTTTGCGATAAATTGCATCCCAATGGTTCATGCAAAGCAGTTATCCTTCACCAGAATTTATCTCAAGCTTAACCATTTGGTGCTGTTAGACGCAAATCACACCTTGTAAAGAGACTTTAATATGGCTGATTAACTTTTTTGTGGAGGTGACTTCTATTAGTAATATATTATTTCGTTAGTTTTAGATTAGTTAGAATTCTGTAAAAATAATTAAATTACTTATAACACTTAATTAAAAATCTTACACTCGTATCATACGCGTAAATTCGTATAAGCAGTGTATTTATGATTGATTGGAGTTTACGGCCAAGCATTAATCAGAATCTCCCACAGTATGCCGGGCCCACCGGCAGACTCGGCATGGTTACAGACACCTAGGTAGTCGATAGTTAATAACACAATGACAGCACGATACTTAAACTATAAAATGTTTATAAATAATTTGCATAATCTGAAAAGTAATCAAATCGCACCCACAGAAAACACGTCTTCCTAAAATTGCACTCAATTGTCTCAAAATGAGCCCACTGGAAAAAGACAATTCTAAACTATACAATGTTCATTAACAGTTTCTGACTGCTTCATAAATCTGAATCTACTATTAAATTAAACAACTTGTTTTATTACTAATTACTAATATTCAATTTCCGAAGCTTGCACCGGGCGGCGCAAAAAAGCGCCCTTGTGCTAATGTTTACTAACTTTTTTAGTTATTATGATATGATATGATATGATTATTACAACGCAGGTAGGCTGGTAGCCTATAACGCATACTTTCGTTATGCGTCCGTGCCAAATGTTTTCACATTCCTTTATACATCTCAGCAACATGAATTACTTGAGCACATGCATATTACCACTACTGAATTCGATTATCACCTAATTATATAGAAGAGATACATATAAGACACGATTTGGTGACCGAACTAACTAGTAATCCTGAACCTGCGAGGGTCTCTTAAATTACAGGATTAGGATATGTTAAAGGTTCTAACTTTATAGGACTAGTTGAGCGAACTGTCGTTTACAACATACAATCCGGTGTTTTCCTATAAAGCTGCCATCACTAATTCAAATTTCCCTAAATTAGTTTTTGGAGTTTGTTAGTTTGATATTAGGAATATTTTCACTCTCATCCCTTCAACCTATCATAAAGATGAGGAGGGGTATATATTATGAAAACACTTGTATCTTGTCTGCTTTTCTGGATTGGAAATAAAATTTTAATTTTATTTCCAACAAAAAATTACTACGGCTTCAATGATCTTCTGATACAGCTCGATAACTCTAAATTGCCAATCAAATCAAGATAAAACTATAAAAAATATAATAATTCATTACTCAAACGCGGAATATCTGGATGAAGGAATAATATTTATAACTATCATAAAATATTATTAAAATAAATAAATAAATAAAATATATTAATTTAGTGTATTATCCTCCATTTAATAATTCAATCAATGCATCCTTTACATTTAAATTTAATTTATATTTTTTTTAATTTAAGAAATCTTTATTTCTGTATAATATTACAACTAATCATATAGATTATCTAGTAACTGTTTTATTATTTTTGTAGTCTATTCTTATGGAATGAGACCTATTGCTTCATCCCAGCTCTGCTATAGTCCTTTGATTTAAGCGGCTCAAGGAACCACTAATTCTAAAGGCTTTGTTCTTTTTAGGCGCTTTGGTCCATTGGCGCGATCCAGTAGGTTCCACAGCTCCTCGTTGTCATGCTGCTGCAGTCGCAGTACATGACTCATTGCAAATTTTTTTATTTCATCGCTGACGTATTCCATGTTTAGGTCTCGATGGAGATTGTCATTTCTAATGTACCAAGGAGCATTCACAATGCTACGTAGTACTTTGTTTTGAAATGTTTGAATGATCTTCACTGTAGTTTTTCTTGCGCAGCCCCAAAGCTGAATACCATACGTCCAGATAGGTTTTAGGATTTGTTTATATAGCAGCAGTTTGTTGTGCGTTGTAAGTTCGGAGTTTCTTCCAATAAGCCAGTGCATTTTTCTGAATTTTAAATTCAGTTCTTGCCTTTTCTTTTTAACATGCGCTTTCCACCTGAGTTTAGAGTCTAGCGTCATGCCGAGATACTTAGCATTATCAGAATATGGAATTGGTTGTGAATTCAGACTAATCGGAATATATTCTAATTTCCTATTTGTAAAGGTGATATGTGTTGATTTCGATAAGTTAAGTGTTATCCTCTATCGTTTTGTCCAGCTATCCACTATATTAATAGCATTTTGTAGTTTCCTGGTGGACTCAACGATACTAGCAAACGTTCCTATTCTAGCTTCTTCTATGTCTGGTAGATCATTCGTATACAGGAGGTATAATACGGGGCTTAGAACACTGCCTTGTGGAACCCCTGCCAATATTTTCTTCAGTTTAGAGTATTCTCCGTCCTGTCTCACCCGGAAGTAACGGTCGTTGATGTAAGACTTTAGCAATTCAAAATGTTGTTTTGGCAGATCTCGTTGGAGCTTAAATTCTAGACCGCGGTGCCAAACCTTATCAAATGCTTGGGCTACGTCTAAGAATATTGCTGAACATACTTCCTTTTTTTCCAGCGCCTGCTCAATAGTATCAGTAATCCTATGTACCTGTTCTATCGTTGAGTGCCTTTCTCGAAACCCAAATTGATGTTCTGGTATAAGATTTCTGCTCTCTATAATTGGCTTTAATCTCTTGAGAAACAGTCTCTCGAAAATTTTTGATGTTGTTGTTAACAAAGAAATAGGCCTATACGACGTTTTGTCGTTTAGTGATTTATTGGGCTTTGGAATCATTATGATTTCCGCTACTTTCCACTGTCTCGGAACATAACATAATCTAAAGATAGCATTGATTATGTGCTGTAGTTTCCTTAGGGCTTTCTCTGGTAAAGCTTTGATTATTCGCCCCGTTATCAAGTCGTATCCAGGGGTTTTTTTATCTTTGAGGTTTTTTACTTCTTGTTTGATTTCTTTCAGAGTAACTGGTAGCACAGATGCCTCGTCTACTTTGCTTATAGGTGTTAGATATTCATTATCCGCTTGTCCAGTTGGTGGTTTGAAGGTATTTTCTAGGTGTTCGGCAAACAGATCAGCTTTTTGCTTTTCGCTGCGAGCCCAGGTTCCATCAACCATTCTAATGGATGGCACTTGCATTTTAGGCCTTTTTAAACCTTTGGTGGCTTTCCACAGGGAATAGTCTGTGTCAGGTTTACCTGTCAGGTTACTTAGGAAGCTTGCAACTGACTCATTCTTAATCTCCTTTATAAGTAGTTTAAGTTTGTTGCACAAGTTGTGTAGGATTGTTTTGTCTTCAGGGGCTCTGGTTCTCTACCAAGTCTTACGAGCTCTTCTTTTTTCGTTAACCAACTCTCTCACTTCAACTGGATAGGTTATACTTTTTTGTAATATTTCTTGCTGGTCAGGAGTACTTTTCCAGGCCGCTTTTTGCACACTATCAATGAGGTTTTCTAGTTCTTCTTCTATCGTGTAAGCGTTCGATATCTGCACGTGTAGGTTGATGCTTTCTTCGATTAGCTGTCGAAAGTATTCCCAGTTGGTTTTGTTATTTGTTAATCGTGGAGGGCTTGCTTTCCTTATTACCGTGTCACTTATTGTCATTAGAACTGGAGAATGGTCTGACGATAGCCCTTCTTCATTTTCAACTGCTAAGTAATTTTCGGAGATACCTTTTGATATATAGAAATCCAGAAGATCAGAAATTTTATATGGGTCCGTAGGCCAGTAGGTTGGCTTTCTACTGGAGTGGAACTCACATTTTAATATCCTGCCTGCTTCAAATAGCTCCCTTCCTTTAGGACTAGTTCTATTTGACCCCCAGAATATGTGTTTCGCGTTAAAGTCGCCTCCAATAATAAAATTACTACCAAGCGATTTAAGAAGTTTGATGTATTCTTCTTTTTTTGTGTTATATCTGGGTGGACAGTAGATTGCTGATATACTATAGCTCTTGTTATTTTTGGTTTCAATAGATACAGTAGCTACTTGCATAGCTTCCTCCTCTATTTTTAATTCTTCGTGGTGTTTTATATTGTCCTTAACGAAGATTGCTGTCCTGCCTTTAGCTCGTTCTGCTGGGTGTAGAGCATGATAGCACTGATATCCACGTATTTTGACATACGACGTTCTGGTAAAATGACTTTCTGAAATTAGGCATATATCAATTTTTTTTGTGTTTAAAAATACTTCTAATTCTGAAATGCGTTGCGCTAAATATCTTGGTTCCCTATTGCAGTATTTGCGTGTGTGGTTATATGCCTGGCAGTTGTAGCACTGTGGTATTCTACTAGGGTTCTTTTTTAATGTCTCAATCTTAACTTTCATATTAAGGATTGCTTTGATTCCATATACCCTATCAATGCTCTCAGCGTTGTCAAATGTTAGCATGAAAAGGGGCAGACCAACTTTGGTTGTTTCTCGTTCACCGTTTGCTTTTATAGTGACCTTTCTCTTTAATATGTTCACAGCGTTTAGAATTTTGAATCCTTTCTGGCTAAGTTCCTCAATTATTTCTTCGTTTGGGCATGTATGATGCAGCCCTCTGGCCATGACTTTAATTGGTTGCTCAGCCTTGTTTTCATAGGTGAAACATTCGATGTTTTGAGCGGTGATTGCATTTGATAACATTCTGTAGGTTTCTGGGTCAAGTGCATTCACTTTCCAAACGTTATTATTTAGTGCAGTGACTTTATATTTATCGTTTGGAACTACCTTCACTATTTTTTTAATGGTTTCGTATTCACTAACATTAAGTATGTTAATGGGTGGAGGTGGTATCTCTTTATGTGTTGTTTGTTTTTCCTGCATTTCCTCTTGGATGATTACGTTTGATGTTTTAATTGGCTGCAGTGGTCTCTCTTTCGGTATCAGTGATACGTTCTTATGTACCTTTAATTTATATGCTGGTTGCTTCACGTTGGCGCTTTCAGTTTTAGCTACTGTCAACACGATGAACAAAATCGATTAAATAGAAATAATTCAACATAAATTTCGCAGTTACATATCTACATATATACTATATATATACAACCATACAAATACAATACATATACTCCCATACATATATACATACAAATAAAATATTTCTAAACCACACATAAATACACACATAACATATTACAAATGCTTTCACATCCATACATACACATACACACACATATATAAGCCCCCCCCACACATACAAACACAAATACATACACACACACATACACATACGTGTTATTTCAATACTACGATTATACCATACCACTCCGCACCACACTACACTACACTACTCCACACTACATCCCACCACACCACACCACACACCCCTCACTACATACATACATGCCATATACGTTGACTTATATATGCATATACCCCATAACAACACAGGCATATACATGCATATCCATTCATGTGCAAATGTATCTATCAGTGCACCTAGAATACTACAGGCCACACTGCTTGCTATGTCATTAAATTTATGTCTACATTTTTTCTCTGAGCTGTAGATGGCAGTCATGTTCATAAAATGAAAAAACGAAAACAAACAGAAAAAAAAATATTTTTATACGTGTGCTAAAAGTAAGGTTATGCCTTCTCGTAAATTATAGGAAATGTGTACACATTTTATACATGTTTACATATTTAACACATTTTAAAATCATAATTTTATAATAATATTATGAATTAATAGTTTTACCAATGGCTTTCTATTGAATTTTAAAATGTATTATTAAAATATTTTTCTTTTTGTTTCTTTACAATTTTTTGCATATCAATGACAGCAAACACAAAAAAAATCAAAACAATCATTTTAATTTTAGTGCTGCCTATAATAGACAAAGAGAAAACTGACGACATAAATTGACATCATATAGCAAAATTTTTAAAGCAGTGTGGCCTGTAGTATTCTAGGTGCCCAGGTATCTATGCAGACACACATACAAACACCAATAAATACACAACCTCTTCATATATGGACATATACATATGCACTCCCGTATAAGATTATTTCTACACACATACCCACCACACCACCTAAGTTCCCTCGACAACTTTCCCCATGCAAATCTGATTTTTTTTTTTGTTCAAAGAACACCTTGTCAAATCCATTTCCAACTAATTCATATCAAAAATGGCAAATCTGTGAAACAACCTAACACTCAGTACGATGTTACACGTTCACACTTCCGTTCATGCCTAAACGGAACAACCAGAATGTAAGAAACCTGGGGGCCTATTATGAAATTGGTCGGAAAATACGACACCGTCGGAAAATATGTTGTCGTAAAATCGGATCCGCGGTGGATATTCGTATTATGAAACATGTATTTTTACAGTGAAACTCGAAATTTTCAGTATACACTTGTCACATTTAAATTTGATTAAAATAATTTAATAGAGATATGTACTTACATTTAAAAAATTTCTAAATTTCTAAATAATTAAATAACATATAAAAAGTATGAACTACAATCTATTTTCCGTGCGTATACTCGTAATACAATATCCGTCACCTAACTAGCTGTCGGATTTGACAATTGAATTTTGTCGTAAAATCCGCTAACTCGGATTTTTATTTCATAATGGTATAAAATCCGCGCGAATCGGATTTTTTTAGTTTCATAATATGAATATCCGACGCGAGACGGATTTTACAACGTCGGAAAAATTTCATAATAGGGGCCCTGTGTTACCAGATTCTCAGATAAACTTTAATCAACAATACACTTCTCCGGAAAATTATCAATTTGGTGCAAATAACAAACAAAATAAAATTTAGTAAATAATAAAAAAATAAAACCTGAATTTCTGTTGATCCTTTTATCATTAAATTATTCCTCTATATAATTGTAAAAGGTAGCTTCTGGTTGGTTCCAATCCAATTCATCCCCCCAACATTTCCAACAATTCAATAATGATGAAGAGTGATAATTTAATTTTCCTCCACCCTAGACGATCCAAGTAAAAAAAAATACATTTGTTCAATCATTTGCTCGAAATGCACACATCCATACATAATAATTAAATTTATACTAATATGTAATTACATTTATCCCACAGCTGATTGCATTTAGCTATTTGACCTATATATGAAAATCTCGTTTTAAATTTCCTACTGAATACTAGGTGGCAGTTAAATAAACCAAGATGAAATTTGTTTACACAAATTCATTTGGTTCATCATTGCACAAAATGTTATGTCATATTTCAATTCAATTTGCATTTACACACATTTCAAGTTTAAACTCAATTATACGCACACAAATAAATAAATAGATCGTATGGTGTATATGGATGAAGGGCTCGGTGTACTGTAATTGTGGTTGCATAGCATTATGAACATGACTGCCATCTACAATTCAAAGAAACAACTGTAGACATAAATTTAATGACATAGCAGGCAGTGTGGCCTGCAGTATTCTAGGTGCACTGATATTATACACATTTTAGGGACTTTCGATTGACCTGAATTAACAAAATTATCTGAATTAACTGAATCAACTGAAGTGAATTGAGCGTTCGATTCGCACCTCTTCATTTCAGTTAAAAAATTGGGCTACTGAATTAACTGAAGAGATATTTTGCTCGTGTAGTTAAATCAAATAGGTTGTTTTTGTTGTATTTTTGACATTTATTGGGTTTGCGTTCATTCCGCGTTTTGTTTTAAAAAAGTGATAGCGTTTTTTTAAATTTAAAATGATTTTTTGACATTTATCAAAAATGAAGAGGAGCGATTCGAACCCCCAATTCACTTCAGTAGCTCAATTAAGTGAATAGTAACTCAATTATCTGAATAGTAACTCAATTGCCATTCTGTTAATTCAGGTCAATCGAAAGTCCCTTTTATTAGGTACATATTATTTAGTTGTAATAATTCACACACACACACTACACTTTTGTACAATCATGTTCATTTCGAACTCCGCTTCATTCATCCTTTCGCGCTTTGTTTTATTTTATTTCTCGGCCAAAATTTAAATACACAAAATATTGCGATAATTAAAAAACAAGTAAATTAAATTAATTAAATTAAACATTATTCAGGCTCAAAACACAAGCAAAAGACGAAAAACAGCGGAATAATAAAAAAACACGTCAATGCAATATGATTTGAACAAATGAACCAATAAATGATGTCCCATAACAGAGCTATAGTGTTCGTTGGAGTATGAAGTGTAGTGCCATCTTATTGAAACCACAACTCTGGACGATTTTGCACAGCTAGTCTTAAAAAATTTTCCCACATCTTCCGATGTCGAGCATTGGCGATACCTGTTGTGCCGACTTCATTTTGGAAGACATATGCGGTAAAGATCTCTTCAGACGGTACTCCGCACCAAACAGTACACTTAAGTGTGTATAATTGTGGCTGATGAATTAGTCTTGGATTTTCTGTTGCTCAACACCTTCTTTTTTGTGAATGTAATCGGGATTCCCTTCGTTCCGACAGACTACATTTCGGTTTGATTCTTGCACAAAATCCTCTGTACGGACCTTCGCGATGTCTATGGGTGCGTTGTTAATAAATTGTTAATACCACATACAACTAATAAATTAACTATCCAAAATAAGTAATTATAATCTTATTTTATTTTTATGATTTATTTCATATTTTAATTTACAATTTTTATTATAATAATATTCAAACAGAGGCAGCTTAAATCTAATTATTACATTTTTCAACCTATGCGTTTTCTTTTTCCAATTGATTTCATATGGCACCTCATTTTACCCATTCAATTCAATAATTCTGGAAACACACTTAGTTTAGGAATTGCTACTTTGATAAACAAAAATCGTTACATAAATTCACTAGTAGAATAAATTTGCTGATTAAACACGCTATCCTTTCTCCAGTTATTTAATAAGAACGATACGCATCATTCAAAACGAATTGGTTTTTTTATAATTCGTCCGTCCTGACCTTGATTTAAATTGTTCAGTAACGTCTGGTGTGAAAGTTACTCGTTTGCGAGTTTACAAGTTGCGAAATTTTTGGTGATGAACTAGTATTCTGTGTGTAATGGTTTTGATGTATCCGTTAACTGTTGATTCAACATCCTTGATTAATAGAGAGAAAAAAATGACCTCTGTTACGCTGGCTACTACCATCCTGCAGATTTCACTAAGCGCATGCAGAGGCCTCCACGGTGATTTTTGTCGGCTTGAACTCAGGGAGAAGTGCTATGGGTCGTGGGGTTTGGGGCTTGCATGGCTCCTGGCTTACACAGTGTACAGAGATTTTAGATAAAAATAAAAAAAACGCAAATAATAATAATCATAAACCGGAGTTCCGCCGAAATTTGTCGGCCGGAGCCGGAGGAACGAACAAAAAAAATAAAAAAAAAATATAACGGAAGGGAGGTGCCTTGGTGCGCGCATCCGCCCGAACTCACACGGTGGTCAACACCGGTTTCAAATCAGAATGCGGGCACCAAGGGACCGCCAACCCTACGCCGACACAGGATGGGAATTCCCCCCTCATCATACTCAACCGAGAAATTCAATAATTCATTTTTTATAAATTTGGACAACAAAAAAAAACAAATATAGAAAGACACAACTTCCCTCAAGAAACAAAATTAGGGAACGAGACCAAAATGCAACGAGCGCGCGACCGTCGACCGTTATCCGGCGCTCGATTACAGTTAAAAATTTACAAAAATTAAAATATATAAAAAATAAAATAAAATAAAAATAAATTCGTACCTTAAGATTAATTGTTTTTCAAAAAAAAAAAAAATATTGTTGCGGCCCTGGTGCCGTCATGCCTCAGGGTCGACGCCCCGGACCGCTACCAACCTCTCCCCGATACCAACGAATAGCCGGTTGGCTACCCGTACCGTTGCGGGGCCTCTCCCCGTTAACCACGTTGTTTTGATGAGGTGGCCTCAACTGACCACCGTTAATTAGCTGTTTGGGTGCCCTTCCGCCTTAAACCGCAGACAATATCTTGGGCGTTGTCTCACCTTACTGATACCAATTTAACGTTGGAGTGCCCTCAACTGGCCCCCTCTGCACGGTACCGTTGTGGCACGCCCTTGCCGTTAAAGATGGTCACGCCACCCGAAGATTTCCGATGGCACCCGGTTGATTACGGTGATATACAACAGGATAAATGTGTTACGCCGGCATCCGCAGCACCAAAATGTGGGTCAAAACAAACTTCACTACTCCAAAATTCAATTATTATGCTGGCGGTATACCAACCGCGCGAAATGACGTTTATAGAATCAACCCTTATATGTTCCTTTTCTCAAACTATTTTGTTCGCGAACAAATTCCTCCAATCTCATAAAAGCGTTTTAACCAAGAAAAACCAAATAAATCACATGAACCACCATTTTATTTCACTGTACAAAATTTTTCACTACTTGGTAATTAATAAATTTTTTACGTTAATTACATTGCTTAGTAAAAATTAAAAAAACGTCAAAATAGATTCATTATCCACAACCAAAATTTTTTAAAATCCAACTTGATTTCTTAATAAACTCTTACAGTTGATTTTTATTTTCCACAAATACAAACAAGACTAACTAAAAAACAAATTCTCGCACCAGAAAACAACGACGCGCCAATCGTTCTAGAAGAAATTTCTTCCTTCTCTGTTTTTCGTTTACATCAATTCGCATTGATATAAACGAGAAGCATATAATACCCTTGACAGACTAGGATTAGCTAAACCCGTTTAATCATTTTTTCGAGTTTATCTCTTAATGTGTCAACTTCGAGATTAACTAAACGAGTTTTGAGAAGAATTTTTTTTTTTTTTTTTTTTTTTTTTTTTTAATCGTCCGTGAATTTAATTTATTTAAGAATTTTTTCGGCTTTTCGGACAAAATATTATTTTAATGGACACCCATACAATGTTTACGACTATTTTAGTCGCAGAAAACAAAGAGGCCATTTATTAACAATATTTCTACCACAAAAGTAGAAAAAATGCACTCCCCTCCCCCAAACCTTTAACCCCAGGGCGTACTTGTGTATACAAAGAACACAAACCCTTGCAAAAATGAGAACTCCCTTAGGTAGCTTCTTGGCAGCTTGGTTTCGTACTTTTTATCAGTACGAAACCAAGCTGCCAAGAAGCTACCTAAGGGAGTTCTCATTTTTGCAAGGGTTTGTGTTCTTTGTATACACAAGTACGCCCTGGGGTTAAAGGTTTGGGGGAGGGGAGTGCATTTTTTCTACTTTTGTGGTAGAAATATTGTTAATAAATGGCCTCTTTGTTTTCTGCGACTAAAATAGTCGTAAACATTGTATGGGTGTCCATTAAAATAATATTTTGTCCGAAAAGCCGAAAAAATTCTTAAATAAACGAGTTTTGTTTTAGGTTTAGTAACTAAACCGGTTTAGTGCACAAATCTCTCAATATTTTGAAGTTTATCGCATAAAAATGGGTTTAGCGAGAGCGCCATCTAACAATGAATGTTAATACTTATAAAAACGACAATGCCATTTAGTACTGTGATACAATGATAGATGCCGCTTACTTTTTGAGTTATCCCTTTCGAGTTCAAAAATTATTTTTTTTTCCTATTTAAGTTCAAAATACACAAATGTGTATGTAAATAATGACAGGTTGTAATGTCGTCCGTATTTTAACGGATCTTAGTTAAATGGGAATTCTTGAAAAAAACATAATAATTTGATAACACATAAATTAAACAACATTAATTATTATTTTTTTTTGATCACATCAATTATTTTATTATTATTATAGTTAGTGTTGTTTTTCTCACGAAAACAAAATTAAGCGATATGCACAAATGTATATTGTGGTATTCAGCTTACACATAATTCTATGTTTCACACATTCGTTTCTCGTTATTTAAATTTACATACACAATTGTGTACGGGTGGCGAAAGGGTTATATCCCTTTTCCTGCCTGCCAGCACAATTGTTTGGGTAACGAAAACGAATCGGAAGTGTCGGAAAATATACCGTAGTATTATATTTGAAATTCATATTTTTTTAAATCTGTATTAAAATCTCGCTGGAATCTGACAATTCTCGCGCAGAAAAAATATGGCGGGCACACAGTGATGTATTAAATATATATTGTATTTATATATTCATTTATATTGTTTACATTTTTATGTTGTATTTGTATTAAAATGGAATAGGAATTTTGGGATACAATTAAAACATAAAGTTTAGGCTTTATAAATTAAATTGCATTTAATTAAAATATTTTTTTTTATTTGTACCACAATAACATTTGTTTAATACCGATTCCGAACAAACATAGCGCAATCGTATTTTATTTTTGAAACACGGTTTGCTAAACTTCATAGTGTGTCAACCTAATTGGATTTGTAGGAGATTAACTAAACTAGTTTAACTAAACGCGTTTAGCTAAATCCTAGTCTGTCAAGGATATAAGAAAAAACATTTTTCTAGTACGTTTTACTTTGTAAACACACTCGATGCACATTGGTCTCGCTCTCAATTTTTATTTCTTCTTATCGTTGCAAACAAAACAAAAGGGTGTACCAAAACCAAAACACTCAATACCGGAAAACAGAGACACAAACCACCCAATCGGTTAAGCAGGAACACAAACTGTGGGGAATAAAATATATAAAGAGGTAGTTACGCACACGTAGTCGTAACACCTCTTTTGATTATCGGAAACGGTCCATCATATGGTGGTTGTAAAGGACGTCGTAATGCATCTGCTCTTACTAAAACAAATTCGCAATTTGACAGATCTTTGAAAATGTAAATTTGGCCTTTGGCATGTCGTGAGGCTGTTGATGGTTGTAGATTGTTAAATTGATTTCGTTTTGTCCACTGCGAATTTGTTGCACACATAATGTCAGCTTTTAACGTTCGATGCCATCGTTCTATGATGCTGTTACATGAAGGGTTATATGCTGTCGTTCGTTTGTGTTGAAATCCACAATACTTTGGAACGCCCACCTATCATTCATCGTAAGGCAATAAATTTTATCTTCAGACGGTGGTAGAGGTCTAATAATATCGATCTGAACTTCTTTAAATCTATTACACTATAATCTAAAGTTACCATTAGATTTCTGACAAACAATAAAGTTCCTTGCCCACGCGAGTAGTTCTTTTGTCATTGAATGCCATATGAACTTTTTCGTAATTTGTTTTATATTTGCTCAAATCCGGGATGTGATAAATCATGATAAGAATCGAAAATTTGTCGTCGAAATGGTTTTGAAACAAATGGACGTTGATTGCCATTCGAGATGTAACATAAAATGTATTTGTCCGATCTAAATATTGGTAATTTTTGAAAATTTAAATTCGGATTTGATTCGATCAATGCGGTAGGTTCTTTATCTGATTGTAGTGCTTTTGCCAACAAAGTTTAATCAATTGTGGTTCCAATGTCCACTTGTTGAATCCGTGACAGTGTGTCGGCCACAACATTAGAACTTCCCGAGATGTGTCGAATATCGGAAGTAAATTGTCGAAATTGTCCAAATGGCGTCGTTGTTTAGGTGGGGCTTTGTCCAAATTTTGATGCAATGCAAATGTTAGAGGTGTTTGATTGCTGCTTATGCTGCCAGTAATTCTCTGTCGTATGTGCTGTAGTGTATTTCAGCCGCTTGTAACTTACGCGAGAAGAAAAATAAAGGTTCCTAACCTTTTTGAGTAAGCTGCTTTAATATTGCTTCTGCAGCTAAATCATACGCGTCAACAAATATTGCGAACTTTTCATTTTGAGTCGGTTATGCTAATTGAGTACATTTTGCCAATTTCGATTTGCACAATTCGAATGCTTTAGATGTTACATCAGCCCTGGGAATTCCTGATTTGTCCTTTTTTTCGACCTTTTAAAAATTCATATAATGCAGCTTGTCTGATGCTGCGTTAGGTAGAAAAATTCCACGTAAAAATAAGTAATCATTCCCATGAATCTAAGTAAACCGTCGATGGTTTTTGGTTGTTGAAAATCTTGAATTATTTCAACTCTTTGTTTGTCTGATAGAAGCCCTGATTAGAAATTTCGAAACCTAAAAATGATAATTCATTTTTGGTGAATTCCCATTTATTCAAATTAATGGCAAGACCGGCCTCGTTTAATCTTTGGAGGACAATATGTACGTGTTTTAAGTGTTCTTCCATAATTTTTGATGCTATGAGTCTCAACAGTGAGTGAATCAATCTTTGAAAAGTTTGTGTAGCGTTTCGTGAACCAAATGTCATACGCGGAAAATCAAAAAATCCAAAGAGTAGCTGCTATTTTACTATTGCTGTTTTATCGATATCTTGTGGTTACCGTACGGTAAAATCCGTATCAATTAACTTTTTGCGTTTAATATCAACTACTAAACCGAAATGAGCTAAAAAGTCAGCACCTAAAATGCATTTGTTGACTTTAGCTACTATGAATTTCCAGTTGAACGGGCTTTGAGAGCCTAAATCAAGAGTTAAAGTTCTTTGACCAAAGGTACCAATGATTGATGAATTTGCTGTAAATAATTTGGATTCAACCAGTTTATAATTACATGTGAACTTGTTGGAGAAATTACTGAAGCCTCGGCACCCGTATCGACTAAGAATTGTTATTTATTTTGATGATCGGTAATTATGAAACGACTGTTAGAATTTCGACTCTCGACACCCGTCGTAAAAAGCGTTGAGTCTAAAGCGCTAATTATATAGACGGAAACGAAACGAAATGAAATGAAACGAACGAATTCAATACCAGAAAACCTACTAGACCAGTTATGTAGACGAAACGAAATGAAATCAGACGGAAGAATTGATTCAATTCAATTTCATTTCGTTTCGTCTTTGCGGTTATACATTATCGGTTTTGTTATTTTTTGTTATCCTTAATAGCACTTGTCCAAGTTGACGTAAATAAATTAATAATGGATTCCGTCCGACGCAATGAACAATATTAACGAAATAGACCCCCATTGACCATGTTTGTGAGTTTGATAAGGCGTATTTAAAGGGAATTCCGAGAATACATCAAGATGGTTTCATCAACAATTATTACAAAAAATACAAATAAATAAATATAAAATTACAAGTAATTCTTGTTTTATTTAAAAGGATTAATTTATTATAATAGTTTTAGTTTGCCTTGGCACTGCTCCAACCCCGTTCACATAAGTCATCAAATCGTCCCTCAATCTGTAGGCAATATTGGTTGATCGATTTTGCCCCAACCGACTAACAGAAGTTAGAGATTGTGTGATATCATCTCTCCATTGACCTTCCAACAAGTGCCCATTTAGTAATACTACATCGCCATAATTTCTCGCATAATTAATCACAAAAAATCGAACGTGTCGGCCGTCATACGCGTGTATTTAAAAAATTGTTCAGAGTCCTCCTGTTTCATTTTTAGAAAGATTATTTTAAAAAATCCCATTTTATTCCTCGATTGATTTAATGGACGAACACCCCAACGCCCTACACGTCGATTTCTTCTCATTTTTATTTTTTTTATAAGTAAAATTCCATAGCCATTTTATAGGAATATTTATTAATAATCACAAAAACAATTTATTTCGTCCACGACTATGTTGTATGTACATAAATAAAATTACAATAAATGTCAAAAAATTTCATCAATTCGTCTATATAACCATGCCTCCTTCGTCTTTCCGTTTCATTTCGTTTCAGTCCGTTTTGTTTTCGTCTATATAACTAGCCCTTAATCGTTTTCCGAATTCGAAGCTGCTGTATTAAACCGGTCGAAATTACACGGTTTTATGCACTTCTTTGCTCGTTCTTTGTTTAAAGGGAACACAACTACGAACTCCTATCGGCATGCAAAACTCATGGGTCAACCCATCTTCCATCTCCGGTACTATAGGTTTGCATGGAGCTATGCAATGTGCAGATGATAACTTAAATTGGTCCTATAGCCGTACGTCTTCGATTTGGCAGTACTTGTGTAAAGTAGGACGGGAAAATGAACCGCGAAAGAGCAGGGAGTACTTCGGCCCCAGAAGAGATGGTAGAGATTAAAATAAAATTTGTGTTTGCTTCATATATATAAACCTTAAGTATTCAACTTCATTGTGTAGATTGCGGCCACTGCAATCGGCAGTGTTGATTCATCAGTCTTGTTTGATTGAGCCAAGCTAAACAACACTTGGTAATCTGGCTATCATCCAGAAGAACCAACTTGTTATTTTTTGGTGGCAGTAAGTGCTTGTCAAATTGAAACATGATACAAATACAAGCTCATAACTTAATCTGACGTAAAAGTCTCCTCAATTAAAAATTATTATAATTCATTTATTCTAAATTTTTAAATTATAAAAATTTTATTTACTATTTTTATTTACTATTTTAAAATATTTTGAAAGTTTACAATCTACCCTGCACATAATATTTGGTTAATTCCGAAACATATTTTACTAGTAGCAGCTTTGTTTTATAATTAACAAACCTAATTTTTTATGTCATTTTTGGTATTTAATATTTTCCTCCAAATTATAAATTACTTGTTAAATGGACTAAAACGAGCTAAATAAAACATTATCAATTTTCAATCAATTTATTCAAAATGGGATATAAATTGTACTTGTCGACTTTTCAAAATTTATTATATATTCGAAACATGTCTAAACTGTGACGTTTCTGAACATGGGTCTCTCAGATTTCAGTTTTTTCTATATATCTGAACATTGGAGTCTCTGAGCATGCAGCCGGCTTCGATTTACACTATACAGGAGTCTAAAATGGTGTAAGATTGGAACTTGGAACCACATATGGCATCGCCTGGTAGTTTGAAGTCGGTTGGTAGTGTGTAGTTGGATCGAGTGATTACTAGATTTTATCTCTAAAGTGTCGTTATCGTGAATATGGCTAGGCTAGACAAACATTTCAAATATATCACAAAAATTTGTTTAGCCGGGCTACGCGCTCGATGAGCAGAATGACTTGCATCGCGGACTCTCTTATTTTTTTCGGTTTGCAAAGACAAAGCAATACGACTATGCCTCAACCAGTCAGTCTTAAGTTCTTAAGTTAAACGCTGATTGCACCACTTCGGTTAGTGCTACAATCACCAAAATTGTATAGGCTTCTCGTCACAAATAAACAACTGACCTCTAAAATTTTGGTGGTCGTACCGCTCTCCTAAGTGGTCCAAAATGGAGCACAACTTAAGAACTTAAGGCTGACTGGTTGAGGCATAAAACCATCAACTGATCGTGATCACGCGATGTGGGGAGAGAAGTATGTGTGTCGGAATTAAAGTACAAAAAAAACGTATAACGATAGAATTGGGACTCACCTTGTTTGAACGTGCTTACCGATTCCGTTTTTCCCCTTTTCTCTGTTCGTCGAACACCGTTTTCTCCTCGATCATGCCCCTCAACCATATGTTCCGACGTATTCCTTTTCTTTCTTGCTTCTTCGGTATTCTCGTTCGGGGTAGACACTCAACTTATACAATGCTTCTCCCTGCGATTTACGTCAGGCTTCCCCTTTTCCTTCAGTACGTAAAAGCTTAGTCCTAATCAAATTTTACATGATTAAAACCAATAATTCGATAGGAGCATGTTTTTTTGTTATTCTCTCGTTTGTGGTATCTCCTTTCAGAAAAGTATCTTGCACGCCAACAAACTCTCCATGGTAATGCACTATATACGGGCCCAAACGATTCGCCATCTGCAACGTAATGGAATTAAAACAAATAAGTTATAACGCCTGATACAAACGAAAATCGTCCTCTCCTTGGTACATTCAGCAGCATATGAAAATCAAATGATCGGATAATATCAGGAAGCGGATTGGATACAAGCGTTCTGTTGACCACCTGAATCGGGTATCGATATGCGATTTCAGCCATCTCCTATCATATACTACGTGCTACAACTAAGCAACCGTCACATGGCGTAGTGCCACAGCATACGGTATCTAGTTCATTCTTGTGTTTTAGAATCGCTACTTCGCATTGCGTTTGGTTGATTGGAGTGTTGATAATTGGTGTACAGGCTGGAATATTTAACATATTATCTCGTTAATAATGCAAAGTTTCACACCGATTCTATATTGCTATAAAATCAGTGGAACTATAATCTGTGACTGCGTGTTTTCCTGTTCGATATGAGGAATTGGAACTACAAATATATGTATTATTATATATAGTCAGTCCCACACGAACGAAAGCGGTAAGATAATTTCAATTATTACATTTTTCTGAGTTATTCGGCTGCGTGTATTCTTGCTTTGATACACGTGATGGAGGTCTTGCACTCTGATTCTCCAAAACCTAGTTTCAGCTCCATACAAATCTGCTCTGATCATGTGTGGGCTATTTTAAAGTTCTCAATTCCCTCCCCGTAGGAAATCAAGTTGTAATTAACAACTAAAGTCTATTTTGTCACTACTATTTCTTGGTTGCCTAATACTTTGTGTCATGACAGAAGTTGTACTGGTAAAATTAAAATTGCGGGCTAGCTTCATGGAGGAAATTTAGGCTCCGTAATGCGAACTTGTGAGTTGAAGAATTTTTCATCATATTCTTGATTTTACCGGTATATCTGTTACGGTTAAAGTCCGACATCGGTAAATGTCCGAAACTTGAGGAGTAAGCGTCATGAGAAGCACAATTAGTTCCCGCGAGCCCGTGAGAGTTGGTGAATCCATTAGTCCCTGCTATTGCAAATTCAAAGTTGGACTAATATCATACAAAATATTCCGTGGGGTGAAGGGTGAACCATTTCGAGAATATAGGACTCTCACTTCGTACATTTCAAAGCAATAAACCAATTTTTCCAATTTTTATTCGGACATCTACCGATTTCGGGTTTTTACCGTAACATGTCGATCGCATATGCCATTTTTTGTAGTTATGTTAGTTGCAACCTGACCTACAAAGCACTAACGGTGCTTTTCTAACTTTTGCAAGGTTTCAAAATATTTGTGTGCAATGTATTAAAAGTGGAACTGGAAAATATAATAGATTCTACAAAAGTGCTTTACTCAAAATTTTAGATTCCATACCTCGCGGTTTAAATTTAAATTGTGCTTGCAATGTAAAAATTAGATTTAGAATGCGCGTGAAATACTTCCTAACTCTATCCTAAGAAAAAAAATAGGATTGGTTTAGGAAAAATATCATGCTCCTGTACACAAGCATGAAACAATTTCCAAAAAAAATCCTAAGCAAAAAATGTGAGTGTGTTAGTAGTTATACCATAAAGAAAATACATAAGAGTGATAATCTTAGTACAATAAATTGTCATATGAAATTTCAAATCGAAATATTTGGAGTTAATTTTGCGGCTATCGGACGGAAATAGGACGTACATATATACTTCAATATAGTTCTTTCCTTTTTTCTCAATTTTCTAAAATCAAAACAACACACACAAAAAATCGAAACATGTATATTTGACATACATATGTGTGTGTAGAAAATAAACAGAAAAATTCGAATACATTTTTTAAAGCTATTGCAGTTGTATTGCATTGCAATACGTAGCCGCATCAATATAAAGAATATAATGTCGTTACCCCAGTATTGTGTTGCATTTTGCATACATTTAAAACACTTAAATACTGGGTGACGATATGTACACATAGCAAATCAGGATACATATACACGTACATTCAAAATGATCGAGCATGCGCACATTTCGATTTTAATGTTTTGTGGAATACAAAATAACACAAAATTTACAATAAATACAAACACATACAGACATGCAAATAAAAATAAAGTTGTTTAAAATCAGAATTATAGAAATGTAAATATAGCTTTTGTTTTACTTGATCGTGAATGAATGAAGGAGTACAAGAAATAATGCAACATGTATATTTTTTATGTTTTTCATGTGTAGATGTAGTGTATTCGTATTATTTAATTTTTCGTATATTTCATATGCGATAGAGTAATGGAAAACGGATGAAATGGGATTTTTAACTCTTTACCTGTTTACGTCACAACGATACGAATGTCGAGTATATTCGTCATAAAGATAAAAAAAATTACAATTGTATCAACTGTAATTTCATTTTCCAGAAGAAGGGCAAATAAAGATCATTTAAAAAATATGTATGTATATACATTTTAGAATATTCATAATTAAGCAGGGAGAAAAAGTTTTCCGAAACAAAATTAAACAGTTAAAGGGGTTAAGTTATTTAAAAATTGTTTTTAGATTTTATGAAGTAGCTAAATATTTGAATGGACAATATTATTTTTGATTACATATTACTTTGGTACACCTCCAATAATATTTAATCAAATTATTTAGCCTATAATCTGACTAATCCGAGTTCTCGAATATCCCTAAATATAATTATTACGAGTATTATTGAAAAATCTAAAGTCTTACTGATAGCGCATATATTTATTTTAAGAGCTCTATAATTCACACGGTAAAATTTATTAATCTATCATTACTATCATTACGATCCAGAATAATGAATATTATTTTTGTTTTTTGTGGTGTTTATTAAACGTTCGTTATTAATAATGGAGAATTACCTACATACGTACGAGTATTTATGAGTTATTTATTAACGAATATTGCAGCTCCCAGCGAGAATCTCAATGCGCTGGATATTCCCATTGCCCCTTTCCACTTTTTTAAAGCCCATTTCATTTTTTAAATTTTTTTCGTGCTTTATACTATATTATGTATGTATCAGGAATTGAATGTAAAAACAATTTTCCGTAGCAATTAGCGCCGTCTCAAGTGTGAAAACTACATAATCTACCGGAAGGCAAGAAATATTGTTTTTGGTAGTAATGTCCAACGATGATTAACGGAAATATTTTCAGTCAGCAGGATCGTTTCTGCGGTTACTTTCGCGAACTACCATCTAAAAAATATGCCGGCGTTAGAATCAACACACTTGGATCAGATGGGTGCCAGTTAACATCATATCGTTTAATGATATTCCAGTTGTGGTTTTGGCTAACCCGTCGAAAACATTGTCGGTGCAATGAAGCAGGCTTGTGGTGAGCAGGCTTACATGAATCACAGCTTTTGAAACAATGGTTTTTGTGCCTACATAATGGTTTATAAAAAAATTGCCTTAGTTCTGTCGATATTTGACAAATTCGGAAATTTCTTGCTTTCCGGTAGATTATGTAGTTTTCACACTTGAGACGGCGCTAATTACTACGGAAAATTGTTTTAATTATGTAAAATCGGCTGAACGAACTGAGAATTCACATCTCGGAAACTTAGTGGAACATTTACTTTAACCCTAATGTGAGTGACGTGAGTACCCGTGTACCTTTTGCACTTTTCGACATATATTTTTGTATGTTTTACTCCCAATAAAAACTTTAAATTTTATGAGAACTTCTAGTTCAATTGGTAGATTACGATCATACTTAAAAATGAAAAATATTACAACTTGGACGAACGTGGAAAAAATAAGTTAATCACTCAAATTAAGATATTTTTTCTTCACTCACATGACGGTTAAGAATGAACTTTTCTGAATCCTAAACATACGTAGTGTACCGGTTTTCCCAAATTTTCCTATATTTCTAAATGGTGTCAATTCCTTCGGGAAATTGTTTCCAACGGGAAAATTGATTTTGCTGAGTACCGTTATCTGTTTGGCATACACACATTCAATTCCTGGTACATACATAATATAGTATAAAGCGCGAAAAAAATTTGGCAATGGGAATATCCAGCATATTGAGATTCTCGCTGGGAGCTGAAATATTAGTTTATAAATAACTCATAAATACAGTGCTCTTAACCTGCACCGACCATATTAGCCCGCCTCAATGAAACCTGTAGTATAATTTGTTACACATTTATTACAACAAACCCCGATTTTATTACAGTTACCGTTTCCGAGGAACGAGTGGTTGGTTTAGCTTGTAATTAATCCTACACTGCCAAAATTGAAACTTTTGATGTAGCTGTGATATCATGATGGTTCATGGACCAGAATTTATTACAAATTAATTACATTAATTTAATAGATCAAGATCAACCCTATATCTTGACTAAGGGTAGAATTCACCCCAAACGATTATTTATGAAAAAACATCGATTTTACCAATATTAATAAATTATTACACCAGACCGCCACCAGATATTGAGTGAAATGTTACTCCTTGGACCTTGTGAAGGGCAGATCAACCTTATCCAGGTGTGTAATAAATTATCTTTGTGTCATTTTACACGGAATTGGCTCCAAACCGTAAAGGGTTCAAACGTCTAATTTAAAATTCTATTTTATCACCTTCAACAGTTTATTACAACAGACCACCACCAGATATTGAGTCAAATGTTACTTCTTGGACCTTGCGTAGGGCAGATGAACTTTATCCAGATGCGTAATAAATTATCTTTATGTCAGGTTACACGGAATTTGCTCCAAACCTGTAACCTGACACAAAGATAATTTATTATAAACTGTAATAAATGTGTAACAAATTATAGTACAGGTTTCATTTAGGTGGGCTAATATGGTCGGTGCAGGTTAAGAGCACTCATAAATACTCGTACATAGGTAATTCTCCATTATTAATAACGAACGTTTAATAAACACCACAAAAAACAAAAATAATATTCATTATTCTGGATCGTAATGATAGTAATGATAGATTAATAAATTTTACCGTGTGAATTATAGAGCTCTTAAAATAAATATATGCGCTATCAGTAAGACTTTAGACTTTTCAATAATACTCGTAATAATTAAATTTAGGGATATTCGAGAACTCGGATTAGTCAGATTATAGGCTAAATAATTTGATTAAATATTATTGGAGGTGTACCAAAGTAATATGTAATCAAAAATAATATTGTCCATTCAAATATTTAGCTACTTCATAAAATCTAAAAACAATTTTTAAATAACTTAACCCCTTTAACTGTTTAATTTTGTTTCGGAAAACTTTTTCTCCCTGCTTAATTATGAATATTTTAAAATGTATATACATACATATTTTTTAAATGATCTTTATTTGCCCTTCTTCTGGAAAATGAAATTACAGTTGATACAATTGTAATTTTTTTTATCTTTATGACGAATATACTCGACATTCGTATCGTTGTGACGTAAACAGGTAAAGAGTTAAAAATCCCATTTCATCCGTTTTCCATTACTCTAACGCATATGAAATATACGAAAAATTAAATAATACGAATACACTACATCTACACATGAAAAACATAAAAAATATACATGTTGCATTATTTCTTGTACTCCTTCATTCATTCACGATCAAGTAAAACAAAAGCTATATTTACATTTCTATAATTCTGATTTTAAACAACTTTATTTTTATTTGCATGTATGTATGTGTTTGTATTTATTGTAAATTTTGTGTTATTTTGTATTCCACAAAACATTAAAATCGAAATGTGCGCATGCTCGATCATTTTGAATGTACGTGTATATGTATCCTGATTTCCTATGTGTACATATCGTCACCCAGTATTTAAGTGTTTTAAATGTATGCAAAATGCGTGCATTTAAATGCATGCATTTAAAACACAATACTGGGGTAACGACATTCTATTCTTTATATTGATGCGGCTATGTATTGCAATGCAATACAACTGCAATAGCTTTAAAAAATGTATTCGAATTTTTCTGTTTATTTTCTACACACACATATGTATGTCAAATATACATGTTTCGATTTTTTGTGTGTGTTGTTTTGATTTTAGAAAATTGAGAAAAAAGGAAAGAACTATATTGAAGTATATATGTACGTCCTATTTCCGTCCGATAGCCGCAAAATTAACTCCAAATATTTCGATTTGAAATTTCATATGACAATTTATTGTACTAAGATTATCACTCTTATGTATTTTCTTTATGGTTATACAACGAAAAAGGAAACATTTAGGCGAACTTAACGTATTTTAAAATAAGAACAAACATCCTTCAAAACGGAAAGTAAAATTATTTGTTTAGCTACAAAAGAAATGAAAAAAATCCGTAACAAATATTTACTATCATTCTCGCGAACAAAAATACTCGGGAGTTTTGAATTGTTATCAAACATAAAAAAGAGAAATAAGTTCTTTAACAACTCCGGGGTCGATTTTGTTCAAAATTCAACAGAAAAAACATGACGTTTTCGTATACGTATAAAGAGTATAGTATACAATTTTATATTAGTGTGTGTAATTTTACTGTGGTTATATTTGTTTGTTTTCTGTGAATGTAAGCATCAAAAATTATGAATCTGTACAAATTGGTTCAGTTTTTTGGTGCTTATGCCCTTTCGTCGTCTCACTTTTTTGACATTTCACCAAGTGTTTGATTGGCGAGTTAACACGTTCGCGCAAATAACTGTTATAGCAGTCCTACAACTTTTTCGTTTTTTAATACGTACGCGCAAATATAGTTAATTTTTTAAGGAATAACTCGACATATTTTTCAATTTTCACAATACATTCCTTTCCGCAACGAAATATCATTGCAATTATAAAATTTATCAAATTTGTTCCTAAGTAGCACGCACATATGGAAAGCGTGCGTCAATGTGTTAAAAAAAAAAATTAACTACGCGATGTCGAATGAATGTTTTGTTTTCGCAGAAACACAGTATTAGAAATTATTTTAGAACTAAAATTACATAATTAAATAAAGTTAATTTTATTTAACGCATATTTGCATTGCATTTTAACATTTGTAATTATAAAAGGAAATGATATCTAAAAATGTCATACCCAAAAAAATTAAATGGCCCACATTCGCACAAACACAAACACACATACCACTACTATATACTCTCGGTTATTTCGTCAGCTTGTCGAATTTTGAACATCGACCCCTGAACGCCTATTTTGATCCAGAATTGGGAGACGAAACCACAAATTTGTGTATACGTATACGACGTATAATACACAATTTTGAATAAGTATTCTGTCATTTGTTACGCATATGTATGTGTGTTGTTTTTGTGACCATAGTCATCAAAACTTATCGAACCGGGTGGAATCGGTTCAAATGTTTGGTGCTTCCACTCCAGTTTTGTGACATTTTCCCATGGTATCAAGATGGGGAATTTGACAAAAGCAAAATTATCCTAAATTTTGAAGAAAGTGAATTTATTTTTTACGTGTCGTTTTATTGAACACGAAATGTTTTACAATTGTTTTTTTTATAAAATATCCATTTTTCAACCAAAAAAAATGGCTCTATTAAAGTTCAAACCACACAAATGTGTGAGTAACAGACCATAGTATGTAATGGCGTTTTTGATAAAAAATTGCACTTGATTTCAAGTACAACCAACACAATTGTGTGTATAGCTATAGTGTTTTTTTCGAACGAAAATAAGGAATACACAAATATGTAAGTTGGTTCAAAACACAAACAACAATTTTTGACATGGTACTTTTGCCGTACCCACACAATTGTTTTAGTAAAACACAAAAGGGATATAAAATTTGTTAATTTATAAAATTTAAAATTTTTAACCTAAAATAAAAACATTACGAATGTTGTGGCGCGACGTCCGAACAAATTTGTTTGTTACTAATACAAAAACACATATATTCCATATATTCTATACTATTGCGTTCCGGTAATTCTTCTCTCCTGTTATTATTTTTGGATCAAAATAGGCGTTTTGTACGCCTATTTTGGTCCAAAAATAATGACAGGAGAGAAGAATTACCGGAACGCATATCATAAATGTGCAACTTTGGAACTCTAAATCTAACCTAAAAACATAGGGCGATCGATGATCACCTCGCAAAATCTCGACTAGTATTCTGATGAAGTCATAAAAACTCGATAAACAGTAATGATATGCATCTGGGCTATGTTTGGCCATTCCACAACTATGATAAAATCCTAAAAGTCGTTATGGATATGAGCATATAATAGAGCTAACATAAAAACACAGTGATATTGATCACGTACATATATGAATATTAAATTTATGTTATATTATTAATTTTAACTGTTTGAGTCCCAAGCTGCGCGATCGCGCTGTTGAAATTTTATGGCAAGAAAATAAAATAAATAAATGTGGCGGAGCGTTGAGAGAAAGACGAGAATCGCGTTATCCAACAAATACAAGAAGCGCTTGTTATCTACGTTTAAGTTTATTTTTGTTGTTTACGTTTGGAGCACAGATGGTTTAACGTTGTTTGTAATGCGTTTGCATTACCTCCTGGGACTCAAACGGTTAAAATATAAAATTTCGTTCCGCCTAAATGTTTTCTATTCTAGTCGTCTAATACAAATACACAAGTTTTACTTAGGGTTTTTTCAGGAAATATTTCACTCCAGTGATTTAGAAACTTAAATAAACTTACTAACTATCGATATAGATAGTTCTGACTACAAAACTTTCCGATTTTCATATGAGCAAAATTGATTCCACGGGAAGCCGCATTATTTGAGTTTATAGCATAATAAATTTTTTCAATGCACATTTAAAATTAATATTATTTTCACTCTCGATGAAATTTTGTTGAAATCGATCAAATTTAAATTCATGATATCTAAATATTAATCGACAACTTTAAACAACCGTCCATCAATTTAGGTACCTAAATAAATTCTAAAAAAAACACAAGCTGAAATTCAAATAAACAAGTTTTGTTTCATAATGATTACGATCGCTTACAAATAAATCATTAGCTTAAATGCGTCCCTCTGCGAATCTATGACACATGTCAAATCTGGTTTGAGAATTTAAAATAAATTTTATTCGAAACCAAAATAAATATTCAAATTTCAAATTATATAGTAATAATTTAATTTATTTTTAGATAATTTTTATTATTTCTATTAAAAACCTAAAAAAAAATATTTTATTGACTATGCACCTAACCAGCATCTTTTATATTTTTTTTAGTAACAATAACGTTGCGAACAACCTTAAAAAAATTAAGGAAATCTGTTTACCATTAAAAAAACGTCTTCGCTTTCTTAGTTCACTTTAATTTTGTATACTCGATCGTACCTATGATGATCTTTAAATTCAAGTACAAATATTAATAGTTATGTATGGCTGTCCTTGTCGATGGCGGAAACTATTTGTCGACCAGCATATAGGTGCGAGTATAATTGTATGTAATTAAATAATTAAAATATGTTACATTATGCATTGTGCATTGCGAACAAGATATAAATTTGGATTTAAAATGTTCCGGCTCAGACCAGCTTGCAGCATGATGCTGTGACATCACGTCACAACTATTCATTCAACATGCTAAACAACGAGATGTATAAAATTGTTAAAATATGTGATGAAATCATATACACGAAAAGAATTAGGTATTAATTAGAATCTTAAATTAATCCAAAAAATTAGCTTCATATTAAATTAAAAAGAAAATAATAAAGAATATTTTTCACATCCGTGTTTTGGTTCTTTTTTCGCTTTTATCGACTTTTGAAAAAAAAGAATGGTTTTTTGGTTTCGGTTTAGCGACAGTAAAATATATAATTTGTGCGGTTGATTTATAATAATTAATTATCGAATATTAAAAAGCTAAACGAAATTTAAGAATTAATTATAGTCTAGAGACGTCTATCTTTTATTTGATTGTTGTGTTACAGGTGTTTCTTGAGACGAAGAGTTTTCCTATACGATTATGTAATGAAGATTAGTTAATTTACAGGCCAATGATTTGTTTATTGTATGTGATGATGTTATGACGTAAACGATTTCAAGTTTCAATATTTTATTATCTACTATATAACGAATACAAAAAATATAATAATAATTTCAGTGTCAATATCAACTAGCAGTGATAAAATAAAATTAATTTTTATTTTTATGATTTAACATCTTCTAAATAACAATACAATCCTTTGTTCAAATTTCATAATATTGATATAGAACTAAATAAATTATTGTTAATAATACCTGAAGCACTAATCATTTAATGCCACCTACTTTCGATTATTAACATTGAGCACATGATGACATTTAAAGTTTAAGCGATTTAATGACTTAAATTAGAAAAAAATGATTAATATAACAGGGCGCATCATTCAAGGGCTCTAGCCGCTAAATTTAATTAGCTTTAAATCGGCAGGTGTACCCTGAGATTTTTAGGAATTTCCGAGTGTAAAGTAATCGTATTACCGGTATCTCAACTATTATTCCATACATTCACGTAAATACCATAAGTTAATTTTGTGTATTTTAGTTGATTTGTCTTTGTAAACCAAAAATTTTCAGGAGTACGTTCCTTATACAGCACACTTTCATTTTATAAGTTGTAGATCAAATAGATAAATTTGTTCCCGGGAAACTATACTAATTTCCGAGGAAATGTTACCATCCCATGTTGAAAAATGATAATATGATAAGAAACGTACAGGCCAACCGTGGCGGTGATCCTAGGCAGGTACAGCAAATTCTTGGAATATCTGCAACCTAGGGCAAACCGCAGCAAAGTCATTGTTTAACTCAGATATGTTAAATATATTAGTTACTATTAAATATACATTATTTATTTTATTTATTGTTATTTAAGATTTCCAATTGGGCGACACACAGACAAAGTCCAATTACGCGTCGTCTCTATTTACATACAAAGCTAAAAAATATAATACTAAAAAATATAAATATAGAAAAGAATAAGAATAATAATTATAATACTACGAAATATAAAATATAAAAAATTAAAATGAAATATTTACTCAAATATAAATTGAAAAAGTTATTTAAGTGAAAATGAAGTTAATTTTAAATAAATAGTGGGCCGCTTAAAATACATATATGGAAGCCACTAACCACTACTAGTTATCTAATATCGATACTTGTGCGTGTAATTAAACAAATTGAAATACTTCGATCAAACAATTAGGACAATAAAATCAAGTGCTTCTGTGTTAGCAAAGCAATAGACAAGGCAAGTTAATATTGATTTTGTATTAGAAAACGGTAAATCTCAGACCTGGGGTGAAATCATGAACGCCGGACGAAAAATTTAGACGTTAGTAAAATTTTATGTGAGTAAGTCCCGTTGCACACTTGAGCTATATTTTTTGACTGATGCGAGCTATGTTTTCATCTCATAGCTTCCCGTTTTGGTTTCCAAACCTCAATTAAGAGAACATTATTGATAAATCTCAGGTCCAACCCCTTCTGTGATGCAATATATTTAAGTGTTTCATTTTCACCTTGGGGATAAATAGGTTGCTCACATCGCTCAGAATATGAGCGATGTGCGCTATGTTTCTATCTCACAATACATCTTTTACAGCACATAACACCATAAGCAGTAAAATAATTTGTAAATGTGTAAACGATAATTCTGTACCAAAAACCTATAATCGCCTAACTACACTTAAGCTGTTTTTCCGTGTGTATTGTTTTTAAAAAAATTAATATAATTTCTACAACATATTTTAATCTTATTTAATTCGGCGAAACAATAAAAAAGTTATCACCAAAAAACTAAATTTGAAACAATACCTTTTGAAACAAAACCTAATTTTGAAACACGATTTACAAAAAACTATAACAAGTGACTTAAGCGAGTTGACCTTTTTGGTACAGAATTTATCTTGCGGACCTGAACTATAACCGTTCCCATTTAAATTTCAACATTATTTGTATGGATATAAGTTATTCTAAATAGCATCTATTCCCCAACAATAGTTCAAGTTGTTATGAGTTGTGGTATGGCTAATTTTACAGGTGAAAATTTTATGCAATAAATTATCTTACCATGCTCAAATCGTATTCTTTAAACATTTTTTTTTTACCCAATATAAAACTATTGACGTCAAGTGAACAAGGTAACATTAACCGTCAAAACGAAGTTTTAATTATTTTATATCCTTAATTACTTAAAAAATACAATCTCTAGAAACGTAAATTCTTGCAAATACATCAAAGCCATCTAGAATCGCACGTAGCCCCAAAAATCATATTGAAAAATAGTCGAAATCAGGAGTTATTTGGTATTCAAATCAAGATACGGTATAAAGATATGAAACAAATCAAATGTTTGAAAAGAACATTACAACAGTCAAATAGGTAAAGAAATATTTCGTATGGTAAAGACATGTACAATATAAATCGTATTTACTGGAGCGGCGTGAGCCTGGCGTAATACCGTGCGTAATTGAATTTATACGCGAACACACAAATATTAATTATTATAAGATATTATAAAGTTTTAAATAAAAGATTACAACATTATATTGGTATACAAATTAGTTTTATTATTTATTAGCTTTAACATTTATTTTGCGAAAAAAGTTCTTTATATGTGTATCAAAATATGTTTAGTTTATTATACATATAAATATTATTATTTAAGTATAAAACAAAGATTTTATCAATAATTATAAAATAAAATAATTAAAATCGATCCTCACCTGACAAGTCTCAAATCCCAATAGAAAGAATTATTATCTTATAAAATAGCAGCTAAACAATTGAGCAACAAAATTAAGCAAAAAAAAACATATTGAGAACTTGTCATTATTATGAATTAAATTATTGTGAACCTGTCATACATATTAAGGCAATTTCACATATAACTAGTAACTAAATTAATTGACCTCGTTCTGGCGTGAATAATAATAATAACAAATATTTGACAAGAACAACAAAAGGTAACTAAGAATTTGAATCGGTTTTCAATTTGTTAATTAATTTCTTTTTTACTTTTAGGAATTCTTAACATACTGCCCCCAAAAAGGAATTAATTAATTTATGTTGAAATGTAAAAATTATAGATCGTAATAAAATTATAGATAGTAATGAATTAGAGTGTGATCTGTTATTTAATTACTCCACGGGAAGTGGACAGATTTTAGTTATAGGCCGCCGCAGCTCTCCTTTCAATGTTTTGAGTGTAACCACTCGAGTTAGGCCATCCTGTCCTACATGTAAGTGAGTAACTCGTCCCATGGCCCACTTTGATGGTAGTAGATTATCTTCTTTGATCACCACAAGCTGATTGATGAGAGGTTGTGCTTCAACGTTTGCCCATTTATGCCGTTGTTGTAATGATGTTAGATAATCCATTGACCAGGTCTTCCAAAAGCCCTGAACGCGCTGTTGAATATTTTGCCATCTGCTTAGTCGTGATTCAGGTAAGTGAGTGAGCTCTGGTTCCGGAATCGACGTTAAAGGTGCACCGATTAAAAAGTGACCTGGCGTTAGTGGATCGTATACGGTTGCGTCTTCACTTAATGGACACAGAGGCCTGGAAATTAGTACAGCTTCAATTTGCGCCAAAAGAGTACTCATATCCTCGAATGTTAGTGTTGTGGAACCAGCTACTCTATGCAAATGATGCTTCGTTGATTTAATGTTGGCCTCCCAGAGGCCTCCACAGTGTGGAGCACTTGCAGGATTGAATTTATGGTTAATTTTATTCTGTGTGAGAAATAGAGAAATAGTGTTAATATGATTTTGATTTTCGAGTGGTTTATAAAATTCGTTTAGATGCGGGGTTAACGAACGTGATGCATGATTTTTCAGTGAGTGGCCCGATTGAACTGCTTTGACCTCGCGAACGGTAGAGTTTTGTGCCCATTTTAATTTGTAGTGATATCTGAAAGTATAGCTCACGATTCGGTTAATTTTTGCAAAGGATGAGAATTTTATAAATAGTTCGTGAATAAAATCAAAATTTAACTGTCTATGAAAAATGTCTATAGTAGTCCGATTATATTTTTCTAGATCACATAACACTTCACTTTCACTAAGCTGTCCATCATGAGTTGATAAAGAAGACCAGGTGTTGCGATGAAGTTGTAACCAATGTGGCCCTTGCCACCATAATTTGTTTTCGAAGTTTTGTTGAAGTTTTGGACCGGTTAGCCGATTGTCATTTAAAGGCTGGCCGGATCTTGTATTCGTTGAACCGTTGAATGCAACACACAATTTGATAGGTGTACTTGACCCTTTTATATCCGAGTGATGAGATAGGTAGTGTTTGAATTTCCACTGGAAGTTGATTTCAGAAGCTGGAACCTTCTCCATATGACAAAATCGAAGATATTCTGCCGTGAAATCTGAATATGCGGTTTTTACAGATTCGTCGCGTTGGAATTTTCTCTCCATAGAAAATAATCGTGCCAAAGCGGCGTTAAATGTATTTCCTAGTGCAGGTGTATTTCGAAACGGCAAACGTAGTACATATCTGCCTGCTGGATCGCGACTATGATTTTCCGAAAATATAGTTTCACATCGTTCATCTTCTAGAGGTAGTTGTGGAAAGCTGTTGGTATCCTCCGATTGCCAAGATTTTTCATGTGTTGTATGTAAATACGTATGATGGCAAAGAAGGAGATTACTATTAACCTCCGATTCATTATCGTTTTGCTTCTGGTAGAATTGCCCACATAGTATCCAACCGAATATTGTAAGCTGGGCGATTGGATGGTTATCCGAAATAATACGGTCGCTACACAATGTTTTAAAGAACACATCAGCACCAATTATAAGCTCGATTTGACTGGGATGGTTAAATTGTGGATCCGATAACTGTAAGCCTTGGATGTAAGCCCATTTCCTTATCTCGACTTCTCGTAATGGCACATTAGACGTAAGTCTGTTGAGTATTAAAGCAGAAACCGAAATGGTGTTTTCTGCGTTATATCGGGAGACAAGTTGTAACTGTACTGCCCCCTTTGTTGTACCGGCTTTCGCCCTGGCTAGACCATTAACGGATATACAGGAACGTGTTCTAGATAGTCGTAAACGTTGAACACAGTTTTCACTTATAAACGTAGATTGAGAGCCAGAATCTAGCAGAGCTCTTGCGACTTGCAGTTTGCCGGTGGCATCTTTTATATAGATCAATGCTGTAGGTAATAACGTATGCATTTGATTTTTAGTATTAGAGGATAGATTTTGAGAACATTGTTTTGTTGTGTTTGTCAGGTGAGAATACGAATTAGGCTTAGTCGTGTTCATAACAAGCGCGTGATTGCTTTCGATTGATATATCGTTGATTGCGATGTTGGCAGCAGTGGTATTCTGTGGGGTAGAAGTATGATTATGGAGCAGTGTGTGATGCGGCTGAGCACAGATTGAACATTTATAAGTAGATGTGCACTCCTTTTCATTATGATCACTGCGTAAACAATTGATACAGACGCTGTGGCTAGCAATAAATTCCATTCTTCCTTTGTGATCAAGAGCTTGGAACCGGAAACATCTGTGAAGAAAATGCCTCGATTTACACATCGGACATGATATTGCTAGAGATGATGCATGCGAAGACGTTGATTGTCGTTTGTTATTCAATGGTGCAGGCTTAGCGAATTTTTGCGTTTGAGTAGGGATTGGTTGGCATGCTTCCAGAATGTTACACCTCTTCCCTAGAAATTTTAAAAAATTATTAAATGTTCGGTAATCATCATCGTTTGACTCTTCAGCCCAATACATGCGGGTTTCAGTGTCCAGCTTTTCGACTAAAAGATATATTAGCCAAACGTCTCTAGTTTCTGCATCCTTGCCTATTGACTTTAAACCTCGAATTACCTCGTCAGCGGCTTCAGTTAATTCTCTCAGCGTTTTGCTTCCTTTGCTGATTGTACCCTGATTCATAAACTGGTTAATTAGGGCTTGTATTAAGATTTTAGGTTTGCTGTACCTTTCACATAGCGTTTCCCACGCACTAGGATAATTTGCATCGGTTACTGGAATATTCACGAGGAGTTGGTGCGCCGGACCTTTCAAAAAACTCATTAAGCATTTAAATTTTTGCACATTAGATAACTTGTCGTTATTGTGTATCGAAGACAAATAAAGGTCTCTAAACGTCATCCAAGAGTCGTAGTTACCATTGAAATGTTCAATTGTAATGCGCGGTGGCCGTAAATCGACTGTTTGAGACCTCGAGAAATCAGTAAAGCCATCGAAAAATGATCGCTGCTGTTGTACTAACTGGTCGATGCTTGAATTTAGCCTAAGTGTTTGATCGTTTGTGGAGCCGGTAGCAGGTTCGTTCCGTGATCTTATGTATCGAACTAGCAAGGCTTTAGTTTCAAAAAACTTGTCATGAAAAGCGTCAGCATCTGATTCACCGCCATTCATCGAGATTTCATCATTGACTTGATTGAAATCGTCCCAAATTTTATCAAGCTTTTCTAAACGCGCCTCCATTTGCTCAACAAAAAACGTCTGATCAATTTTATCGACCCATTTTCGAATATTAGTGAGAATACCTTTTAAGTTACCACGCTTTTGGGTTAAGCCGCCAAGATCCACCATTTTGCACTGCACAGAAATTTTTTCAGAATAAACCTAAAGGTTGAAACACGTGCACAAAATTCGTAGCAATCTATACAGAACACAAAATCACTATATGACTAGCCTAATAATTGTCTATAATATTATTAAATTTTAGTTTTTATTACACTTAATAAACACAATTCACTATAACACTTTCCGGATAGCACGATGTTTTGGCGTAAGCCTGGCGAAATACCGAATATGTAGCACTATCCGGCTCGAAGGACCATGGAGCGGCGTGAGCCTGGCGTAATACCGTATGCGTAATTGAATTTATACGCGAACACACAAATATTAATTATTATAAGATATTATAAAGTTTTAAATAAAAGATTACAACATTATATTGGTATACAAATTAGTTTTATTATTTATTAGCTTTAACATTTATTTTGCGAAAAAAGTTCTTTATATGTGTATCAAAATATGTTTAGTTTATTATACATATAAATATTATTATTTAAGTATAAAACAAAGATTTTATCAATAATTATAAAATAAAATAATTAAAATCGATCCTCACCTGACAAGTCTCAAATCCCAATAGAAAGAATTATTATCTTATAAAATAGCAGCTAAACAATTGAGCAACAAAATTAAGCAAAAAAAAACATATTGAGAACTTGTCATTATTATGAATTAAATTATTGTGAACCTGTCATACATATTAAGGCAATTTCACATATAACTAGTAACTAAATTAATTGACCTCGTTCTGGCGTGAATAATAATAATAACAAATATTTGACAAGAACAACAAAAGGTAACTAAGAATTTGAATCGGTTTTCAATTTGTTAATTAATTTCTTTTTTACTTTTAGGAATTCTTAACATTTACAATTCATCCGTTCAATTTTGATTAATATTGTATATTCTAAATCGCGTAAAGATTATTCTTTATTGTAAGTACAAAATCACCTTATTCTGTAAGTATTCTTTATGATATGTTTTTGAAATCCAAACAAATCTGTGTTAAGCAGATCTTAATTTCAGTGTATTTCGTTGTTGAAGACGAAATGCCATATTTAGCACTTTCAGCTAGTGCGAGTTAACGATATCTGGAGTTAACGATACCCCGTACTAAAATTTTAGAATTTCGAGTAAACTACACAAAACTATGCATTTTAAGCAACGAATTTTTTGTTTGACCTTAGTGTTACTTACAAGTTAGTTTTAATTCATAACATAATTAAATTTTGTGCTCGTTCATTATTGTTCTAAATTTCTCTTAATTATGAATTTTTCAAACACAAGATTAATAAATAGTCTAGGATTAAACCATTGTAAGATCTTAATGATTGTTGAGAGCTAAAAGTGCCTCTAAATGAAATATTAAACAACAACAAACTGAAATTTGTTCACTAGTTTAGATTTTCTAGACGCCGACATATTTATTGTACTTGTGGGTTTTCTTAGTTGTGCAAGTGTAATGAGCAAGTAAAATATTACGGTTGCACACCAAGTTGAAAGCTTTGTTTGTCATATGGAGAACTGATCCATGAGATTTGTCAAATCAGACACTTGAAATACTTGACATTTATATTAGAGAATTGAGCAACTAAAATGGATTTGCAGTAATTTACAGGCCATCTTGTTCTAAGATATTCTACCCCTTAAGTCTTCTTCTTCTGATTGATTGATTGCAATGTATGACCAGACAATTTAGCGAGACTCCCGGATGACGCCGGGCCCGCCACACACCTTTAGTACATTTCACAAGATGGAAGGATAGGATAGGCATATTAAATATGACCGAATCGACCCGGTTACAGACACCTAAGTAGTCGATAGTTAGTAAATTGTTAGTTAAGAATATAATGAAAGGCGGTTAGCATAAGACAGCACAATTATTTTTGATTTTTTTGGCAATAAATATTCAGCAATCGGCATCCTAAAAGAAATTTATAATTAATTAAGTTGCCCTCTTAATGGTAACTTTCCTGAAACAAAACGTCACTATTATGAGTTAAAGATTGTGTTTGAATGAACCACCAGGATAATTATTTATCCAATCTATAACAAGCTAACTAAAACCTTTACCAATTAACAGTCTCTCTCCCGAACAATCTACAAAATAATTTAATTAAAGAAATGTCATGATCCCAAAAAATTAGATAATGCCCGGTTGCACAGAAAAACGACCAACGACCGGTCAACTATGCGCGCGAGCTAAACGTTCTACACAAAACCTGCCTCCTCAATCAGAAAAAAAGTTATCGCAAACTTCACCAAATATATCTCATTTCGTAAAAACATTTAGCTATATTTGAGTGAATAGCATTCTAACCAATCGTTAACTACTTCCACGGAACAAAACACATCCAATCAATCCCCCGCCGACCCCTCTCCGTCCGTGGAACCAGATTCCATATAAAACACCCAAATGGCGCACAACCAATAGGCCGCCAGTCACCCCTCTGCGCAACTGGGCATAAGTACAGCAACAAATTTACTCTGTAGCTTCCAAGCTATGCAATTTAAAAAAATCAAATATCCATTAAAAAAATAAAATTCATTAGTAAACCCAATAGTCATTATGATTCCAACCTTGTCTGCTACTCTGACTTTTAAATTAAAATTTTATTTCTAATTAGAAAGTACTAGTACTACAACTTCAAAGATATCAAAAATATTCATTAGAACTAAATAAATCGAATTGCTAATCAAATAAAAATTTAATAAATATAATAATTTATTACTCAAACGCTCAATACTTGGATGAAGGAATATTAGTTAAAATTAGCCAATCTCCGAAATCAAACTATGGAAGGAACAATTTTTATGAATAATCATAGTAAATGTAACAAGAATAAAGTGTAATGTTTATCCAGAAGTACTCGCTACTTGTTCTTTTAGAACAAAGAACCAAACAAACTGCAACACAAAAGTTATTTCCGAAACGATCCCAATAAAGTCGAATCATCTCTCTGTGAAACCTATACTATCCCCCAAGGGATCCCCATCAGCGTCACGAATCAACAAAACCCATGCTTTACAAAGCCGTGTGATAGATCACAAACGTACCGTGTAATCCTATAGCTCAAACATTTTAGCGTACGACCGATCACCCTAAAATTTGAAATGACTCCGCTCCCGCGAAATTGACGGCAAACTTCAACAAAAACATCTATAATATTCCGGTAAAAAGATAAATTTGGACATATAAACCCAAACCACAGGCAAGGGTTCTATGTAAAACTGTAAATTTAACTACTTATACCAACAATTGATAACTAGATCAACTCCTAAACAAAAAACTTTAAAATAGCCAAAAATAGCTAAGAAATACAGATAACAATAGGGCATAATATAAGAATACAATCTTAAGCATAATATATGACAAATTTATTGCAATACAGTTCCACCACATCCTCGCCGCCACTGTGTATATTTATCACACACAAGCATCACTCGTCGCAACCCAATGCAAAATCTACTTTTAAATTAAATCTGTACATATTTTTAGGCACTCGCAAAATAGACGAAAACACCAAAAAATAATAAAATTATTGAAAAAGTCAAAAATTATCTATATACTACATATGAATAGCGAATTTGGTAGGAAAATAACAACAAAAATCTATAATTCGATCGCTGTTTTTTGTGTCCCTTACTCCCTTCATACAGCAACAAAAACATCCACACACATAAGCACAAACAGCAAGTATCTGGGGTGGGATGTTGTAGCATCACTTTTTTCGATATTTATCGAATATTATATCTCTTTTTCCTTTAAAAAAATTGCTTGCCATTTCGCTTTTCAATTTTGCTTCCAATATTGCGATCGCACGCTACTAGAATAATTTTTTTATTTATCTCTTTTTTGTTTTTCGATAAAGTATCACTCATAAAATACGTAGTGATAGAATAAGAGTAGAACGACATAATGTTTTCTTCGATTAGGTAGAGATCGCATTAGAAACAACGTAATTGATAAATGGAAAAAACGTTAAGAAGAAAGAGATGTAAATTTCGATAGTATCGAAAAAAGTGATGTTACAACATCTCACCCCTGATCTCATACATTGTTCCTTCGTATTCCCATCCATACTCATTACTCACACATAGCACAGCTAGAAGCATCCCTACCGGAAAATGTTCATCAGCGGCCCTATTCCTGAATACGATACGAAAGCGGAAGTGCAAGATTCCTATTCGATTTTAAATAAGAATCTTACGAATATAATTTAATTCAAATATGAATTTTGTATTTTCGTTTTCGTATCGTATTCAGGAATCGGGCAGCAGGTCTCAAACACAGTAACGCAAAAACTCACAAACATACGAATTACATGAATTTTTGATTTAGTATTGAAAAATCTTCAAATTTTATTTGATTGTATGTGTCCGAATTTTTTATAAGTCAACTTCTCATAACATAAGTGAACTTCTCGATGAAATAGTGGTCAAAAGGTATGTTGCCATTATTTTTCTCTCCGTGAGAAATTAAAATTATGTATTGGGCGTTCTACTGAATAAACTAATGAACTTGTCCATAAAAGTCATTAGTGGAGAGCCTATTATTACTTTTCTAACGGTAAAACTCAGAGAAACCATTTAATTTTTTTAACTTGTATAAACATGTTATTCTAGTAAAAATTGTAGAAGGGATTAAACACACAATTTTAATTTTCTTTTGGCAATTCTTTATAGTTTAGTTATGTGATGTTATTTTAATAACATAGGGAAATAAAATAATTTAAATATGTGTACCTGAACTAAAGCGACTTACAAAAGTGAAGACGTGCTTTATTTTATACTTAACACATAAAATATTAATCACAAAGAACCATTCAAAATGCCCCTTAATATATTATAGCACACTACTAACACGAATTTCCGTAAAAACTGCCTTATTACTATCTCAATGATATCTTTACAAAAATCGTCGATGAATTCATCGATACAGCGGATTCCTTATGAACATCATTCGTTGTATTACGTAAAACTTCATTAAATATATAAATGACTTTAGTCCCGGGCACAGAATAAAGCTCATGGATCAGTTCATCGATTACCTTCCAGTAGGGATATAACAAGCTATCGGTGGTTTGGTAATCGAAATGTATATCATTGTACTCCTCCTTATTTCTAATTTCCAATGATCTCTATATAAAATACAATATATGAGTAACATCGTATACAATCAATACAAAAGCTAGGATTCAAAATTACAAAACAAAAACTAATCGTCGAGCAAAAACAACAACAAAAATTGTTAGCGAGAGTGACAAAACAAAACAACAGAAACAAAACCCCTTTATCGCGCAAACTATATTCGAATAACCTACTAGGCACCGGTACATATTTGTACCGGCTAGATTTTTTGCTTGTTACTCCCGTATCTGCTACAATTCGGACTTTGGATGGTTGACTATGGGTATTTCATGTCGCTAAGAGGTTCCAGAAATTAGTGATTTTTTCACGTAATTGTTTATTGTTATTTAATTATAAACAATTGAAAGTGAAAAACTGTTTTTTTCGGAAAAAAATTGTCCACTCGAAATCTGGTACATTAGTATATGATTTTAGTGCGTGTACCGATGTTTTGAAGATTGCTGATCACGATGTTGGTTGCCAAAAGTGCATTTTGACAGCTCTCTCTCTCTCTCTCTCTCTCTCTCTCTCTCTCTCTCTCTCTCTCTCTCTCTCTCTCTCTCTCTCTCTCTCTCTCTCTCTCTCTCTCTAGCTTCACATCCCATGAAGGGATTTTGCCGCCCGCACTATGGTCCTCCAGCCGTCTCGGTCCATCGCTCTCGACCTCCAGTTTCGACATCCTAGTGCCTGTAGATCTTGTTCGACGTCGTCACGCCAGCGCAGTCGGGGTCTTCCTCTACGACGCACACCGGCTGGTTGTTGATGGAACACTTTATTGGTCATCCGTTGTTGTGGGGACCTTGCAACGTGGCCAAGCCATCTCACTCGATTGGATTTGATGAATCCGATAATATCGCAATCTCCAAGTATTTGCTTTATCTCGTGGTTCATGCGAATCCGATATTCATTGTTCGCGACTTTAATTGGACCAAAGATGGAGCGAATGACCTTCCTTTCGAAAGTTGATAACAATCTACAATCATTAGTGGTCATGGTCCAGCTCTCGCTTCCGAAAGCCAGCACAGGTCTTATTAGTGCTTTATAAAGTGCGAGCTTGCACGACTGCGATAGATTTCTAGATCGCAATAATTTTGATTGGGCGTAGAAAACTCGATGTGCGGCAGCTATTCGGGCTTTTATTTCTGCCTGCATGTCATTTGATGATGTTATAACTGACCCGAGGTATTTGAAATTTTCAACGCGATCAAAATTGTGGTCGCCAATTCCGAGATTTGCCATGGGGATGTTCCTGGGTGTTGATACAAATTTGGTTTTGCTACTGTTCACCTTCAAACCAAGTCTTCTTGCGCAGCGATCGAGCGGCACGAAACTGTCTTTGATATCGCTAGGTCTTCGGCCAAGAAGCACGATATCATCTGCATATCCAAGAATTTGGCCTGATTTATTAAATATACAGCGCGAAGTTTCGATGTTGCTTTTCCTCACTACGTACTCAAGCGCAAAATTGAACAGCACAGGCGCGAGTGCATCTCCCTGTCGAACACCAGATGTTATTTCAAAGGAGTCTGACACAGTTCCTTCGATTACAATTCTACATACAGACCCAGACGTTGTTAATTTGCACAGAGAAACGAGTTTCTCTGGAATTCCTAGGCATATGAGCGCGGCCCAAAGGTTATCGCGGTTTATACTGTCATATGCCTGACGGAAGTCTATATATAATTGATGTATGGTTATGTTGTACTCCCAACATTTTTCCAGGATCATCCTCATGGTCATGGGTCGATCGGTTGGGACGGAAACCACACTGATAATCGCCAATGATGTTTTCGGCGAAAGGAATGAGTCTGGCAAGTACAACATTAGCCAACACTTTGTAAGCAGTGTTCAATAGAGCTATACCACGATAGTTTTCACATTTAAGACGGTCGCCTTTTTTATGCAACGGACATATGAGCGCGTTTTGACAGCTGTTAGGTGTCAAATCGCGTGCCAAATGACTCAATATAATTCGAATGATCGAAAAAACACATTTATTACACAATTTGGCACGTCTGACGACAAATTCCATATCAGAAGTCTATTTCGGCAATTTTTCACAAAGGATTGTTGACAGCTAAATGACAGCTTCCGATAGTCATTGTTATTGATTTGATATCATCTTTGAACTTATCAAAGTAAAAAAAAAAGAAAGATAAAACATAAAAAAACAATTTTTTGGCTTTATTATAGCACATTGACATCTATTTGACAGCTGCCAACTGTCAATTTTTAAAATCTAACAGATCTGAATTCAGCAACCTCAAAAATATAAACCTAGATAATAAAAAAAATGAAATAGGCTATTTCAAAAGTCTATACACACTGCGCATATACACAAATCCGTGGAGGATACTCGGAGCTTTAAAGCTCTGTACCGGCCAAACTATCCATTTTTGAGCTTTGTGGCCATTGAGATAATTGACCAGTATGATGAACTCTATCACATATCAAAAATTCAGCGAATTTGACCGGGACCCAATTTCCATAAGATTTGTGCGGGGTCCTTTACATTCTAAATTGAATTAATTTTATAACTTTTTATGTAAGGTATCGCAGTTAATTAAATTGTTAGAGCTTATTTAATTCAAAAATTAAACTATAAACTAAAATATCAAAACTTGCATTTAATTATTAATAATATCCAAACGTAAGCGTTTTACACATTCAAGTAAAGTTATTCAACGATAAATTGTTGGTGATACTTTTTGACATACATTTATCTTGCCACTTTACATTTTATCTTGAAAAAAATTTAGTGAATGCGAATTTACTAAAACATCACGATATCCAATATAAATCTAGGCTTCTACGATAATTTTTTTCGTGTGTAAAGGTTATCACTTTTACACATTACAACTTATCTTTGTTTTTAGAGAATTATGACACAGGCATAAGAAACGAAGTGGCGTGTCTATTGTCTGACATGAGACGACTATGACAATTGGAGTGTTAATAACTTCACTGTTTTCATCCTTCTTAGCATAAATGATTCCATGGTTGGCTCATACGAATTTAAATTGATAAGTAATCGGTTATGATCAAATTACAGTTAATGCCACATAAGTTTAGTTTAGACGTTACCGTTTTCTTGAGTTTGCCAGCGGTTAAAAATTTATTTTGTAATAGACGGCTATTCCAGTCGATAACAACTGGCTTATTCTTTGACCGAGATTTAGTTCGAAAAATGTTTCGAACATTAGATACATCATAGTTAAAATTCAGTTAGAATTCCATTTACTTGCTGTTCCAAAAAGTGACATTTCTTCGAAACTGCAGCCGGCTGTGAGTTAATAGAAGCATTATCGTTCATGATTGACTCGATATTGGTAGTGTTAATTTTGATTTGATTTTCGAGCCTCACAAAATCATCGCATTGTTTCGCAATTTTATAAAGTGAATCAGACTTTGTTTGATTTGCATTAATGCTATTTCATTCTTCAGAGCAGCCCACTTGGAATCAGTGACATCGTTGATCATATCAGTGGCCTATGAGTTGCACTTGTTAAGCCACTTGTACACGAAGTGTGCTTCAAACGTTTTAAATTGTTAGCTTTTATATCCGCCACATTATTCTTAGGAATATCATCGCAGTTTGGATGATAAAATAAGTTGCACTGAAGACACAGGTTTTGAAGTTTATTAGCCGTAATTACTTATCGACACTTAAACACAGTTTACCATGATGAAATTGTTTACTTTTGTTTGACGATATGAATGAAGGTGCTAATAGAATAAAGATTTGTCAATACTTTGATGATGACGTTAAAATAATCTCTATTAAAAATACATGTTACATTACAGAATTTAGGTACTAAAAACTCAGTTAGTCAGGTTTATTGATACTTATTGAAATTTCAACGTGATTAATTTCGTTACGACAAATTTACGGTAAATGAAAGATCCTTGACACATACTTTTTTTTTTTTTTTATTTTTTTTATTATAATATATTTACATAATTGTTGGGATCCTAGTTATACTGTTTGATCCAATAATTTAAATTTATAATTTTTTTAAAAACATATGTACAAGTAATTTAAAATAATTAATCACTAACATAAACATATAATAAAATTATTTACAAATATTTCATATGTATTTTTCATATGTATCTCAAACCCCTCAATATTAAATAAAAATCAACAGATATGCACAAAAAGTTTTCATGGTTAAACCTGCATTTCAACAACAAATCAACAAAATTATCAAAAATTCAATCACAAAATCCATATTCCATTTTTCAATCATGTTGCATTGTTAAAACATATTCTTTTAAAGTTGCTTTAAAACTGCTGTATTTATTACAATTTTTCAATTGAATGGGTAATTTGTTATACTCAATAAGACCGCGCTCGACGAAATTATTTTTACCCCTTTTAGTTCTAAAAAATTGAACATAAAAATTTGAATTTGTAGAACTCCTTGTATTATATTCATGAACATCGTCTATCCTAGTCAAATTAAAATCATGTTTTATTAAATTATGTACAGTTTTATAAGTCAGAAGTATCAGTTCAGTTTTATTTATATGTTCTAAACTTCTATATTTATCACTATATAATTGTTCTGTAGGATGTCGTATGGGAAGCTTCAAAATAATTTTAATGGACTTTTTGTGCAGTACATTTAATTCTTGAATTTTATAGTTTGAAGCCCCATTCCATATTGGGTTGAGATAAATTACGTGAGATAAAATAAACGAACAATATATAATATACATTGACTTCTCAGTGAGAAATTTATTTAGTCGTCTTAAAATGAAAATGTACGGACATAATTTTTTCTTAACGTGGTCAATATGGCTGTTCCATGTAAATGTGTTGTCAATAACTAAACCCAAATAATTATAACTAGAGACGCTTTCGACTTTCTTCCCATCAAAAAATACTGAAAAATTTTCTGAGAAGCTTCTATTTTTAAATTGCACAATTTTTGATTTGCTAATGTTTAACATAAGTTTATGCTTATAGAGCCATATTTTAATCAAATCTAAATCATGGTTTACATCATTTTGTAGTACTGTTTCACCATTACATGCATACGTAAGGACGGCATCATCCGCGTACAGCTGAATATTTCCTTTTAAATTTAATTTCGCTATATCATTAATGTAGATCTTAAAAAGATCCGGTCCTAAAATCGACCCTTGAGGTACTCCTTTGCGAATGTTTTTAAAATCACTGGTAGTATTTCCAATTCGTACAGCTTGTAATCTGTTTTCCAAATACGATGCAAACAGTGAAATTTGAATATCTGTAAATCCCAATTTTTTTAATTTTGTTAGAAGAATTTCATGATCTACGCAATCGAAAGCCTTTTTGAAATCTAGAAAAACACATACTACAAATTTTTTGTCATCTATATTTCTAGATAGGAAATTCATTAGCTGTATACACGCAGCTGAGGTATTTGAATTTTTACAAAATCCAAATTGCTGTTTATGTAAAATATTATTACGTTCTAAGAATTCTAATAACCTAATCTTTATTGCTCTTTCAAAAATTTTTGAAACACTATTCAAAATTGATATAGGTCGATAATTGGACATATTAGTAGCGGGTCCCCCTTTGTAAATTGGAGTTACTATCGATACCTTTAGACTTTTGGGAAATAACCCAGTTTCAAATGACGAATTGATAAATTTTAATATCATTGGAGACAGTTGGCTCATATATTTCCAAATGAATTTGGTTGAAATATTATCATAGCCGGTTGCTGCACTTTTTTTTAATTGTTTTATTATAGCTTCTACTTCTTGTAAGTTAAGTGGAACAAGTTCTAAGTTCACAATAATATTATTTTGAAATGAATTAATATATTCTGTATCCATAGTATCTGTTGGGCAATTTATTTCATCAGTAACATTTATAAAAAAAGAATTTAAACTGTTTGCAATCTCCTTATTACTGGTAGTTAATGCACCATTTACATTAATAGAATTAATAACTGGTTTCTCAGTCGGATCTTTGTTAAACATTATCTCCTTGAATAAATTCCATAAAACCTTTCCATTACCAGGTTCAGAAGATACAGTCTCAGAGTAGTATTGGGTTTTTGCAATGTTTATCATCTCTCTAGTCTTAGTTTTGTAAAATAAATACCTTTCTGCAATTAATCTATCTTCAGGGTACGTTTTATTGTGTTTAAAATATGATTCTCGCAAATAAATATTTTGCAGGATCTCTTCGGTCATCCATGCTTTCTTTTTAATATTTTTATTTTTAATTGGGATAATTTGTCGATTATTTTCAATCACTATCGATAAATCACGAACTAAATCATCTATACTAACATACAAATTCAAGCGATCCCAAAACATATCCGAATCTATACTATTATAATTAATTATACTTTTAAATTTGCTATGGTAATACTTCTTCGGTTTAAAGTTTATACTTGTTAGTATCAGTTTATGATCTGAGAAGGAACAATCTAACAAATTCACATAAAAATCATTAGAATAAATATCACTAATTATATGATCAATTATAGTAGAACTATCATTATGAACTCTTGTTGCATAAGACTTGTCTATTTTATTTAGAATAGAATATCCATTACAAGTAATTGTTTCAACATACTTTTTAATATCATTGTTATGATTTAACGCAAGTAAATTTAAATTAAAATCACCAGCTATTAAAGAATTCCTATATGTGGAAGTAATCTCATCAATCAAACTAATGAAATCTGTGTTCCGAGTGTGATCCGATTTATAAATACCAATTATATTAATATTATGTTGTAAAACTTTTACTATTAATATGTTCGATAGGTTAAAAGTTGCTTCAAATACAATAGAAGATGCTAGTTCTGTTTTAATATAAATTGCTACTCCCCCGTATCCAGAATCTCTATTCGAAAAATACGATGAATACCCACTCAATTGGAAAAACTTATTTTCATACTGTTTTAACCAAATCTCACTCAACACAATACAATGAACTTCGAATTTGAATGAATGGATATACGATTCTAAAATATTGAGTTTATTTCTTAAACTTCGAACGTTAAGGTAAACAATATTGAAATTATTTAAAAATCCTGTTGAAATGCTATCACTTACCATGTTTGAATATTTTACTCTTTGTGCATATCCGATAAAATTATTATCATCTGTAGACATTTAAATAATTATTATTTTCCAGTTTAATAGATTTCTGGAATGTGAGAGAAATTATAATTTTAGCTATTGACGATATGTAAATGATTAGAAAAATAAATAAATTGTATGCATTATTATATGGTTTAGTTAATGTGACAATGAGAATAAATAGATTCAAAAATTGAAGTAACAAATAAATAATAAGTGTGTTAAAATTAAAACACAAAATCAAAAAATTAAATAACAATAACAATAAAATACTTAACAAATTAGTTTTAATGTGCGATTGTTTCTTGCATACGTGACCTAATGAACTGGATATCGGAAAATGATTGTATGCGAAATACTTTTGATTTATTTTCTTTCCGTAAAAATATTGCTCCATCCTTGACCCAAAGGTAACGAAATAATTTTTCTTTTTTAATTTTGCGCGCCTCACTGTACAATTTGACCAACATTGGTGTAAGATGGTGGCGTATAAAAACTTCATTGTTGGCTGGTGTCAAATAACCCAAGTCTTCAGCAAACACATGAACTACAACACATGAGTTTAGCGTAATTTTTTTAATCTCCTTAACATCCTCGGGTTGTACTTTGGATTTAATAGAATGCATAATTTTGAAAAATTCCTCGCCGTTTACTTTTGCTTGAGGTGGAAGACCCGCAATAACAATATTATTTTCCACACTTTTGTAGTCGTGACGGTCTGCATTACATTCAAGAAGGCTGATACGCCGCTCAAGAGAGAGAATAGTTTTTTCCGCATCATTTAATCTATCCTTTAAAACATTATTCTCCACAATAAATTCCTTATTAAGATTGATATGAACTTTCAATCGTTTACTGAGGTTATTGTTTGAATCTTGTAGAGCTGTCATTTTATCGCCTATTTGCATTAAAAAAGCCCCCAAATCTTGAAAATTTTCAATTTTTCCAATTTGAATGCGATCATTGTTAATATTTTCCAAAACATCTTGAAAATCCTCAACTTCTTCATTCATTACAGTAATGTTGGTAACTGTTTTAGTTACATTACAGTTTTGGCACTTCCAAGATGGTGCTCTGCCATTGACCCGATTCTGCTTACTAATTTCAGCGCAACCTTTCTTGGTGTGGAAGAATTGTTCACACTCTCCACTGCATTGGATTGCGCTAGCTCTAGCACTTATTTGCAATTGACATATACCACAAGTTGCCATTTTAGTATTATATAATATAATTTTATATTTAAAAATTAAATACAATTTTACGAACGAAAATTTTATACGTCAGTTGTTTTCAAGGCTCATTCGATGTCTCGACTTTAAACATACATTAAAAATACAAAATATAACACGTGGTATTTTTTACAGTTTATTATTTTATGAACTAGGTATGTGCTCACATATTAACTCAAGACGTTTTGCACCGGCAAATATGTAGGTATACCGACCAAAAAGATATAATTGTTTTTAGCAGATTATAGATTGGATAGTGATTAGATTTGTTAGTTTATTAATTTGGGTAAGTTGTTTTCTAGGCAAATGCAGATAACTTATTTAAAAAATCGATTCCCTGTTATGGACGTGCGGATAGATAATGCCAATTGAAATATTCGCGTGTAGTAGATGAGTGGTAGTGATTCATCATTTTAAAGATATATTAAATGAGAATGTTTTTATCTAAGTATTCTGAAACTAGTTTGATATATTCACCAAACAGTATTACGACCACCAAAAATTTTACAGGCTTTTAGTCAAAATTATAAAATCTAGCTCGTAAAATGTTGGTGGCCATATTCCAAATGATCAAAAATAATTTTAGAATTTCCATCCACCATACCAAATTTAATCATATTCTGTTAAGATATAATCTGGTTCCGCCCCAGTTGACCATATCCCAGAACTTCTACCAATATTAATTTTAAAATCTCATCTCAGTTACCACTAAACTTGATCTTTTCCTAAAATAATTCAAGAAATCATTTTCATCATGATTGGTTGTAAAGCGCCTTAGCTCCGTCCCAGTTATCCATATTCCAGAACTTGTACAAAAAAATCATTTTAGAATCCGATGTTTATTTACCATACGAGATTTCATCATAATCTCTTTAGAAATAATCTAATTCCGTTCCGGTTAGCCATATTCCAGAAATTCTTCCATAATCGTTGAGTCTCATTTCCATTCAGCAAACTCAATTTCATCATGATCGTTTAATAAATTCTTAACTCCGTCCCAGATAGTAATATATTCCAGTACTTTAAAATCTCATTCCCATCCACAATTTCCGCTAGTCTGCTAAGATACAACTACAACCTAGTTCTGTCCCAGTTGCCCAAACTCCCGAAGTTCTTCAAAAATCAGTTTAAAATTCCATTTCGATCTACTAATCTTAATTGCATTATTATCTGTTAAGAAATAACTTAGTTCTGTTCCAGTGGCCGTATTCCCGAACTTCTTCTAAAAATCATATTAAAATCCCATTTTAACATACTTCCGCCCTAGGTGGTTATATTTCAGAACTTCTTCCAAAAATCATTTTAAAATCCCATTTCCATCCACCATAAACCCATAAATGATTTAAGAATTCTCTCCATTCGTAATACCCAATTTAATCATAATCGGTGAAGAAATGGCTTAGTCCCATCCCGGTTGACCAAATTCTTGAACTTCTTCTAAAAACTCTTTTAGAATCTCATTCATCCAGCATAAAAAGTTCCATCTTATTCTGTTCAGAAATAACGCCTCAGATGGCCAAACTTCCAAAGTCTTGGGAATACTAAAATATCCATTTTCATCAATATCAGTTTCGAAATGGCATAGTTATGTCGGAGTTTGCCATATATCAGAACGGCTTCTAAAAATCAATTTAGAATCCCATTTACATCCACCAATTCCAGAATTTCTTTCAAAAATCGTTTTAGAATGTCACCTTTATCACCATTTTCACCTATTTTCACCGTGATCGGTGAAGAAATGACCTAGATTCGTCTCAGTTTGGCACGTTTTAGAACTTCTTGTGTTGTTTTACGTCAGAACGTATTGAAATTGCAATGTTGCCATTTTATGCATTTGAAAACAATATGTGTTATTTTCAGCCCTTGCATAAGATCATGGAAAACAAACCTTCAAAGATATAAATGTAGTCCTACACTATTAAGACAAACTATTGGGATTTTAAGATTAATTTTAACAGGTCCAACGCTGGGCATTTAAAAACAATGCGAATAACAAGTTTTATTAGTAGATTTTTGCACGCCTGAGCATTGGGGGTTAATACTCTGTAAAATAACAGTCTTACCTTAACTCGGACTTGGGACCCTCTGGATGATAATGCTAAGCGGCTTAAACCTCAATTATTGAACCTCCCAATTTTTAGATATTTGTTCAATTGCAGGTATAATGAATAATTTTCTTGACCTCGCACTCAAACTACCATTCAAATAAGAAATACAACCATTCAAATTTCTTCCGATCCTTTGTTATATTTGTTATATTATTTAGCCGGGTTCCACTAATATTTACTGAAAAACGATTCACCGAAAACGACAATTCACCTATAAACAAAATTGACCCCAAAGTAATCGACTGAAATCGACAATTTTTCGAAAAAAACGACAATTCACCGAAAACAACAATTTACCGAAAATATTTCAAATCCTTCGCATATTGTTAAAGGGTTGGTTTTAATTTTATTCAAAATTACCGGGAAAAATTAAATCCCGGAACTTTGAAAATAAATGGTTATGAGCACACAAAAACAATTTAACTTTCGACTAAGGTCTTCATGATAAGCCATTTTTAACACTGAAGTAGGGTAAAGGCGGTGATTCATGTATAAATTTTGTCTGACAGACATAAATAATAATCGCTCTGATTGGTTGAATGTCGGCCATATTTTTTTATAATACGACAAAAATTAAAAATTTAACATGCTCAATTTTGTATAAGATTTGACGGCAGTGAGAACAAAAGAATACATATTTTAAAATATAAAAATAAAATTCAAAAAATACAAAAATAAAAACACTTTTTAGGTTGCTTGTTTTATAAAATGTCAAAAAATATCTATACGACAAAATTTTATACATGTTTCGCTTAAGTGTGAATTTCGTTTTTATCGTATAAGACAAAAAAATATTAACCAATCAGAGCTATTTTTATTTATGTCTATGTCAGATAAAATTTCTACATGAATTACCGACTTAAAAGTCACGAAACAGATATTGGTTGACTGAATTAACGTATGTTTTCCAGTTAAGACAAGTGTCCAAGTGAACACCAAGATATTTGAACGAGTCAATTGTTTCAATGTCAAAACACTCAGAGTGGCAACCAATATATACCCATTCAGACTTGTTGTGATTAGTCACTCGCGGTAAACTGGTCAAATTTCTATTACCAGACAATTTAACCAACGTGAATTTAGTTTTCCCCAAAACTAAAATTTTTAATGCTATATCAGCAAACCCGGTAGAATGGCCATGAAGATTCAACTTGAAACAAAGAGTTAGTATATTCAAGAAACAGCAATTAGGCCCATTGCTGTTGAACCATGTATAACACCAACGTTAACACATTTTGGATCGCTTAGCTTATTATTAATCTTAACTCTCACCGACCTACCATCGATTAGGTGTGCAAGTAGAAACTCTGCTTTTTTTGGTCAAATCCAACTTTATTGAAAACACAATTTTTACAAAGATTAGTTATCGAAATACTATTCACCATTACTATCTATGGCCTTTTGCCATTTATCAGGTTGATGAACTTGGCAGTTTCGAAGCAAAATCGTCATCGAGCAATTTTTGTACATCTTCAAATTTAGTGAACCGTGACATTGATCTGAATAAGCTGTACTCAAAGGGAACCAAGTCTGGAGAATACCCCGCATGCTGTAAAACTTTGTAACCTAAAGAGAAGGTGAGTTCCAGGGTTGATTTTGCTTTATGGTGGACGAGCGTTGTTATGCAGCAATATCACTTTCCGCCTTCCTTGTCCCATAATTGGTCTTTTTTCTCCTTTCTTCTGTTAGTTTATGAGAAACCTACTGCAGAGTCGAGTTTCTATTTGCATACCTAGTAAATACGACGCTAACCACTCATTTTAAACTCCCCTAAACCCTAATAGAAAACGTCGTCGAACCGAAACCAAATGATAAATCGAAAATAAATGAACTGATGAGTCAAATTTAGCTCCTAGGTCTTTAGCAAGTAAAAAAAACAGTTAAACTCATTAGCTAAAATAGATTTGACTAGTGACGTTTTAGGTTTACGAGTTAGAAATGTGTTCACTAAATTCCACTTTTTTATATCACCGCGGTTAACTGAAAACTCTTGGAATAATAGATTTCCCTTTCTTTTTTGATATCCTCATTAATTATGGTGCACATTCTAGTGGGGCTCTCACGAAGAACTGAATTACCAGGACGTTTATTTAACGTGATTCGCAATTTATTTCTTCATCTTTCAGATACGCCGCACAAGGTACCCTGTTAAAGTTACCTTGTTAAAGTTAGCCGAAAGTTGCCAGCCGAAAGATAATGCAGATAGTGTATTGACTAATTCAGCCGAAAGTTAAACTCTCTTTTTACTCTCGCTCGCGAATGATATAATCCGATCCTAAATTCTCCTAAATTCGAGTTCATGACTGAAATTTGCTGTATTCCAGACACTATCTGCATTATCTTTCGGCTGGAAACTTACTGTTAAACATACTGTTAAAGTTAGCCAAAAGTTGCCAGCCAAAAGTGAAAAAATCGATAATGCAGATAGTATCTTGACTACTTCAGCTAAAAGTTAAACAAATTATATATAAAATTGAAATGTCCTAGCCGAAAGTGACTAACCTACAAAATCAACCGAAAACATATATGTATTATAACAAACAACAAATAAAATTTTCAATTTAACCGATATTAATTTATCGGTATTAATTTGTTTCATATCATTCATATTTATTTTATTAAAACTTATCGTTAAAAGTGTTATGTTTGGAAAAGGTCTCATTTGAAGAGATTTGTAAGTGTTAATATCTGTTTCATACAGCTGCAAATTGCCAAAAAAGAAATTTAAAAATTATCAAGTTTTAAATAGTTTGTTATTGTGGTTAAAGTGGTTTTGAATTCAAGGCTAGGCCAGACACACAGATCTGACTATGCCGATTCGATGGGCCGTGATCATAAGCAAATTTTAAATATAGGTTTTGGGTGGGTCTGATGAGGTTACAAAGGTTAAATTTTGATTTTTCCCTTCTAACAATAAAATCGTTTATCATTCCATATTTTGCCAGATGGACACCAATCTGACTATACCGATTTAATAGCCCTTGACCAAAAGAAGATTTTGATTATAGGCTAAGGGTGAGTCTGATGGGGGTAGATGGCTGAAATTTTGATTTTCCCATTGATCATTCGAGATTTTGCCAAATGGACACCAATCTGGCTATGCCGATTGGATAGCCCATGACCATAGATAGAATCTGAATATAGGTTAGGGGTGGGCCTGATGGGTTTATAGGGATGAAATGGCATATATAATAGGAATAAAATGGCTAACCTGTAATCAAAATCTACCTATGGTCATGGGCTATCGAATCGGCATAGTCAGATTGTTGTCCATTTGGCAAAATCTCGAATGATCAACGGTTTTATCGATGAAAAATGGAGAAAATTAAAATTTCATCCCTATAACCTCATCAGACCTACCCCTAACCTATAATGAAAATCTACCTATAGTCATGGGCTATTAAATAGGGATAGTCAGATCGGTAACTGACTGGCATAATATTGAGTTGCGAACAATTTTAACGACAATTAGAAACCGTTTAATGCTTGCTAGTTTTTAATTTTTTTATCGACTAGTTTCGGCTGTATGAAGCAGATATGGCATTTCATCTCTATAACCTCATTAGGCCCACTCCGAATCTATAATCAAAATCTACATATGATTATGGGCTATCGTTTCGGCAGTCAGATTGGTGTCTACTGGCAAAATCTCGAATGATTGACAATTATATCGTCGGAACAACGGGAAATGGAACATTTCACCAATATAACCTAATAAAACCCACTCCAAACATATAATCAAATTCTACTTAGGGTCATGGTTCATCAAATTGCTACAGTCAGATCGTCAAAATCTGTCAAAATCTTGATATACAAACCATTCATCAGCCAAACGTGACCGCGTCTCATGGCACATTGTATAGATGACTGTTATTGACATTTTATTTTAGAAAATTGCTGATTCATTTGTAACTTTTAAATCTGTATTGCCTGCATTTTTCGGTTTGTTTTCGGAGTTAATCTACTTTATCAATACAATCTGCATTATCGGCATTTTAAAATATTCTCGGTTGGGATATGAAAATCAATATATGCATTGCCATCTTTCGGCTGGGATAGCAAATACACTATCTGCGTTACCATCTTTCTACTTTAACAGTACGCGCAAGGTCAAGGTCAAAAGAAATCCAAGCGTTTGATTTAAGACGAGCAATATGTGTAGCAGCCTTCTGAAATATAATTCTAAAATGTCTCTAAAATGTGATTCTAAAATAACTTTTGATACTATAAAATCCGGCCTACTGAGACGAAAGTAAGCCGTGTCCTAATCGATCATGATGAAATTCGGTATTAAGATAGCATGGAGATGACATTTTAAAATTAATTGCTAAAATAAATTTTAATTCATATAGATGACGAGTTCAGCAGGAGTGAAAAAGTCCTACTAGATCAAATATTTTCCTATTAGTAGCGAGCATCTCATTGGAGTGCATTTTAAGTAATTTTAAGTAATTTTGAGGGCTTAGAATAGTAGCAGGTAAAAAAATTCTGAAGGCATAATTTTCAAAAGCGTGATTTTAGTTGTATCACAGTATTGTTAATAAAGTATGTCATTTTGCATCGTCATAATAATTTTTTAGGGTTCAAAGACTACTTGGGTAAACTATACAAACGCTATCCATTGATCGAGCTATAAGCTTACCAGAATCAGTACCTGGCCAAATTAATATGAACTTTTCAAAAATTAAGTATTCAGCGAAAATTTGGTTTAAAAAGCACTTTTTTTTACCTTAATTTTTTAAAATAGATTTATTAACCGTTGTAGCATAAAAAAATAAAAAAAAATCAACCGGCTAATATTTCGTTTCGATTTTTTTCGACAATTGCTGCTTTAGCACAGCCCTAACATTTTCAGTGGGGTCCTTATCTGGCGAACTCCAGCCCAATCCAGAATGGGTGTCTTTTTTTGGTATCATATACTCAAGAAATATATACAAAGGTATAACAAAAGGTGTAACAAAACTTTTTTTTAGTTCTATGAAAATTTCCAGTAATTAAAAAGATATTTAAAAAAAAATATTTAGTTCATATTAATTTGTCCATGTACATACCAAATTTCATCATAATCGGTTAAGAAATGGTTTAGTTCCGTCTCAGCTTCGATACTGTCTTTTTAAATAATCAGTTTTAGTGGAACGAAAAGGGATTTCAATAACAATATCGGATGAATTAAAGAGATAATAAAGTTTTGCCGATTTTGGTCAGTTATTTTCCAGTGAATTTTTCGATGAATTGTCGTTTTCGATGAATTTTCGTTTTCGGTAAATTATTTTTTCGGTGAATTGTTGTTTCGGCGAATTATTGCTTTCGGTAAATTGTCGTTTTCGGTGAATCGTTGTTTTCGGTGAATTTTAATTGTTGTGCTTCCATTTAGCCGCTTTACCAGTGTGCTACACAAGAGAAATAAAATAAAAAGGATTTCTAATTTTTTAAATTAAGTGTTTAGTAAAATTATTACTTCAAAATTTTATTCATCTATATTTTTTTATCGTGAATACAAATGCTTAAAGTTCAATGATCCTATCTTATGTATGTTTAAAGCGCTAATTTTTCCAGGAATTGTAAATCTCAATGAACTAGCTCGTTCTTAGTTAAAGCACTAGCAAATTATCTGTAGATCAACGAACATAATTTTAGTTTATCGTAAAATTAATTTATGCATTCAAACCGACTTTTGAGATTTAGCTATTTTCTGTGACAATCAATAAAATTAAAAAAGTTTGTTTTTTTCAATTTTAATGTGTTTTACAAAATATTTGTTTAACATTCGCGTATTTTGTCCTACGATATTCGAGTTCAAACAGTTTGGTTACATTGAAATGTAAAATCAAGTTTTTCTAAAAAAATAAAGTTTAATCGATAAAATCGATAGTTTTATCGGCACTAAGATTTAATTACCATTGGCTTAACACATTTTGAAATAGTGTTAATTAAAAAATTAGTTGCGAAGTAGACTCAACTCAGTGTACTGATTAGCGTTAAGAAAGAATATATATTCTATTCTCATACATAATAATTATCTACTATGAAACAAAAATGAAACAACGCGTACCAATCACGATTAGCAAGTTCCACCTTTCTGTTGTGTTTCTCTATAAACAGAGACTTCGTCATCTAAAAGTTAAGTAATGCTAATTAACGATTAAAAGAAATAAAGTTAAATAATAACAGTATTATAAAATTCAATTTACACCTAAGATATTTATAAAACTTGAAATCGATCACTGACATTTTCGTTACCGAGTTCGCAACTATTATCAAAAATTATTTTCGAAACTGGATGCAGCCTATGCAGCGTCATTTTAATAATTTAACAAACATTATCGGGTTGTCAAATCTGCCAAATATCCTTGAAATTTAACTTATTATTTGGCCACAACTTTTTTTTTGCAAATCAATAAATTTTAAATAATTATAAAAGAATGCGGTAACAAACAAAATCGTATAACAAATTTAAAAAAAATCTTCTGACTAAATTAACAATTCAAAATGTCTTATAATTTATTTATTTCGAATCGATTTGTACGCTTTAGAATTTCCTTTTGAATAACGAAACTATAATGTTTGTTAAAGGTTGAAACTTCTTTGACTGTAAAGATTATACAGAAATTTGGCACTAAATAAATGACGGTCAATAAAGTTAATTTACAGCTACCCAGATGCCATTTAGTCTCGGAGGTTTCGGAAAAATACTTGTTAAAGTTGAATTGACTTTTAAAATTGGCGTATCAAATAAATTTACTAAGAACAGGTTAAAGTTTGATACCGTATAAGTCATACATTATGTAAATCTACCATTTATTGGGCGATTTAGTAGTAGACTATTAAAACCTAACTGGATGTTGGTTTAATGAATTCAAGGTTATGTATATAGTAAAATAGATATAATACCAATTTGTAACGTTTTTATAATTAATTTTTTATTTTTTTGTTTACATGAAGCGCGTGTAACTTAAGTCGAGAGATAAATAGAAATCAAATAAGATTATTAATTTTTTAATGTGATATCAGGTTTTTTGTCTAGATCTAGGAATTTCCAGTAGAATTTGATATATTTTGAAAGGGCAGTTATTGTACTGTAACATATATGTCGAAAATCAGTCGAACATGTTTCAATTTGAATTTTGACATTATCTTACGTACCGTCATTTCTCACAAACCACTACTTACAAGTACTAGTACCTCGCTATTTTTATTTACTATTACCACAATTATTTCTGTTAATTTCGCACAAAAATTAAATTTCCTTACAAATTGCTGAAAATATTTTTACTACAAACAGCAAGAAGTTGTTCAAAACTTGATTGAAATTAGGCTTCACACTTTCTTTTTTCTTCCACCAGATGGCAACACTGTCGAAAAAGGTGAATTTGGTCATATTTTTTACCAAGTTTATGCTCAGTTTTGCTCGTTATAAATAGTTGTTCATCCCAAAAATACTAAACAATTTGATCTAATTTGAACCCCAAAAGATAGTTTAACCTTCCTATTGCTTTTCGGGTCTATCTGGCCGGAAGTGCATTTTAGTTGTTTATAAAATGTTTTTTTTTTAATCGAGTACGATTGACCGTTAGTGACTTCTCATCAAATACATTATTTTACATGTTGAATTTAAAAAAAGGACTATTTATATGGTTAGGGTCTAATATGTGTTTGACCCGATTTTGATTTTGTAGAACTAATATTAATTCCACATAAGTTCAACATTTCTGAAGAACATACAATACATATTTATTTATTTGTAATGTATTTGAACATGTTCAATCACAAATTGTTCTGTTTCAATTGTTTTGCGAAAATTCGCACATTTTTTTGTTCACAAAAACCCTGTTCGCCCCATGTTCAATGAATTGAAAAAAATAATTTTTATTTTCTTTATAAAATTCAGTCTGTGGTAAATTGTAACAGTGAGTAGAACTATATAATATGTTACGACGCGTGTCCATTGCTTTGAAAATGGATATTGATTTAGACGAGCATTTATACGCAACTGATGGTGACGAGAGTGCAAGCTTCAGAATTTGAAGATAATTTGTCAGAGTTATTACTGACAAAGAACTTTCTGATGATGTATCAAATAATCATATATCAGAAGTACCAGTAGTTGAAGACTTTGTGTTATCCAAAAATGGTGATATACGTTGAAAAATAATTCTTCCTAATCATCAAAGGCGACCTTTAACTGCCAATATAATAAATATAAAACCAGGTACTACAACGTATGCAATTTCCAGAATCACGGATATAAAGACAAGCCTCAATAATTTTTGATATACATCGGTATTTTATTATTGCGGCTTGTCTTTGAAAAGGTTTCATATCACGGGTTGTAAGATTTGACGACAAAGATACCAGAATTGCACGGCGCCGAATCGACAAACTTGCGCCTATTCAGGAGATATGCGATAATTGAGTTATTTTGCCAAATCTTTATAACCCCACGGAGAATTTTGCGGTAAATGAGCAGTTGGTGCTATTTCTCGAGCATTGTCCCTTTCGACAATATGTCCCAAGGAAGCCTGCTAAATACGACATAAAAATAACAATATTGCGTGACTCCAAAAATGCGTATGCCTACAATTTGCAAGTTTATACTGGGAAAGTATCGGGAGCTCTATCAGAAAAAAGTCAAAGTTTTAGATTGGTTTTGAACCTTACCAGTGGACTAACTAGAGGGTATAATATAACATGTGATAATTTATTTACGTTTTATCCATTAGTACAAATGTTGTTAAACAGACATCTGATAATGCTACTTAGGCAGTACCCACCATAAGAAAAATAAACTGAATTATCAATAAATTTTACGGATAAAAATAAAGATTTTTATTCTTCAAAATTTTTGTTAAATGAAAATGGAACCGAACAAGTCGGTGACGTTAATGAGTACAATCGTTGATTGAATACATGTATTCAATCAACGGTACAATCCACAGAGACGCCAGTGTAAGTTTTAGAGATGACTAGAAGCCAAACATGATCCTGGATTATAATAAAACTAAAGGTGCCGTTGACACCCTAGAAAAGTTAGTCCTCACATATACATGCAGAAGACAAACAAAGCCATGGCCGATGACTTTTTTTTACTTTGTTGTTATTTTGTGTCAAATTAGTCCAGAATGGCAAGACGGAAACCTTTCAAAAATACGTTTATTTTTAGAGAAGCTAGGAGGAACTCAAGTAGAGCGATTGATTAAAACCCGACCCAGGATGCCTTATTGTGAAACGTTTCTATAATTTTAAAACAAGTACAGGCCAATACGACTCTTACAACAAATGGAGCCAACACTAGTCAAAAGAGGAAAAGATGTAATTTTTGGCCATCGCCATTATTAAATGATGTAGTCAATGCACGAAATATTTATGCAAGTTGTACGTACGTTACTTTTTGCTCATCTTGTGAAAATAAAATACAGAGCAAATTTTTATGTGTTTTAATATATTTTTGATTTGAGGGAAATAGGAAGGTTAAAGAAATTCAATAATCCGTAGTTTTGCCAACATTTTACTTGCCTATTAGAAATATTCCAACTACATAACACCTTCTAAAAGTGCTAAAAGAACTGAGTGAAATTTGGGCCCACACTCCAAAAAAAAAGATATTGAACTAAGTTATGGTGTTTAATAGACATATAAATGTTATACATAGCACTCCAAAATGTCAATTTGAATAAATTAGTTATGTTTTAAAATTATCCATACGAGTATTAATTTGATAAATTTTGTCCACCAAATAGTTGGTTTTGCCCACTCTATGTTTGGCATATTCCAGTAGGTGCTTTTGGAACTTGTGCTGATAATGATCTTGTTGCAATTGAGAAGGCTAAGATAAGGCAATTTTACTTCAGTCGTTTGGCAGATCAATTAGTGAAAATTCCGCCAATTGAACAGTTATTGTTCAATTTATTGGTAATGGAACGATTTTACTGACTGGCCCTTTTAATGCAGATTGATGTTTAGAGCGTGACAACACAAACAAGGCTGTTCTGGCCGTAATTCTGACCTTCAACCGAGCTAGTTTATTGTCTTTCACCATCACGATGTTATTTGTTGTTGCCAGTAGCGTTTCCAGAAACTACCCATTCGCTTTGTGATTTGTTTCTATCTCGTAAGTCGATTAGTTTGAATTAGTTCAAAGTTCGCTTCTGGTAGTGTTGTTAGGGGTGCTATTATCAAAAAAATAGTCCGACGTTAGGACATCTATACAATTTGGCATGTTCGGGTATAGCCTTCTCTTCAAATGTCAAATTGAAATTTCCTATCACACGAATAAATAAGATTTGCCTTCATCGACTACACTAGTGCTTCCCATAAGCCTGTAAATTTTGGACTGGTATTATTAATTTTGCCAATGTCATGGAAGAGTTTAATTATTTTCCGATATGTCCAAACAAAATTTGTACCATTATCGATTTCTGATGGTAGTCCACGTCGTGCAATAAATATATTTTAAGTAGCTCCGCTGTTAAATCAGGTACAATCTTCAAATGTATAGACTTTATAATCATGCACAAGAAGACTAATATACACCCCTTTACATATTTTGCCCTTCTTCTTATTTTAGCTGCAATCGAAATTGATTCGCAGAAGTTTACGCCAACTTGACTAAAGGGTCTAGAAACCGTAACTCTTGCTATCGGTAAAGTTTCCATTGATTGAGTACTACTTGCTGGCCATGCTTCTGCCATGTACAATCCAGAATTTTTGTTTAAGAAGAAAGGAGAATAGGGATGGGCGTGGATGGAGGTATTTGTAGTGGCCATTATTTTGCTATAGTGACATGGAAGTTTGGCACAGGATGTTTTGTGTCATATAAACATTCAGAATTCTGTAATCGTCCGCCCATTTTGAGAATGCCGTGTCCATCTTTGAAAGGTGATAGTGTCGGCAGCTTTTCTTTGATGATAAAGATCCCGATTTTGCTAAATTTGCCATTCGGCATATCATGGTGATGGCATATCATGGTTTCTTTAAGAATTCTTTACAAATCGTGTGCAAGAACTAAGTACACGTCGAATTGCGTTTAAATAGTGCCCCCATTGTCGCTAATTGACGTTTGTATTTGCAGACATTACGCCCATTTTTGATCTCCTTTCAAAACTGATTCAGAGGTTGATGGATAATATGGGTTGCGTTTATTTTCCAAAATGGTAGAACAAATCTGAATCATGATTTGTTCTACCATTTTGGCCCAATTTGAATGTTTTTAAGGCTCCCGAGAGTATGCCTCAACTGGCATAATTGGTGGAATTTTGAGTGGTAAAGTGCAGAGAATTTTCGATGCTCTGTTCGCTACGTAAGTTTTCCACGACGAGGTTCCACCGATGCTAATACTATTGAACTATCAGTGCAACCAAATTTCTTGATATTGAATTGTGAAAATTCTTTCTACTGCTGCACAACAAAGTTTCAATCTAGGTATGGTGACCTGGGCTGGAATCATGAAATACGACCGGAAAAATTTAAACGGATCTAAAAATATTTTCAAATTTCTTAGATGATTTATTAGATATTTTCAAATTTACTATGATGGTTGCAGACTGATGTATAAATGCAACTTCTATACTGTTTTAAGAGCAATGGCTAATCTACTACAAGATTTTCGAAATTCATTTTTCACGTCTCAGGTTCGTCGCCGTTTCATTTTATGAGTTGGCATTGAAGTCTTTTGTATTTTAAAATTGTAAAAATTCCGGAAATATATAATTATTTTGATGTATTCAGGGGCAAGATCATGAAATCCGACCGGAAAAATGAATTGTTAGAAAATATTTCAATGGACAAACAAAAAAAAATCGAAAAATGGTCAAAGTTGGCGTAGATATTTTTTTATGAAAACACAAAGAAAAAGAAAGTTTAACATAAAAATTGTATTCGACAACTATTTCATAATCGAGCAGTTTTAAACGGAAATGTTGTAAGGATAAAAAATGAATTTCGAAAATCTTGGAGGAGATCAGCCATTGCTCTTCAAATATTATAGAAGTTGCATTTATACATCAGTCTGCATCCATCATGGTAAATTTGAATACTTTTAATCTAATAAGTTTGAAAATATTTTTAGATCCGTTTAAATTTTCCGGTCGTATTTCATGATTCCGCCCCTGCTTTAATGGAGCAACCTTTATTTTTAATGTCAGTACGTTTACTTGAATATTTACGATAAGTTTTATTTTCAAACCTACTGTAGAAACAGCTGATGCAATTGATTTGTAATATCAGTTGGTAGCTCATCACCCCAATCTAATTTGGCTAGCCAATTTAGAAGATTCTGATAACAAGTTTCTTTTAGTATGTTGAAAAATGTCCTTTTTAAGATCTCATGCTAGCCCGTGAGCCTTGGTTCTCGATCAAATTCAAGAAAAAAAGTAAATCCAAAACAATATTGGAAATACTTTAGGAATAAACGCGACATTGAAAGATACGCTGCTAATATGACCTACAACAATACCAGCTCTTCAAACGCCAAAGATATAGCTGACATGTTCGTGTCGATTTTTCAATCAGTCTATATAGACCAAGCGTTACTAGTGGATTGTATGAACAACCCAGCAATAACAACGTTTCAATAACTCCTCCTGTTATCTTTGAGGATAATATTTTATCGGTTTTAAAAGGATTTGGAAACGGTTGTGGTCTTGACAATATATCCTCTTCTATTCTGAAGGAGTACGCTGAAATTTTAACAATTCCATTATGTTACCTATTCAACCACTCCTTAAGCACCGGTGTGTTTCCCGAAAAATGGAAAATTTCAAAGATTACACCAATTTTTAAATCGGACAAACGAGACGGCGTTACATGCTACAGTGGAATATAAACTACATCATCAATTCCAAAATTATTTGAATTAGTATTTGAATTAGTATTATGCAACTGCTTTAAATCCACAATTGCACGTCATATATCAATAAGCCAGTGATCCACATCACCTAATCTGGTTGAATTCACCAGTAAAATAATTAATGACGCATAGAAAATCACCATCAAGTAGATGTAGCGCGTACACGAATTTCAGTAAAGCATTTGATTCCATCTGCCATCAAAAAGCACTCCAGAGTTTATTCACATTTGGGTTTTCACTCGATTACATAAATTGTTTCAAGTCTTATCTATCAAACCGGCGACAATTTGTAATAATGGGAAATGAGAGATCAAACCTTATTAAAGTTACGTCTGGGGTTCCGCAATGATCTCACATCGGGTCTTGTATATTTATTGTTTTCATAGATCGAACAACCGAGATAATCAAAAACTCAAACGTGCTTATATTTGCTGATGAAGTGAAAATTTTTCGTACTGGTAATGGAATGCAAGATAGGAAGAAACTTCAAGAAGGCATCGATAGATTAAGTAAGTGGTGTGATCGAAACTTGCTTTACTTAAATATTAAGAAATGCAAAATCATATTTTTCCATCGTAAAAGAAATCCGTTAATTACTTCATACAAAGTCAACAACAAATTGCGAATTGAATCAATGAGATTATAGACTTAAGCCCAGTTTACACCTCTCGTGAACTTGAACGTGAAATCATGTTGAATTAATTAGTTTGTTTCACAGTGAAAACAATGTGAACAAAAATCAGTGGTAGATATTAAACCTTATGTTGTTCACGTTCACAATTACATTTGGACAAGATACTTTCGTGAACATGAAAATCGTGACGTTTAACTTTGATGTCAATTATTGTAAAAGAAAGTTAATTTATTTTGTGCAACTGCTGTTCTTTTTAAATCGACAAAAATGGATAATTTGGATGAAATAGTTTTGCTTGGGAGTGCTTTTATTGTATTTTTAATGCTTACAAATCTCAAAAGAAGAAGAAGTCATCGCTTTTGGGTGCATCCGTATTTAAGATCACGCAATGAAAAAGGTCGATTTGATACTGCATTTAAAGACTATTTATCACAAAGTCATCAGTTTTTCTATAAAAATTTCTATATGAGCGATACCAATTTTTAAGATACGTTCAAAAAAATTCGGAAACATTTGCAATGTAAAGTAAATAGTCGACCGAAAGATGCTATCCCACTCCACCATTGATGCGTTTTGCTATTACACTACAATACCTCGTCATCTTGGATCTATATACCGAATAAGTGAAGCATCTTTTGGAAAAATAACTGACCAAGTTTGCGATGCTATTATCAAAGAATTCAAAAATCAATTTATGGAATTCACAAAAGAAAACTGGTTGACGGTTGCGAATGAATTTAATTTTCGATGGAACTTTCCCAATTGCCTTGGTGCAATTGATGGTAAACATATACCTATAGTATGTCCGTTTAATTCAGGCAGCTTATTTTTCAATTATAAGGTATCGTTTGTATTTTGTAATCATAGTTTTTCACTGAAAATAATCTCTATTTATAGAAATTTTATTCAATCGTTTTGATGTGAATTAGTGATGCTAATTATAAGTTCATTCATGTTAATGTGAGTGCGTATGGAAGCGAAGAGGATAGCGGGGTGTTTGCTTCCAGTAGCATTGGTCAAAAAATATATAATAATCAATTACCATTACCAGAGTATTCAACAATTGGAGACTACAAAGTACCATATTTTTTATCACAGACGATGCATTTTCACTTCTAAATCGAATCATGAAGCCGTTTGTTCCTTCTAAACATAAATCTGTCACCCGAGAAGAAAGAGTTTTTAACTACAGATTAAGTCGAGCTCGTCGATGCGTGGAGAATTCTTTTGGAATATTATCACGAAAATGGCTCTGCTTAAGTAGAACATTAACTCAAAAGCCTGAACGTGTATATCAAAAATAGTTGCAAATTGCTGCATTCTTCACAACATTCTTATCAATTCAAATACATACTGTCCACCTGGTTATGCTGATTATATTGATAAAAATGGAGAGTTAGTTGAAGACGAGTGGACAAAAAATCAAAATCAAATGGCACCGTTACATAGCAGGAGTGGACATACTTCTGATACAGCAAAACAAATTCGTATTCCTTGGCATGAAAATATATAATACATGTAATAAAACAAAAAGATAAAATGTACATAAATCTTATTTAGTAATTCAATTTAAGTTATTGTTTCTTTTTTCTTTAATTGAGCTAGCAACAAATGAGAAATTTAAATCTGTGTTGGTTGATTCATCTAATTGCTCAAATAACTTTCCAAGCTGCAACCAAATGTGGAAGTGTTTTAAATTATCCATTTGCGGTTTTTCTTCTTGCTTCTTTTCCAAATAATTAGAAATAGACGTTCCAATAAGTTGGGCCGCTTTCATTCCTGTGTCATCACTTGATTTGTTTTTTGTGCTTGTCATATAGCTGTAATTGCTTGTTGTTGTTGGTGTTTCGCATCTATTTTCGAAATCAGACATAGATGTTGACGGTAGAGAGTTTGAACTTTCACCACCCAACCAAATTGTTTGACGCAAACTACTCGAAGCATTTTCATCAAGAAAAGATAGTTCATCCCGCAATTGATTTCCATCGTCATCAAATAAATCGTCAGAGTCTTCTGTTGCAGCATCTCCACTTTTTGCTTGTGCTTTCTTCCCTTTACTCTGGTTGTAGCGGAAGGTATTTACCTTTTTCCAGAGAGATTTTGCTTCATTAGCTATATTAAAAATAATTTCGGCAAAAGCTTGTTACAACAAAATGCAACAAAATATAGAAATTTTAAAATACTTACATGTCATATTTTGTTTATTTGCAATTTCAATCCAAGCTACATCGCGTTTTTGATTATTACGAAAGAATTTGTCTTTTTTATCCCACAAACAAGTGAAATTACGTATTTCTTTTGCCATTTTAATTTTTTCTCCTTAGATGGTTTTCCCGATGTATTTACTTTGCGACGTTTTGGTATGGCCTATAAATCCACTTCAAAAAATGTATCATCAACAAAATCGTCGTGCAAATATTCTACGGCTTCGTTGTATTCAAGATTTGATTCATCTCGTTCCATATTTTATGTTTTTATTAAACAAAAAAAACTAATAAATAACAATATGTTCACAACGATTGTTCACCGATGCTCCAATACAACAACACAATTGTTTTTATATTCACCACCACTAACATGTTCACGTTCACTGTTCTCTTTACACTTTCTGTGAACTGTGGTGAATTTTTGTTCACAGTCAATTCACTGTGAAAAAAAATCACCGGGGAAATGAAAAAACTTTTATTAAATTCACGTTTCATTAATTATTTTAGTAAATATTTAATAAATAATTCTATTTCCCGTTTATTCCAATAAAATTTATACAAAAAAATCAAATAATTTCTGATTTATCGATGTAAATTGTTTTGTTCACGTTCAAGTTCACGAGAGGTGTAAACTGATCTTTAGATGTTACATTTGTGGGGTAATTTGAAATTCAAATAATATTTTTCATAAAATTTTTTTTGCGATGGCACAGTATTCAAATTTCTTTGGTAAAATGGATTTCAGAATTGGTTCAGAATTTCAACTAGCATATTGCTTGCTTGCTAGCCGATCGAGTATCTACCCCAATATCGAGAGATTCGATAACTTCGTAAATAGCTATTATGATTTTTTCGATAGTGTTTTTCTTCGATAATATCGAGTCATATTATTTATAAAAAAGCGTCAAATTTTTTTGTTTGAAGTTATTAAATGAAATTTATTTATAATTTTGCTATAATAATGAAATCGAGCTTCGGAATTTTTATAAATAAAAATGGCGATGACTCGGAAAAAGTAACGCTAGCTTACATCATATAAGAAAACGGCTACGTAATAGTAGGATAGTTAATAAATTTAAATTACAAATTTTTTAACATAACCTCACTTTCTTCCAACCATCCACGTTTTTCTGTGGAGGATCTGCCGAATCAGAATTTATATACACTGATATCTCACTGTATTTCATTCAACAGACTAAAATTTCGAATTGATCAACTGTCGCTCAATTGTTGTCGTCCTAATAGGTAAATTAAAAAATAACCAAATATTTAATTTAATAACACGAATTGTTTAAATTAAATTTTGATTCTAACTCACGTTTCCTAAACTTATATTTATTCACTTTTTATTTGATTCTATAATATGAAACACGATCTTCGTGCGTTGAATGCAGTCGTACTAATAACGATATTGGGGTATATCCTCTATCCGGTATATACTCTCTCCGGTATATCCCGGCCCCGGTGGCAAAGTGGTCAGCATGCTTGCTCCAGCAACCGGAGGTCCCGGGTTCGATTCCCGGTGGTGACAAGGAAAAATTTTCACGGCTGGTTTAGGATCAATGAATTAATCACTCATTATCCGAAATGAAAATATGATTATGAAACCTCATTTGAGGCGGCCAAATCCCTTGATGGGATATAATGCCAGAGAGAGAGAGAGAGAGAGGTATATCCTCTATTGCGAGGCGAAATATGGTTACTAGATTTTTTTGCCATGCCAATTCTTACATCTTTTTTAAATTTAAATTTGTTTTGCGATTGTAAAGTAGAAATCCACGAAAAGACTGCTACGTCTTTTCCTATAGGTCGCAGTCTTTTTATGTATTTCTACATAACAATCGCAAAACAAATTTAAATTTAAAATCGATGTAATAATTTTCATAGCAAAATAAATCTAGTAACCATATTTCTGATCGCAAATAATTAACTTGCGACCGGATAGATAATGGGGTAGATACTCGATCGGCTAGCAAGCAAGCAATTTGCTAGTCAAAATCCTGGCTACTCAATCAATTTTACCAAGAAAATTTGAGTTTCAAATTACATTTCTTATAAAATTTTTGTTTTTTTGCGATTGCACAGTAAATTTTGCGGCTTCAAAAAATAAACCGCAAACTTTTGTATTGTTTTACTGTGCAATTGCAAAAAAAACAAAAATTTTATAAGAAATATAATTTGAAATTCAAATTTTCTTGGTTAAATTAATTGAGTAGCCTGGATTTTGGCTAGCAAATTGCTTGCTTGCTAGCTGATCGAGTATCTACCCCAATATATCCCATTATCGAGAAAAAACACTATCAAAAAATTTCATAATCTCTCATTTTAGTAAAGGATGAAACACACCAAGAGCAGCGAAACACATTCCAAACAATCCACACTAATGGCTGCGTATGGGCGCGCACATCAAGCAGCGCAGCAGATTGTTTTGTTTCAGTAGTAAAATTGAATTGAGCAAATTTTATCGAGGTTATGAGTAGCAGTTTCAATTATAACTAGCTGGCCTGTGACTGAATAATCAGTCACGTGATTACATTTTATTAAATTTTTGGTTAAGAAATGATTAAGAAGATTTATTAAGATGTGAATTTGGTGCACTTTTATCAAAAATAAAGTAAATTCATATACGCTATTAAATATTTAATAAGAAATGTACAAAAGGATAATAAAATATGAATTTACATGCGTAGAATCTCTACAAAACAACATTCTTTGTTGTAATGCGCCCGTCCCGATCAGCTGATTGATCGCTCGTCTCAACCATAAACACTTTGAGTCCGTCAAATGAGCGGCATCGTGAAAAGGCCACAAATACGGGGGCCGGAAAGTACACTTCTATCTTCTTCAAGCTTTGGCCCTAACTCTTGTTGATGGTTATGGCGAACGCGAGCTGGACGGTAAATTGGAGGCGAGACATTTTAAATGAGAAGGTGCCTTCCGAGGGTAAGAGCTTTATATGTGGCAAGAGAACGCGCTCGCCTTTTGAGAAGCCCGTCAGCAAATCACGTTCCAGACTGTAACGGTTTATTTTTGCGACTCGCATGCGTGTTCCATTGATAAGACCCTTGCTAGTGTTTAAATTCCTCATCAAAAGAACGATGGCGTTTATCTTTAGCGGGATAACATGGCGCGGATGTCCGGATCCTTCAATCTTGTTGAGAAACTCGACATGTAGGCGGAGTTCTTCATTCATGTCGTCACTCTCAACTTTATCAACACTAAGTTTGACTTCTTGTCCGCCGGGCAGGAGGTCAAGCACCTACTGATTGATTAGCGCACAATCATCATTCTTGGGTGCAAGGGTGGCGTGCTCCTCGATGGTGCCCTCGGCTAGTGTTGTGTTGATGTCACCATACACGAAATCTATTACACGTCTGTCTTTGATTATGAGCGCGACCCCTGGCATGATGCTGATTATGAGCGCGACCCCTGGCATGATAGATGCCTCATCTATCATGATGAGTCGCGCGCTTCTCAACTTGGTAGCGTGAGAGAAGTTTGGCTTCATTGATGAACCTGCAGTTTGAAAATGTTGGAAATATTGGAAAAATATTGGAACCGGCAGTTTGAAAATGTTGTGTAGCGTACGTCCACCTTCCATCAAGCTCGTGGCGAATCCAGTGAAGACGGAGCAAATGGACTCCAAGCCACGCCCCTTGGCAAATGCAATGAGTGATTGCAATACAAATGTCTTGCCACACCCATCGGGAGCGTCAACGTAAAAGACCTTTGCTGACAGGTCTTCATTTGCACTCGCATACATGTTGTCGAAAGCACTGCTAACGCTTAATACTTACTTTCTTTTCTCGTTAAATTTAATTTACACAAAACCAATTATTTTAATTTATATTATACATTTAATTTATTTAATGCCATAATTAATTCATTGATGTCATAAATTCCGGTGAATTTGAAAAGAAATCATTTATTAATTAAATTGTATTCCTGTGATAAAATCGCTTACCTAATGTGACATCACTAAATTTTATTACGTAACTTATGTAACTTAATTCATAACGTAAAACCAAAACTTTGTTTTCCAATTGATCTGCACGTAGGGTTAATTTTAAGTTATCTCTTTCATATTTCTATATTTAAGTTGTCTCTTTCATCTTGTCATTTTGTAACTGTTAGTTTTGAAAGACAGAAAAATATTGTAATTAAAAATAATAAAAACACTACATTTTGTACCCTCGAACAAAACAGTCACACATCTGTGTTGTAATTCTACGCAAAATAAATTTTCCAGTCAACGAGTTCTTTTGATGTTCACTTTCCTGCGATACTATTCAATTTGTTTTGGCACGCCGCTTCAAGCACCATTGCTAAATATTAAAATCTCAAAAGGGAAAAGCACACAATTGCCGTAGCGCACAACTTTAATCTAAATATTTAATAAGAAATGTACAAAAGGACCGCTGTATTTGTGTGTTATTTTCATTTGTATATGAATAATTGTGACGTACTAAACTAATGTACTTAGGTAGATTATATAGTCGATAGTCGATTAACCACCACACAAAAAGCAGAAACACTTCACGCTAGTTCAAGCATGAAATTAAGAGCTTAATAAATTATCCGGTTACGAAATATACTTTCGACACAAATCAACTGCATATCGGGACGAAACTTCCCGCTTAACCTTTTCGCATAAATTAAGAGATCCAATGACTTTTGCCTGAAATCGGACGAAAATGATTATTCCAAACTTTCCATAGATATTATGTTTGTGTAAGTACTATGGTCAATCTTCACTCGCAAAATTTTGTCATGACGATAGAGTGCCATGACAAAATTGTCTTTATACACTGACAGAACACCAAAATGTTTGTATGTATGTAGAATCATTTTATGTTTTCTGTTTTGTTCTGTATTGTCACGGTGTAATGACGGTTCAATACAAACATATTTTGTCATGGCATTCTGGCGTCCTGATTAATTTATGAGGTACAGTATAGGAAAAACGTTTCTTGGCTTTTACACCTATTTCCCGTTCACGTACCTTAATAAAACATATATTCTGCACATCTATGAAAAAATACCTTTCACCTGATATACGTTTCATTAAGATACGCGCACTGGAAATAGGTTAAAAAGGGTGTACAAACTAAAAATTAAGCGTATTAATATATAAGAAGATTACAAAATACTGATTGTCTTTTAATGGAAATACCTATATTTATACGCCAACTATGATTTTGTATCATTACATAAGCGAATAAGCCAAAATTTAAATTTGCTGGTCGCTGCTGCTGCTTGGTGTGTTTCATCCTTAACAAGTAAAAAATCACTGCGAGGCATAAAATTACCTTAACCTACTTTTAAAATTATATTTAGTTAAACAAAAATCAAATAAATAGTTAATTCTATTGAAACGTTTACACATCATCTTCACTGGTTCATTCATTATCACTATGGTTGGCTATGTGTCTATCCAAGTGGATGAAGCCATGATTCCTTAGTTGTCTACTAGGAACCTTTATTTTAATTGAATTTAGTACAGTCGGTGAATCGATTAGTCCTAGTAGGAGATTACAAATAAAAATACTTATTAGCAATTTGCGCCTATTTTCTACAGTTGTCAAGTTGTATGTCTTGCACCTGGTTAAATATGGTGGTTATCGTTGTATGTTTACGTGGTATAGTAGATCATGGTCATAAACCCATTCGTCTTTCCAGGTCAAGTAGTGTATAAACTTCTTTTGAATTTTCTCAATACTTTGGATATGATCTTACGTAGGCACAACACAGGATCTTAATTGTTTCAACATCAAAATTGCCACCCGTCCAACGTTTGACAAAATCGAGCATGGAGTTCGCTCTAGCAATGCACAGCTCAATGTGCTTAACCCTCGTCCGGCGGCATAATTTTACTACGCTGAAAGGCGGCAGACGTACAATTGTACTTTCATATATTTTGTATGAATATCGTCACTGTAGTCATAATTTTTGTTAAAAGATAATATTTGGAATTTCCACATTATTAAAATGTAGAGATCTCACAAAGCTTTAACTCTCTCCGGCTTCTACAAGAAGACTTATTAGTATTTAAAAACAGAAAAGGTACAATTGTACTTATGCCGCCTGATAAGGGTTAAAAAAGCTCATGTTTTCAACGAAATTGACCCCTAGGCCTTTAGTTTTAAGTACTACCTGAAGGAGTACACCATTTATCTTGTAGCCTTGTGTAACTGGGTTGGCTTTTCTGTGATATAATAAACAACTTCACTTTCCAATATTGAGACTCAGAAAATTAAACTCACACCATAACGCTAGGTTGTCAACCTTTCTGTAGTTTATTGGCACCGTCGACTGACTCGATGCTTTTGTAGACTTTGAGGTCATCTGCGAACATTGGGATATTGAAATACTTTATCACTTCAGTAATACCATTAATGAAGATTGGGAAAATTCATGAGCTAACGTGACAGCCTTGTGGTACACCAGTGGCACTATTCTGGTTTTCCCTGGGAATAGGGAATTGGGAAAAATATTTTGATAGTATTTTTGTCTAAATTGTGTTTTTCTGGCCTACTGAGAAAATAAGTTTGGTGTAAATATTTTCGAAACAAAGTTAAATGGGAAAATATTTTCCCTATAAAAATTTTGTGGAACAAAAGTTTCCCAATACACTTTGTTTTGAAATTTTTTGCACCAAACTTATTTTCTCAGTAGGCCAGAAAAACACAATTTAGACAAAAATACTATGAAAATATTTTTCCCAATTCCCTATTCCCAGGGAAAACCAGAATAGTGCCACAGAGGTTGCTTGTATTTTATTCGACGTTCAATATGTTGGATTCGATTACTCAAATAAGACTTGAACCAGGCTACGAACTGGCTGAAAAATCCGAACTTCAAAATGTGTTTCAAAGTTTTACAATGGCTGATGGAGTCGAAAGCTTTAGCAAAGTCGGTATATATTACGTTAACTTGTTTGTGCTTCTCAATTTCTTTAATATAATAGCTACTAAACTCTATGAGATTTGTAGATACTGATCTTTTAGGCATAAAACCATGTTGATATTGTGATAAATACCGCGGAAGCACTGCTTTGAATGAGTAACTAGTTAAAATAATTTAGGTATAGCAAATATAGATGTAATACCTCTGTATCACACTTAAAAATTTTGCAGCGGTTTTCGATGTAACCTTTGCATCGAGGCGTATACGAAGGAATCGTGTAACACATTTAGAAGCAAAGCATGCATTAAAAATATTTACGATGTAGTTGCATCTAAAACTAATGTAACACGTGTGTCGAAAGGAAATTTCTATATAACCTGGGGTTAACAAATGTTTAGCGAATTTATAATAATTCGCTAAGACATTGTGTATATCCTTTCAATATAAGCTTAAACTATTTTTCATATATTTGTAGTTTGGTCATTTGGTGTCTGGTGAGCGCAGCGCAGTATGCTGACGCTGAGTGCTAACTTGACGCGACATCTGAATTTTTGATATAGAGATTTTAAAATCTCATGAAGCATAAAATATAATTCAACGGGTTTGTTTATAACAAAACTCGTAAATTTCTGTAAAATATTTTTTACAGTGGAACCAGACAAAATCTAATTCAAAAAACATGTGCTTCCCATTTCTTTTTTCTATGTAATTAGTATCAAAATCATTTACGACACATTTTGTTTGCATTGAATTCCACTCACATTACGATACAACTGTATCGATACAGTTTCAATGTACCCCAGCTTCACAATTAGACATAAGTTGCATCAATTCGTTTTAAAAGTAATTTATTTCATATTTTAATGCAAACTATAACGCTTCTGTTAAGATGTAAAGCTTACTTCTAAAAACGATATACTTTTGCGCTGGATTCATATACGGAATTATTTGCATCGCATATCAAACTTTTTTTCGAGTGTGAGCAAGAAACATCATTTCTAGATCCAGTTTTGAAAATAGGCGACACTCTAGTTATTTTCCACTTTTGTGGAAAAGTTGCTAATTTTAATGACTGATTGAACAAAATGCTTAGAGGAATTGCCAAATTTTTAGGATTTTTTAAAAATGAAGCCGGAATACCATCAGGACCACATCCTTCTCCAGATCCTACCAATGTTCGGTGGATGTCTTCTGGCTCGATGTGTGGAGTAAATATGAATGTACTATATTCACTAGTGGTTGAATCTAAAATTATCAATGTATTCTGCTTTATAAACAGATTAGAAAAACACAGCAAACATGTTGGTTATGACCTGTGGTTATTTGTTCGGTTTGCAATGAATAAATCAATTCCTTTAAATAGATGTGTGTAAAAACTTTATATTTACATCTATGTCATCGCTGTTAAATTCGGCATTCCAATTTATTTGCTCAAAATATTGGTGTAAGTTATTCGAATTTGCCTTTCTGAAGTTGTAATATGGTTTCCGGTTTTGGTAATTTTAGAGCCTGTTCACATTCACATTGGTTTCCAATATTATTTCTTTTGCTTTGTGGTGAACATCATGAATTACGAAAGGCGTTGGTGATTCTTCTGTTTTTAATAATACTGGTTCATTAGTAAAAATAATGTCCAAGGTTCGGTCTCGTCGAATTTTTAATTCGCAGATTTGACTCAAATTTCAGTCAAATATGATGTGACGAAGAGGTACTCATTATCAGGTGTCATGTTTACAGGCATAATCTCATTGGTTTCTTCATCATAAGTCCAACTAACGCTTGAGAGATTAAAATCCACAGCACTTGGCGGTGCTGCAGCACTTGGTCGAATCATTAAATTGTTGTTGATCCTTCACTACAGTTTTACGATCAGCAGCTGCTTTGGTTGCGATTCAGTCATTTCTAATTCCGATATTTGGTAGTTAAAGTCCTTGAATCCCAAATAAGCCTTTTATACCGCTTCAAAATTTACATCTTCCAATGCGTGTGCTGCGTTTAGTCATTAGAAATTTTCAATGACGTTGGTCCAATTTTTGATGTCGTTTATTCGCAAAGACCTTTGAGTTAAGTTAGCTCCAAAGGAAGAAGTACAGAGGCGTTAAACTGCACGATCACGGTTGCTATATCAACCATTTTAGGCCATTAGAAGTTATTTATCATCGATCTGTAGCAGTTTTGTTTTGGAAGAAGTCTAGATCAAAATTCGCACCAAACAGTGACCTTCTCAGGATGCATTTGGTCAGCACGTGTTGATTGGTATCGCCCAAACTCCAACTAGTTACTAAAGACGATTTTTTAAGTTCCTGGGTCAGTTTAATTTTATACGAGTACCAGTAAAATTCGCAGAAATTCCAAGTTCGTGTGAACAACGAGGTATTGACTGCCTCAGGGTTTCCCGTACACTCTTACGTATAGCAACGATCACGCATCAAGTTTTGATCTCCCACGTCTCGTAATAAATCGTTGTTCAACAGTTGTTCTGCAAACGTTAGACATTTGCATTGAGTAACAGGTTAACGAACTGATTAAAATATAATTTCGTAACCGGAATATTATTTCAATCAATGAATGCGAAGTAATGGCTAATTGATAATTAAATATACATATGTACATAGTTTGTACATACTCGTATATGATCTCAACATGACATATGACGATAGACCAAAAAATCAACAATATTAGAGGTCTAGTTAAACGTAAGTCTCCGTGTGTAAATAGTAAATATTATGTACGTATATAAATACATAATATATTTACTATTTGGCCTTGACGTTTAGTTTCATCTCTTTTTAATGATTTTGAGATTATTTAATAAACAAATCACACTATTAATTTGTCGAACAAACGAGTTTCATCGGCACCAAATTGCAATGAAATGCTAAAGTGTATATGTCCCCAGGTCGCCGTTAAAATAATAAATCGCTCTTTAATTAATTAATCAAATAGAGAGATAATGTGGCAGCTCAGTTACACACGAATAAATAACGCTAACAGCTTAATTAAAAATCGGTCCTCGTCTTATCTGTATGAACATCTTTAAACAATATTTTATTATAAGTTTTCAAGTACACGACCGACTCGCGGAGATATAGTATAGTGGGGGCACAGTCTATCGAATTCATCCGACCAAACTAAACGGAAAGCGATGATGATCTAATTTATCGCATGTATGACAAATTATCGCACATTTTGCGCGCACTGGGATTTAGTGATTTACCACATAAAATAATAGAAGCAAATCTCAAATATTTGCCTAAACATCGGAGTTTGTTGTTGCATCCATTTGAGCTATGCCAATATTTACTATTTTAGTTTTGAGCATGATAATTCCAAATATTTGCTCTATCCTAATATTTGTTCAGAGTATAATTCGTATAAAAACAGCAATTTGATCGATTTAATAGTTTGCAGATATTTTGAGTACAGAATAAAATGCTTGAAGCTCTAATTATAGGTTAAATGTTATTTTACTTGACACTTAACTATTGTTTTGCGTGACTAATACGGATTTGATTTTTTTTTGATGTATATGCGAGTGTTGAATTTGATTTTCTTCTTTTAATTATTTTATTGTTGTAGCATGATGTAGTGATTTCTGAATTACTTTATACATTTTCATAAACTAATATATTATCAATTTTTTTGTATAAAGGGCGCCCTGGTACCTGGTATTGAAAGTTAAATAATAAATCGTGACTAATCAAATGTTCACATATTTGGTCGAAAAGTGTCGTAATACGTAATACGTATAAGCCGAATTTCATTGTCATAAATGACGAAACAACGTTGCGTTTTGTGGTTTTGTGTTCATGCATTAACATTTACTGACTAAGCTTATAGACGAATTTTTTGGTAACTGGAATAATCTGCGAATGGCCTTAAGTGAAGATGCTTATATAAGATATGCAACTAAGAATTAAAATAACTTGTTTTACAAATGTTTGGATTAGATTCGAACAAAAACAGGAATTTGGAATGAATTAGTTTTCAATTAAGTTGCCACTTTGTAGTAAATTTTTCCATCAAATGTAAATAGCTTTGGTTTCTACGTCTGCAAGAGAGGCATTGTTTCTAGTTTAGCTCTTCCTTGCTATATATCAAACTGCGATTCACGTTTTGTTTACTAGGTGTCAGATATTTGTTGGAAATCATCAATACCTACCAACTTGGTTTTAGAAGATGAAAGAATATGACATATAACGATATGACATTTACTATAGTTAGGACAACGAGTTTAATATGGTTTGTACTGTCACATATTATACAAGGTGTTTGGTGCATCGTTTGCCAAATTGAATTGGCTGGAAGGATAGGTCATTTGTTATCTTTTAAACTCCAATAAATCATTTCTGACCCTATGGATTTTTTTATTTTAACTTTTTAATGTTTATTTTGAAAAATCGCAATATTTAGCATTCAAGTTGTATTATTTTTTTAAATAATTGGTATAGGTTCCAAATTTAGTATTAACTCTTACGTTTACTGTTGTATGGTTCTATCAAATTCAAAATTCGTCCCAAATAACATCTACTTACTTTCCTTTTTATTTACTCTTTAAATGTTTGAAAATGGTAAAAGAAAACTTAAAACTCAACTTTACATTGCAATAAAAAAAAAACTAAAAGTGATCGTGATCTTCGAACTCTTTTATAAAATTCTGTAGTCTTATCCCCGTTTACTATATCACAAAATTTGTGTATCGGGATACATCAGCCTGATATTCGATATTCGCGACAAAAACTTGTTTTTACTTAAATAACATACACTAAGTAGGCTACAACAACCAACAACTAATACCTCACTCTTCCGCAGTAAAATCTGTCACTTATCTTTATCTTACATTTATATGTAGGTACTAACTTTTGGACTTATAATTAAAAGTCGTTTTTTACTAAAAGTAAAACTTTATTATAAATCTTGCTCAAATTGTTGACCTACGTTGCGTATGCACGCACGCCACCTTCGTCTTATTTCCACTGTGGTGGTGCGTAAATGCATTTCGTCTTTAACTTTGACGAAAGCCGCTTCAATGCATTGAACTAAATCATCTCTAGATGGAACTTCCGTGACGTATACCAGAGTTTTGACTCGTCTCCAGACGTAAAAATCTAACAGAGTTATGTCTGGGGAACGTGGAGGCCATGGAATAGGGCCATCCCTCCCAATCCATGAATTTGGGAATACGTCATTTAGTTGCTCTCTGACAAATCTCCAGTGTGAGGGACAACCGTCATTTTGAAACACAATAGGTTGGTTATAATTGAAAATTGGCAAGTGTTCTACCAATACGGGCAAGTCATTTTGTAAAAACTTAAGGTAGTTATAAAGATTTTAAGATGCTCAGGTAAGAAGTGTGGTCCAATCACATGATTTCTAATTACTCCCGCCCAAACATTGACACTAAACCTTCTTTGGAATGACCTCTGTTTTTTGGCACGTGGGTTCTGGTATTTCGTTGACCAGTGATGAAAGTTGTGCAAATTAAGAATTCCCTCTTTAGTAATTTTGGACTCATCTGTCCACAGAATTCTTTTCGAAAAGTCGGGATCATCCACATCTGTGTGCAATAAAAGACGACAAAACTGGACACGTTTGTTAAAGTCATGATTGTCCAGACCTTGCACTGGATTGTAATGGAAAGGATGTTTATTGTTTTGACGAAGTATGCTTTACACTTTCCAGATGGAAATCCCGAGTGATGCAGCTACATTTCTAATGTTTCTAGTTGGTTCCCCTTCAAACAGTGCTAGAACCTGTTCATCGACAGCAACATTATGTCGCGTTATAACCCCTCTTGGTTCAATAAAATTTAAATTACCGGTCTCGCGTAAGCGTTCCTGGTAAATCCTTTGTGCGGCACGAGCGACGCAATTGGCGTTTCCATATGCCATCAAAATGTCAGCGTATTCTTCATCAGAGAATGTAGCCATTGTAGCAATAATAACAAACCTTAACCACAACACTTAAAAACTTAATGAAAACAAAATAACAATATTAGAACAGCCTAGAAAAGTGAGGTATTAGTTGTTGTTTGTTGTAGCCTACTTAGACTGCGGTCCAATTCGTGACTTATTTTGTGGAGACTTACTTATTTAATGTCTACAATAAGCCACCCGTCGGCTAGACTTATTGTACACTTGTTTGACTTATATGCAAGGCTTGCACCCAAATTGGTAATTCATCAAAATAATTGTAACAAGTTTTCAATAAGTCTATTTCACGGGAGGCTTTTGTACACTTTCTAATAAGTCAGTCTTCACAAAATAAGTCACGAATTGGACCGCAGTCTAAGTATATGTTTTTTTAAGTAAAAACAAGTTTTTATCTCGAATATCAGGTTGATGTGTCCCGATACACAAATTTTGTGATATAGTAAAGTGTTTAAAAGGGTTTTTATGGTATATTGCATATCGATGGAAAGGAGATAGACTACAGAATTTTATAAAAGAGTTCGAAGATCACGATCACTTTTAGTTTTTTTTTATTGCAATGTAAAGTTGAGTTTTAAGTTTTCTTTTACCATTTTCAAACATTTAAAGAGTAAATAAAAAGGAAAGTAGATGTTATTTGGGACGAATTTTGAATTTGATAGAACCATACAACAGTAAACGTAAGAGTTAATACTAAATTTGGAACCTATACCAATTATTTAAAAAATTAATACAACTTGAATGCTAAATATTGTGATTTTTCAAAATAAACATTAAAAAGTTAAAATAAAAAATCCATAGGGCCAGAAATGATCTATTGGAGCTTAAGAGATAACAAATGACCTATCCTTCCAGCCAATTCAATTTGGCAAACGATGCACCAGACACCCTGTATATAGTAAGCCTTGGAGAAAAAATACTCTTGTGTTTTTTATTCAATCTGAGTAATTTTACTCTGCACACTGCGTTTTTACTTGTGAACTGTGCCGCGTATACTCGGTTCTTAAAATGTTACTCTGAAATGAATGTCAGTGTACGAAGAGTATGCAAAGTAAACAGAAATTATTACTCTATGCACACCGGATCATTTGACACTACACAATCTTTGCTCAGTATAAAATACCCAGGGCAAGCCTGCTTTCTCGGGTTGAATTAAAAATAGACCCTACCCAGCAGGAAATCCATTGACGACACACTAGTGACACATCAGCGACAAGCATGACACGTATATAGATATTTATCAACAAATGGGACTAATATAATTTAAATTTATATTTATAGTTTTTATAGTATTATCATTTTTTACATAAGAAAATTGTCCTTAGCTATAAGCAGAATTGTAAAAAGGTTATGCCTTACATGTAAATTTTTTAATAAATATTTAAAAAAAAAATGTTTGAGATGAATAGTTCACGACATGTCTGAAATGAATCGTTTACGACATCTCTGAGATGAATCGCATGTGAGAAGTCATAGACAAATCGAATATGACATGTCTCAGACGAATTGTTTCAGATATATCTTAAATGAATCGTAATATAAGATATGTCTGAAGACTCTGAACTAATTTGATGTATGTACATAATATGTGTATATAAATATAATGAAACATTTTATTTAAATAAAGACTATTATTTCTAATTTTATTTAAATACATAAATTATAATTATAAATTAACTTATTTAAAAAATAATGGTCACCTTTCTGTAAATGTGCTGGCAAACCTAATCAAATGAAAAATTTTTGGTTACAATTTAAAAAAATACCTAAATCAACTACAAAATATTTACTTACCAATTCCATAAACAAACTGTTAACACCTTATACTGAAAATAATATAATGGTGTTGTCACAAAGAAAGAACATGAAATGACATGCAAATTTTTTCAATCCTCTCGACCTACGCCATATTAAAAGTACTTGATAGAATAAGAAAGACCGAAGCCTTGTCATATATGTTTCGCGTAAGAAAGTCGAAATTTTTTTCATATAAGAAGACATGTATATGACATGTCTCACAATTGTCGTCGAACGTGGACTGCAATTGGACAAATCATATGAGAAACTAATATGACTTGTCATCACTAAATCATTTATGTCAACATACCATCAGAAAGTATTTTTTGTCTAGTTCTTACGCACTTAGAAAAAAAAGTAGGAAAGAGCAAGGCATGTTTTTCATAAAAAATTGTTCACATGCATGTGACAAATTTCCAACTGGGTAAATAACAAAAAAAAATTGACAATTGATACGGAAAATAAGTCACCTCGACAGTTTACGTATTTGAATAGGCTAAAAGGCTATAGTCTCGATTTACCATGGTATAACAATTAAAAAATAGGCAATTTTGAAATGTTTGTACTTCTTCGTGACATCTTCTTTCATGAGGCGAAAGAAAATGTGAAAAGATGCCAAAGTCAAAACATTAATTAGACATTGAATGTTACAAATCAATATTGTTACTCATAATAATTAACATTTCAAAAAGAAACGAATTGTGCAACCATACAAGACCACCATAACGCAACCAACACAACTTGGTACAACATTCCGCAATAAATGTTGGAAAACAACTCCAGATATCTAATTAAAGGAAAACATAAAGCCGAACACGAAGCAACTAGACGCAATATGAGGAAACGCAATGATGCCACCTAACGCAACATGATGCCACATCATGCAAGATGGTACAACATGATGTAATATGGTGCAACATCACGCAACATTGAGCAACAGGACGGAGGAGTCCAAAATGAATTATACAAAAATCAAAGCTCCTTGTAATCGTTTCCATCCATTCGAAGATCCTGTCTGGCTTTTAATAGAAGAAGCCATATAAAATGTTAAAGAATGGCTCCAAGCCCCATCAAAACTCCCTTGACCCATCGGAAACGATTATAGGCACTCGAAAACTCCGTTATACCATTTTTTATCAAAATCGTTCGTGCTAAATTTGTTTTCATAAAAATGGGACTTGGCTCCTCTCTCCTAAATGTATTTTCCTAAAATTAGGACTCATTACAATCCGTTCAAGCCATTAGAAAACCATTATCAATTTTTATAAACTTCCCGGGCCCAACTGAAGGGGTCCTAAACAAATTTTCCTGAACTCAGAACTTTGTGAGGGGTTCTGAGGTTTCTGATACTCGGAAACGTTCCTCCAGAAATATTTATAAAAAAAAATGTCGTACGAGACAAGAACAAAACAACGAAAGGGACTGAGGCCCCACCGCATGACCCTCTGAACAAATTTTCTTGAATTTAACACTCATTACAATCACCAAAGATAAAAATCGGGCTAACCGAAAAAAACGATATGCGGGCCTCAAAGGATGACCTTTTAAACCAATTTTTCAAAAATCAAGACCCTTCGCAATCGATTCCTGGTACTCGAAAAAGCACCTTCAGAAGTTTTCGTCCATGCCGTTTGAGCTGGGACGCCCTATAGGAGAAGATCCCCTAAACGGACATTCGATTTCTGGGTCAAGCTGGTTACATCTATTAGACAAGAGACACTTTCTAACCTTTTGTCTTCAGTGTCCGTATACTATTAGGCGAAGGGCTGCTCAACGACACGAATTTACGTTATACAAGGATGCATCCGAATAACCTTCTCAAAGACAACCAGCTTACCAATTTACTTATTTCGCAAGCACATTGTACAACACACACACGGTGTGCGTTGGATTCTAAGCACCAAAAATTTGGTGCGCTCGCACGTACATAAATGTGTATTGTGGTTTCGCCATCAACTGATGCTGAATCTACGCACCGTTACATCTGCATTTTCGTTAATTTATTTATGAAGCATTACATTTGGAGGTGGTGAGTGGTGTGAATTTGAAACTCACCACAAATGCATTTATTGCAACGTTTAAAAGATGAACCGCCTAAGCCTGTACAGCGATTGTGCAACCAACTTCGTCGGATCTAATCTTCAACTGGTATTCCAGCATCAACAGAGCACTACTAGAGATGTAAATCCTAAGATCGCTTATTAGTGGTTCAAGATGGTACCACCTGGAAGTTCGTTCCTCCAGCTTCGCCGCATTTTGGTGGATTGTGGGAAGCAGGGGTAAGATCAGTCAAATATCACATCGCGTCATGGGCGAAACTCTACTCATGTTCGTTGAATTTTCAACACTGCTATGCCACATCGAATCGTACTTGAATTCGCTACCATATGGAACACGATCGAATTACTCAGATGAGAGGTGCCAATAACATCACCTAAACCGACATTATTCGACGTGAAAAAGAACCGTTTCAGACTTTATGAGCAGCTTCAGGGAATGTATCCACTTCTAGAGAATTTAGTCGATGGAATAAATTTCCAGTAGCTGAGAAACAACAACAACCGCGTCATTGGTCAATTGGTGTTTTCCTGGGACAACACAAACGTGGTGTGATCTCTTGTGGGGAACACACCAAGCACAGCAACGTCGGACAACACCATGAGCTGTCAAATTTGACACATGCTTGCGGTCAACCCTCAAAGTTGCTCTTCTTCATCGCCTGCCGGACTTGAAATATATTGGATACGACGTTTCCACATATTCTTGAATTTTTCGCAATCATGTGGGGCGCCTTCTCCGCAATAATGCTGAACAAAGAGTGTACACGTTTCATGTTCCCATTCACAATGCACTCAAGCAATTGTAAAAATTATTTTCCCGTTCTATTCGTTGGTTGAAAAACAATGCACGTCTGGATGTGACGTCATATGAGGCCATTAAAAATATTCTTGCGGCTTGGATGTATTCGTTGATAATAATACTGTTGTGAATTTAGCTGTAGGTTTAATTGATGTTGCCACTGGATCACGTCGGGGTTACTAGTTTTGGGAAGCGTTTTCGTGCATCACGAATTATTTGTTTTTATTTACTAGCTGAATTACTCCAGATAAATTAGGAATTAAATACTGCTAACTTTTAATCAGCTCTAAATTTTTTATTGATCAACCGATCACTTGTTTCAGAAGCTTTAGAAGAAGACTTTCTTTTCGACGGATCGGATCAATTGGATGAAAAGCAATTCATTTCGCGTTTCCTTTCCCAATTGCAAACATTTTTGGTAAAATATATGTGATTGCGGATTTGAGTATGTCACTAATTTTATATAAACCTTTCCTAAACTCATTCCCGTGAAAACATTAAAAAAAAATTTAAATCTTAAAAAAAAATTGTACCGGGGCCGGAAACGAAAACCTGCTCATTTTGATATTAAATACCTATGCAAAATTAGTATCCGATTAGATGAATGGTGTGGAAACTTATAAAAAGGACCCTCTTGATCCAGGGGCGGACCCCTCAGATTCGAGCATGTCACTAATTTTATATAATCCGTTTCCTAAACTCATTCCTGTGGGAGATTAAAAAACTTTTGTACCGGGGTCCATAGACCCCGGGGGTCAAGCTATGTTTGTACCTACTCAAATCGCCGGCGAGCGCATTACACCTCACCAAAGTTTCAGCACAATGAATGAATGTTAAGAATAATATAGGAACGCATATACGGGACATAGAAACCCCTTATGCTACTAAATGTCTGTGTCTTCTCTACAGTTCAGGTGGTTTTTCCGATAGGGATGAAACTTCGTATTTAGCTTTTTCTACAAAATACGATGTTCCAGTGAATTTTGTCTGAAATCGATTCACCGAAAGTGGCAGATACAAATATTTTGAAAAGTAAATCATTTACGAGTAAAACGATTATGAAAGATTCAAATTAAATATGCTATTCAAATATTTTTTCCAACAATTTAAGTGGAAATGACGTTTTTTGACACAAACTGTTTTCAACAAAAAATCGGTCTTGTACTGCCCATACGGATTAATTAATTGAGTTAAAACTTCATATTTAAGCTTTTTTTTTTTGCAAATTGGGAATGTAAATTTTTGTCCGAAATCGGTCCACCGAAAGTGACAGCTTTCACAGAAATTTTAATGGGTTTTGCAAATATTTTGAAAAGAAATTCATTTATGAGGAAAACGATTATGCACTACAGGTTCTAAATAAAATTTGCAACAATACCGGTCCAGATCACTCTGCCCAAAATTTAGGCAGAAATTATAAAAATTAGTTTTCGACATGAAACTATTTTGGTTTTATAGTTGGTAAACATGAAAAATGTTGATCTCGTGTGTGCGTGGTGTCGCTCAGACTAAATGCCTGTAGTTTCTCGAAAATCCAGTCGGATTAACTGATCGGGGTGCAACTTCATACTTAAGCTTTTCCACAAATTTGGAGATCCGTGTGACTTTTGGCCGAAATCGTTCACCGTATGTAGCAGCTTCCATATGAGCTTTTTCGTTTTTCACTTTTTCAATTTTCTGAAATTCAAGCGGAAATGACAATTTTGACAAATATGCAAGAAAAAATTCAAATTTCTAGAAAAATTTGGCTTTTCAACAGCCCAGACGTATTGACTAATCGGGATGAAACTACATATTGAAGATTTTTTTCATAAATTGTGAGATCCATGCGGATTTGGGTAAAGATTAAATTTTCAATAATGGGTTGACCCGTTTTTTCATTATACAAGACAGTTTTTATTAAAAACCCGTTAGGTAAAATTTTTCGATTTAGAATCTGAAAGTGTGGTCTAAATGAAAGTCTGGCGTTGGCCACAATAAATCCACCGTTATTTAACTACCTTTACCGACTGTAGATAAAGCAATTTTTTCGAATTAAAAATGGGGTTTCTTAGCCTAGTAGATTTTAGGGAATAAGTGATTCTCCATAGTTTGTTGAGCTCAATTATAAAAATGTAAAAGTTAGAAAGGCATTTAGAATATTATTCTTTAAAGCTAGAAACGTTACAACCTCTCCCCGTCATTTTAAAAAAGCTGTAGTTTTACCTAACAATTCTAGTTTCAATGAAATCTCAATATACTAAAACTATGAAATTCAGAATGTGGTAGAAAATAATCAATATCGAATCGAAAAGATTTTCTATTCTTGCAGAACCCATATAACACAATATAACATTTAAAATTGAATAGGAATCTGGCCTATATCTGGCTTGAACAGTTTATCAATAACTGTAGTGTGTAACACTTTTTGTCTATCCGTTCGTTTTTATCAAATAAGAAATCATTGTCCAAATAATTTGATTAACACATTGAAAGGTCATGATTGGTGGTCATGATGATATGACGACCTACTGTCTACCGTTGAAGGTTACAGTCTATTGTGTTCATTATAAAACAATTTAAATAATTTCAATAGCGATGGCGATGGCCTAGTCAATCTTCATATTTCCTGCTACAAATCAACATGAACCTCCCTAAATTTAGATAAAGACGTATAAAAATTTAATGGCCTGTGACTAGTAAATTCATCGCCTATTTTAATACTTCAAAATCTAATTCTTATCGTGGATATAACGTAATGGCAAACATGATCACATGTAGAAGTGATTTACATAATCATGACATTAGCATAGAATTCGTATGTATAGAAAGATCAAGGTGTTAACTCTTTTAATCTTCAACTTTTGATTGGAAATATATTAAAGTGCCATGCTTTCGCTCACGCCTATAAATAACAGACAGAATCACATCGCAAACAGGTTAAGTGTTTTTCACCAAATTTTTTGGAAATAAACCATATTGATACCAACTCTTGAATAAAAAAACAGGAATCAGCTGTATAATTTAGAAATGAAAGGTTGATTGATGTACGAGGCATTTTATAAATGGTTTAAATGTCATGAAGATTTATTATCTAGTATTGCAATTTAGGTAATATTCCTCTAATTAGTGCAATTTAAAATTATATATTGATTTGCATAATTAAATTTATTGACTTATTATTTTTTGTTTCGATATTTACAGGTGGCTGGAAACTTTCAGACGGGCGGAATCCAACTGGTTCTCGTGGAGTTTCACCACCATGGGATTTTCGCTCCGTTTTATCACAACTACAGAATAAACGTGCTGTATCAGCATTCTTTAAAGTAACCGTTGAACCGCGACCATTCCCACCGTACGAGTATATATTGACAGTCGATGAAGGTGATTTGGGACTGCCGAGCAAGGCATTCTACAACTTAGAACACGACAATGAAATTATTAATGAGTACAAAATTTTATTACGAGATACCGCAATCACTTTTGGTATTACGTCGGAGAAGGCAAAAATTTTCGCTGACGAAATTTTTAACTATGAAAAGCGTATCGTTGAGTCAACGTTGAATGCGGAAGAGGATGCAGAAGTATCAGAAACGAATTTAGTGCTCACCTTGAAGGAGTTGCAACATTCCGTATCATCGGTATTTAAATAAAGCAACGCAAAACGAAATTGAGTTGTTTCATTGAATTTTTGTGTTTTGATTTTTGCAGCTTCCTATTATTGAAACGATCCGATTGATGTTTAAAACAAAATTGACAGATAATACACCGGTTTTGGTAAAAAATTTGGCTGTTTTGCGTGCACTATCGAATATCGTGGCATCTACTAATGAGGAGTAATTATTTAATGTTTTTTATTTTATTTTTTATTTTACTATTAATCACTAACAATAACTTTTTTATTTATAGAGTGTTAAACAATTTCCTGGCGTGGTCATTAATTAGAAAATCTTTACCGTATTTGTCTTTGAATGAACGTAAGGCACTAGAGAATTTTGAATCCAAGCTCTATGATTTTACTAAACCCGAACCAAAATGGTACTTCTGTACGAAGTTAATTAGTAAATGGGCACCATTCGCTATACGAGGACTACAACAAAACGATACCATGGTCAAGGTTAGTAATTTTTCGATTAATAAATTTTTTTTTATTGTAAATACTAGTAATGAAAATTGATGTGGAGAATTCAAATATGTTTAAAAATGCAATATGTATCTGTTAATGACGGTGCCAAATTTGTCACCTGTTTGATACCGGATGAATGAGTTGTCTGGTTTTACAGCATATTTCCAAATTAAAGTGTTTCTACAGGGTGGCTGAGACCAAGTGTTACCAAATGAAAACGCTGTAATTTTTTTTAATTTTGATTATTTTTTATTGAAATTTCGTGGAATATGTTGAAAACATATTACATTTTATGAAAAACATGTTACTGCTCGATATGACCTCATTTGGCTCTGATTATTTGATTCAGTCTTCCATAAAAAGCATTGCATGCTGACCGAACGTGGACTTGCGGAATTTTATTCCATTCTCGAACAAGAGCTGACTTCAATGCATCAACACTTTCGTATTTTTTAGTGGACACCTTACTCTCCAAAATGGACCATATGGAGAAATCCATGGGATTCAAGTCTGGTGAATATGGTGGACATTCTTATCGTATGATATTTTCCCTCATATCGTATGAGGGAAAACAAATCTTGTTTTCGTATATGGTGGAGGCCGTAGAGGAGGTCTGACCGCTGAAAGATATATCGAAAACATTCTCTTGGATCATTTAGTGCCCTACGTAGGATATATGGGGGAAGATTTCATATTGATGCATGACAATGCCCGGTGCCACACAGCTCGAGCCACTGGGCAGTTCATGGATGAGATTGGAGATGATGAAGTGGTCAGCTCTCCGTCCAGACATGAACCCAATTGAGCATTTATGGGATGAACTAAAACAGAAGGTCCGAGTCCAAAATCCAATATACACAATAAAAATTTTGTTGTTTTTCTTGAATTTTTTGTTGTAATTTAAATTTAAATATCCCCTATATTTTGTTCATAATCATAAATTTTGGTTGTGTTTTCATTCAAACTTCATTATAAAAAAAGTACTAAAGCAATTTTCATGAAAATAGTATCATTTTTAAGTAAAAATATGATGCTTTCAAAAAAATAATGTCTTGTGAACATCGGTTAAGCCATTTTAAGAAAACTCGCCTTTCTGTGAGCGCTGAAGGTTTGCGGCGAATTAATTGGCTTAAAACGTGTCCTGCCAGCCAGAACCAAAACAGCCGGAACCAACTGTGGCACAAGTAACACAATGCATTGTGCATCATTGTGCAATATGCTTTTTCAGCCGGAACCTTATAATTTTAACCAAAACATGATAAAACCAGACAAAACCTTATAACATCCGCCTTATAAAGCACCAACACAAGTAGCATGATGCATTGTGCATCATGATGCACTATATAATTTTTCAGCCGTAATCGTATAAATCCACTAGCACTCTATGACTTTTCGGTAGAAACCTTATAATTCAAGCCGGAACCCATGGTATGATTATATTCAGTTAAACTAACTATGACACAAGAAGCACAGCACACAAGAACGGCGAGTAGTAGGAAGATATATACTAAGATGCGTAATAAGGTTACCACACATATCCGTTCGCAGAAGGCTATTTACCTTAATAGTGTGTTTAACTCCAGGCTGCCACAGAAAACATTTTGGAATACAATTAATATGTTAGGTTGCGGTAACAAAAATCAGAATCAGGATTGCTTGTTTTCTGCTAGTGAATTGTCTAGGGAGTTTTCTAGTCATTTATCACACTCCCAGCATTACAATGTTTGGGAATCTATGGGTGATAATGCGGCCAGTTCTGTATTTTCATTCAAGTGTGTTGACATTATTACGTTGGAGAAAGCTGTTAATTTAGTAAACGGAGCAAGTGTTGGTCTTGATCTTATACCCATTAAATTTATTAAAATTATTTTCCCAGCTGTCGGTTGCTTTCTTTTGTTTATCATGAATAATATCATTACTAAGTCATCTTTTCCTGACACGTGGAAGAGTGCCAAACTGATTCCACTTCCGAAAAGCAAAAATCCTGCCACTGTGTCTGACTTCCGGCCTATAAGCATTCTCCCTTCTTTATCAAAGGTTTTTGAAAAGATTGTGAAAGATCAGATTACTTTGTATTTAAAAGATTTTAACCTGTTAGATCCTTATCAATCAGCATATAGGAAAGGACATAGTACGTGTACGGCTATATTAAATATTGTGGATGATATTCGGCGGAATGCTGATTCTCTAAAGGCAACTATCTTAGTTTTACTCGATTTTTCGAAGGCATTCGATTCTATCGATCATAGAATCTTAATCAAGAAATTACATAGTAACTTTCAATTTTCACTCTCCGCCTGTAAACTTATTGAAAGTTATTTATCAGGCAGAAAGTTTACAGTCTTTAGTTCCAACACGTTCTCAGATTTTGTTACAACCTCGTGCGGTGTTCCTCAAGGCTCGGTACTAGGTCCGTTGCTGTTTTCGCTCTATATTAATGATCTACCTAAAGAGTTAACTTGTTGCAGCTATCATTTATTTGCCGATGACGTACAGGTTTACGGTAGTTGCTCACTAGGCTGTATGAGCGATGGAATAAGTAATATAAATGATAACATTTTAGCTATTCAAAATTGGGCTGCGCGGAACAACTTAAAGTTAAACCCTAAAAAGACCCAATCAATTGTTATTTATAAACACGGCATTGATACATCCTCGTTCCCGGCGATTACAGTATGTAATGAAAATATTCCTTTCATTGATTGTGTTAATGACTTGGGTGTCTTAATTAATAAATCCTTATCGTGGGATGAGCATGTTAATGCAATTTGTAGTAAAACCTTCATGAAAATTCGTAGTTTATGGAATGTTACTGATTTTGCATCAATCGAGCTTAGACGGAAATTATTTTTTGCCTACGTTTTTCCACATTTTTCCTATGGTGACCTGATTCTATTTGGTATGAATGAATATAATATGGAAAAATTAAATAGGGCCTTCAAGGCTGGTGTAAGATACATTCATCGACTTCGCAAATATGATCATATTTCTTTGTTTCTACATAATGTGATTGGGTGTTCACTTAAAGATTATTATACATATCGTACGTGTCTGGCTATATATAAGTTATTAGACACACATATTCCATCGTACTTGTTTGTGAAATTGGTCCAATCTAATCTATCGCGTAATAAATCCTTAATTATACCGCGAAATAATAGTAAGTTGTTCAATTCATCATTTTATGTTAAGGGTGTTGGCTGTTGGAATAGCTTACCATTGCATGTTAAGTCAACCGGGTCTTGTGCAAGTTTTAGGAAATCGTTTTTTCAGAATCTCTGAGGTAATATTATTTATTTTCCTTGATTTACCAGATGTTAGACATTATTATTTCGTTTATTATTATTGTTATTATTATTATTAATCTAGTATATTGTTATTATTTTTAAAAAATTTTGAAATCTATTTTATGTATTCTATTTTATAAAAGTTTTTTGTACTATTAATCATTACTTTTCATAATGTGTATAAGCTCTAAGCTTTATTATGTATTAAATAATAAATAAATAAATAAATAAATAAATAAATAAATAAATAAATAAATATATTGTGCATTATTGTGCAATATATGATTCTTCACTCGGAACCTTATAGTTCCAGCCGAAACCGAATATAGCCAGCCGTGTAGCCATACTACAGCCAAACCAACTATGACATAAGAAGCACGATGTATTGTGCATCATTGTGCGCTAATTGTTTTTTCGGCTGAAAAATTATATAGTGCACAATGTATTGTGTTACTTTTGTCATAGTTGGTTTGGCTGTTATATGGTTCTGTCTCACTTTATCCCGTTTTAGCTGAAAATATAAGGTTCCAGCTGTAAAAGCATCTGGTGCACACTGCACAATGATGCACAATGCATTGTGGTGCTTGTGCCATAGTTTGTTCGGTTGTAGAGGTTTATGGTTCCGGCTGGATTTATAACGTTCGGGCTTAAAAATTATATAGTACATAATGATGCACAATGCATCATACTACTTGTGTCATAGTTGGTTATGGCTAGGTTATATGTTTCTGACTGGATTTATCAGGTTTTGGCTAGAATTATAAGGTTCCGGCTGAAAAATCATATAGTGCAAAATATTGCACTATATATAATCATACCATCGGTTCCGGCTGTAATTATAAGGTTTCTACCTAAAAATCATATAGTGCTGGATTTATAAGGTTCCGGATTTATTGGTTTGGTTCCAACTGATATGGTTCCGGCTGGCATGACGGACACCTTAAAAGTACTTATTGACCACAGAATTTTCCATCTCTATATTATTTGGTAGCACAGTAGTAAACAATATACGCATTCAAAAATACTTGGATTATTTTTTATTTTATTTATTTATATTTAATTTTTTCAATTATTCTTTTACATTAAAAAATTATAAAAAGTTGTTAGAATTCACTAATCTCTAAAATTTATTAAAATTTAAAGAGAATTTAGCTAAACATTTCATTATACGCACTATTGCCATTTTGTTTAATGACATCAAACACAGGATTTTCGAACTTGATCATCAATTTCGTTCCAGCAACTTGCACTACTTAGTAGTCCTTAATTCTTGAATGGTGTTAAATTTTCTTCCATTTCTGTTAACTTTTCTTGCAAGTATTGCCCACAGGTTTTCTATTGGATTGCAATCTGAACTACACGCGGGCCTCTCCATTTAAAGAATCCTTCTGGTCACAAACCACTCCTTACACTTCTTAGAACCCTGTATAGCAGTGTCCGTCACGCCAGCCGGAACCATATCAGCCGGAACCAAACAACGACGGCACAAGTAGCACGATGCATTGTGCATCATTGTGCACTAAATGCTTTTTTAGCCGGAACCTTGTAATTCCAGCCGGAACCTGATAAAGCCATACAGAACCATACAACAGCAAAACCAACTTCCAACTAGTAGCACGATGCATTGTGCATCATTGTGCACCATATAATTTTTCAGCTGGAACTGTATAAATCCAGAAATATACAATTTTTCGGAAAAAGAACCTTACAAATCCAGCCGGAACCATACCCTCTACAGCCAAACTACGTTTGGGAAAAGTAGCACGATGTATTGTGCATCATTGTGCATTATATAATTTTTCAGTCGGAACCTTATAAATCCAGCAATATATGATTTTTCAGGGGAACCTTATAATTCCTGCCGGAAACGATGCTATGGCAATATACAGTAAAATTAACTACATCACTAGTAGCACAATGGATTGTATATCATTGTGCACTAAATCCTTTTTCAGCCGGAACCTTATAATTCCAGCCGGAACATGATAAAGCCAACCAGAACCCTACAACAGCAAAACCAACTATAGAACAAGTAGCACGATGCATTGTGCATCATTGAGCACTATATAATTTTTAAGTCGGAACCTTAAAAATCCATAAATGTAGGATTTTTCGAGTAAAAACCTTACAATTTCAGCTGGAACCATACCCTCTACATCTAAGCTAACTATATCACAAGTAGCACGATGCATTGTGCATCATTGTGCACTAAATGCTTTTTCAGCCGGAACCTTATAATTCCAGCCGGAACTTGATAAGGCCATCCAGAACCCTACAACAGCAAAACCAACTATGCCACAAGAAGCGATTCTGGAATTATAATGTATCCAAATAATTCCACTTGAAATTTTACAAGGTTCCGGCTAGTTCACAATGACCGTCAACCATGCTTACTCTTTATTACTCCGAATGGTTCACACCGACTTCATACGGTTGCGGCTGGTGTTGCTGGTTCTGGTTGGGTTGGGATTGTAGTGCATAACGTTTTGATCGTTCCGGAAAAATCATAGGTTGCACTATTTATGTAAACATTTTGTTTCGACTGGATTTTTATGTTTCTGGATTGCATTAAACTTTGGCTGCAAAAACATATAGTGTACAACTCATTGTCCTACTTGTGCCATAGTTAGTTTGGCTGAAGAGGAAAGGTTTCGGCTGGCTTTATTAGATTCCGGATGGATATATAAGGTTCCGGGTGAGAAAACAACTAGTGATCAATGATGTACAATACATCGTGCTACTTGTGTCATAGTTGGTTTGGCTGGTATATGGTTCTGGCTGGCTTTATCAGGTTCTAATCGGAATTATAAGGTTCCGGATGAAAAAGCATTTAGTGCACAATGATACACAATCAAATGTGCTACTTGTGATGCGGTTAGTTTGACTGTATATTACTATACCATCGTTTCCGGCTGGAATTATATGGTTCCCCTGAAAAATCATATATTGCTGGATTTGTAAGGTTCCGGCTGAAAAATAGAATAGTGCACAATGATGCACAATGCATTGTGCTACTAGTCCATACTTAGTTTGGCTGTATAGGGTATGGTTCCGGCTGAATTTGTAAGGTTCTTTTCCGAAAAATCGTATGTTTCTAGATTTGTAAGGTTCCGGATGAAAAATAGAATAGTGCACAATGATGCACAATGCATCGTGCTACTAGTGTTACAGTTGGTTTGGATGTTGTAGGGTTCTGGGTGTCTTTGTCAGGTTTTGGCTAGAATTATAAGGTTCCGGCTGAAAACGCATTTAGTGCACAATGCATCGTGCTAATTGTGATTTAGTTAGTTTAACTGTAGAGGCTATGGTTCCGGCTGAAATTGTAAGGTTTTGCTAAAAAAATCCGATATTTCTGGATTTTTAGGGTTCCGGCTGAAAAATTATATAGTGCACAATGCATCCTGCTACTTGTGTCATAGTTCGTTTTGCTGTTGTAGGGTTCTGGCTGGCTTTATCATGTTTCGGCTGCAATTATAAGGTTCCGGCTGAAAAAACATTTAGTGCACAATGATACACATTCCATTGTGCTACTAGTTATTTAGTTAATTTTACAGCATATATTACTGCTGGGATTACGGCTGGGATTATAAGGTTACACTGAAAAGTCATATATTGCTGGATTTGTAAGGTTCCGGATGAAAAATTATATAGTGCACAATGATGCACGATACATCGTGCTACTTTTGCCATGCTTAGTTTGGCTGTAGAGGGTATGGTTTCGGCTGAATTTGTAAGGTTCTTTCCCGAAAATTCTGGATTTATAAGGTTCCAGCTGAAAAATTACATGATGCACAATGATGCACAATGCATCATGCTACTAGTTCCATAGTTGGTTTTGCTGTTGTAGAGTTCTGTATAGCTTTATCAGGTTCCGGCTGGAATTATAAGGTTCCGGCTGAAAAAACATTTAGTGCACAATAATGCACAATGCATCGTGCTACTTGTGCCATCGTTGTTTGGTTCCGGCTGATATGGTTCCGGCTGGCGTGACTGACACGTATTGCAGCATTATCTTGTTGGAATATGATATTATCTTCATCACTAAGCTTCATTTCTCTTTGAAAACCATATGTTCTCTAGCCAATTTAAGGCGAGCCTCTACATGGCACTTCGCGAGCCTTGGTTTACATAATGCGGTTTCTTCCATTAAATATTTGAATCCTTTCTTAATAGTCGTGCAATGTGTTGTTTGTGGGACTGGTAAGTTTAACACATTTACTGATATCATAGAAAAAAATGTATCAGAAAAATGCGAATCAATAAATAAATGACCTTTACTGAGGTGCCATGGTATAGACATATTCCTTTCAATCAACTGCCGAAAAACTATTACACTTTAAAAACTCATTTGCATGTGACCCACATGGCAGTAAACGTGTTAACTTATCTTTAATTTGTTGTGAATTTATGTGCTTTTTGGTTGCTTCATGCTTTATCCTTCCAAAATCAAAAGTGCTTAATTTTTTATTCCCTTTTAGAGATTTTCTTTGGCCATATTTTCTCGTATTTTTTAAAAAATTTCTAATGACTCCCTCAGATCTACCTACCTGCTTTGCAATTTTATGTTTCGAAAATCCATTCTGCTTCAAAACAGAAATTTGGGCACGTTCTTCGTGAGTTAGTGTCTTAGCCTTGAAGCGAGTACTATAGTATTTGTAATGTACGCACTAATCCAACCCCAATTGGTAAACTGCAAACTAAAGTAATTTTTGGTTTTTTGATTATTTTTTCAAGGCCAACTAGTCGTAATAGATAATGAATATATGTATGTTTGTTTTATTTTGTTTTGTTTTGCTCTCGCGAAAATAAAATTTAAACTAAAATGAGTCAAAAATGTGCTTGAAATATTTTTTATTTCATTTATGTTTGTGTTAGTGTGGTTGCACCGAAAATTTGTTTAAGTCGCAATTAAAACCCGTATCATAGGTAAACGAGGAAAGAAACGAAGAAAAATACGGTTTCTGTGATACCCTATGTGGCATCAGTGCTATAATGATATGTTTACCACTGTATTATTTCGCCTTCTGCATCGAGTATTTTTGAGGGGCTTTTGATTTTTTCTATCACTGACGATCGAGGTTTACTCAAATGGTAAGATGATACGCACCAACAATATCTTTAATATAAGCATCAGCTAGATTGTCCACTTAATCATGAAGCTCCTGCGATTATTACATAGGGTTTTGGAACCGGTAGCACAATTGAATTCTCAAGAATAATTCTGATAATATCGATAAAGCAGACGAAGCAGAAAAAAAGGTTGTAAAAGTGATAACATGATAGCAACATGTCAATAAAAGAAAATAAAGAAGTTATAATTAATAAACTATATGAGGAATGGAACATAATGTTTTTAGAGCGTACACTAACAAAAGGGAAACAACATAGAATTAATATAAATGAAAAAAATAATGAAAAAAACCATGGTTTTATAAAAAAAATATTAAAGGGAATATGGCGAGGTTGATAACGAGAATCAGAACGAATCATACTTTAGACATAAAATATTTATATCTCATAAAACAAGTGGAAGAAAACTTATGTGAAGTATATAGGAAAGTAGGAGATTGTAGACATATTATAGAAGAGTGTATTAAATAATACTGTTAAAGTTAGCCGAAAGTTTCCAGCCGAAAGATAATGCAGATAGTGTCTTGAATACAGCAAAAATCAGTTATGAACTCGAATTTAGGAGAATTTAGGATCGGAGTACATCATTCGGGTGAAGGAGAAATTATTTTAGTTTATAGGAATTTAAAAATCGATAGGAGCGAGAGTATAAAGAGAGTTTAAAAATAGTCAAGACACTATCTGCATTATCTTTCGGCTGGAAACTATCGGCTAACTTTAATAGGGTTATTAAATATAGAAATATAAGAGAATATATAATATAAGAAAATATAATATAATAAAAAATAAAAAATTAGAAGATATTTAAAAAAAATGATATTAGTGAGTTAAAAGAAATATATTTGTTTAAGCGAAATAAAACAATATATATAAAATAAAAAAAAAATTGTTTTACGAAAATAGTTTAAAAAAGACGGGAAAGGTTCGGAGCCGAACCCTATAAGCATTTTTGTTGCCTATAAAATAAAAGAAAATAGTTTTTCCACAAAAAAAATCACAAACCACCACACCTAAACATTATTACCACCCTCACCCACCATCCAAAACCCCCAAAACCTATCTCACCCGCACCACCCTATACCGCACCACCCATATTATCACCCTTTAACACCTCCATACCCACTTCCACACACACACAAACCACCCACACAAACCCTCATCCACCAAATCCCAAATTCCCACACCAAACCCAAAACGCCTCATCCCACCCCCTCCACCTCCCATACCACCACTCCTACCACCCCCATAACCACACCACCCACACAAACCCACATCCAAACGAGTTTTATTTTTATTCCACATTCACATGCTCGATGAAATCAAAATAGAATAGAAAATAAAAAAAAAATCTATCAATTTTGAGGAGGGGGGTTTACAAAACCCTACATATCTCCGAACACCCTAAACACAGAAATGTCCAAATCAATAGGGCCAACCGACCTCTATCCACTATAACTCAACCGGTCCCAATCAACTTCAAACCACCATACCTAAACATTAATACCACATCCACCCACTATCCAAATCAAACCCCCAAAAACCATTTCACCCGCTCCACCCTATACCGCACCACCCATATCATCACCCTTTAACACCTCCATACCCTCTGCCACACACACACCACCCACACAAACCCGCATCCACCAAATCCCAAATATCCACACCAAACCCAAAACGCCTCATCCCACCCCTCTACCTCCAATATCACCACTCCTACCACCCCCATAACCACACCACTCACACAAACCCACATCCAGGCGAGATATATTTTTATTCCACATTCACATGCTCTATGAACCAAAATAGAATAGAAAATAAAAAAAAATTATATCAATTTTAAGGAGGGGGGTTAACAAAACCCCCCATATCTCCGAACACCCTAAACTCAGAAATGTCCAAAACAATAGGGATCATTCCCATGAATTGCTTAAACTTTTAGTGAAGAAATTAAGTTGATATCTGCATCCGTTCTCAAGTTATCGTGCACACAGACGGACAGACGGACAGACGGACGGACGGCAAACCGAAACCATATAGCATTTTTTTTAACAAAAATGCTTAAAAACAGTGTATGTTGGTGATGTGAGCGATTTTCGCTCAAGCCAAACAAATAAAACTAAATAAAAAAAAAAAAGAAAATTGTATTAATGCATTAATTCAATAAAATCAGGTTCGTCGCTTATTTGCGATTTTCATTTCACAAAATTAATAAAAATCCAATTGGAATATTAGTTAGATAAAAATAAGAAATATTTAAGATGATAAGAAATAAGAAGTGTTACTAAAGTGGAAGACATAAGATATAATCAATTCAATCGTCGTTCTTCATAACTCATGACTCGATTGGTCACTAGTTGATTTCGTTAGATGATCCTTACATAATTATTTATTGCTTAAATTCTTTAAAAACTTATAATTTCCACACGATTGGAAGTGTTCGGGGCTGGAAACTTGACCAATACTACAGGTTTGTTGAAAAGTATTGGAAACAAAAATGAAAAATTTGGATTTTTTAAAGAAATTATTTTTTTTATTCAATATATTCTCCTTCAACTTCAACACACTTATTCCAATGATCCTCCAGTAATTTTATACCATCTCTGTAATCATTTTGCGGAAGCTGTGCAAAATATTGTTCCACGGTTGCAATATCTTTTTCATTCGACGAAAAACACTTTCCACGAACGAATTGTTTCAGATTTCTGAAGAGAGAGTAATCACTGGGAGTCAAATCTGGTGAATACTGTGGGTTTCGTATTTTAGTTCGATCAATTTAGCCATCGTCAAAAACTCAAAAGACTCGTGTGAACACGTGCATTTTTTTTTATCCACACGATTTCCAACTGGTCCAAAAGGTTGTAATAATATTCAGAATTAACTGTTTTACCTTTTTTAAGATAATCAACAAAATCCCATTGGCATCCCAAAAAACCGATCCTATAACCTTTTTGCCATCTTTCTGATTTCATTTATTTTCGAGCTGAACAACCAGCTTACAGTGAACTGAAGCGTTGACGTGAACTGCAGGTCGATTCTGGCTTTTCCTATAGGAAAAGGAATTAGGAAAAATATTTTCATAGTATTTTTGTCAAAAATTTCATTTTTTGGCCTACTGAGAAATCATGTTTGATCTAAAATTTTAAAATTTAATAATTATTTTTTCCGTATCGAAATTGGATAGGAAAAACATTCCCAATTTAATTTTGTTTTTGAAAAAATTTACACTAACTATTTACCATAGTATGTCAGAAAAAAAAATTTTGTGGCCAAAATACTATGAAAATATTTTTCCTAATTCCTTTTCCTATAGGAAAAACCAGAATCGAGCTGCTGAAATGTTCTTGTTTCAGTTTAGGAACAGTTTAGGATCAATTTGTTTTCGATTAAGTTTTTGAGGAATTGTTATCGAATGCGGCACCAGTTTTCCAAGCAGCTTTTCCATACGTAATTCTTCACACTTGCACATCATTTCTGGCGTTGTTGCACTTTTTGGACGTTCACTACGTAGTTCAACTTTAATGCTTCAACGGCCACGTTTAAACTCTAAAACCCATCGATGCACAGTTGGAAATGAAGGAGCAGATTCCTTAAACACTTTTACCATTTTTGTATGAATTTCTGTTGCTGATAAACCTTCCAAAACAAAGAATTTTATCACTGCACGATATTCGGTTTTTTCCATTGTAAACGAATAGATGTCAACTTCTAATGGCTTGTAAACAATGAATGAATTGCCAGATCGAAATAAAAATTTCCATTTGTTCCATATGAAAGATGAAATATTAAAATGGCGTATAAATTTCGATTCCTCTATTGGTTAATCGGTGTCGCTTCCAATATTTTTCCAGCAACCTGTAATAATTTTATAAATCTAACGATCGGAATCGGTTGGTGAACTGTCTTTGGCCATTAGTTGTTTTCGTTTGGTCATCTCATTTCCACTAATTTTTTAACGAATTTTCGCTATAAATCATTATGTAGGGATGACCAAACGAAATCAACTAGTGGCCAATCATCAACGAGCTATGAAGAACCAAAAAATTTAATTGATTGTCTTCCGCTTTAGATACAATTTTTTGAAAACAGAAATATTTTTATCTAAATGGTATATTCCAATTGGATTTTTTATTAATTTTGTGACATGAAATTCGCAAATAAGCGATGAACCTGATTAATACGCATTAATACGCAATTTATTTCGCAATAAAAACTGACCCATTGGTGAACAAACGCCAAACCAACCCTAGACCTAACGATTACCTAACGAGATTTGATAAAAACGGAATGATTTTATTTTCTTGCAATGAGGTGCTATTCGGGATATTTTTTTTTTAATTTTTCATTATTTATTTATCGTTTAATCATAAGTGACCAAACGATAAAAACTAGTGACCAATCCTGACCAAACGAATTCAATCATAACTTTTATCAAAACATTTAGATGGGGGTGCTAATAAGGTGGAGCCCTCTGTTGTGACTAAGCTAGTTTTGATTCGCCTTAGTCGGTTAAGCGTTACCCAGGCAGAATGGCTGTGGAAGTATGAATTTAGCTCCAAAAAAAAATAAATTAAGTTCAAGGAAATTGTCAGGGCGCGATTTAATTACAACAATATTCTTTCTTCAACCCTATGGAGATTAGATTGAGACATTTTTCATACCAAATGAATTTTTCAGTAGGAAAACCAAACAAATCGTTAAATACCAAAAATTAATGTGGAGGGGATCATCAATACAAATCAATTGACAAATTACATGTACGAGTATATGGTTAAAATGCTACTTGAGGATGGGTGTCATCAGTTCATCATCAGATGGATTGAGAGAGAAATGCCGTCTATTTGATAAACTCGCTCGCTAATTGCTCTTTTTTTAAATGTGATCATTTGTCTTCTTTTCATTAATTCAAATTTTACCAATTTTAAGAATTAAACAAGTCTGGCTTATTGGGGTCTTTTCGGGCTAACGATCAAATTAAAAGATGCTCGACACTCTTGATGAACGTTGAATGCACAGTTTTACAGGTCCATTCTACTTTTCCTAAGAAAGGAACGAAGGCCTCAGTATAAGCTATAAGCTCATTATAAGGTTCTTACCTTACCCCGTCTTAATCTAGCCATTTGACAATCTTAGATTATTTTGATGAGATGATCTTAGATTCTTTTTTCTTAGTGGCAATTCATAGCTTTCGTTTTCATTTGTGCTAAATGTGGTACAAATCCTGTAGTACTCGTTACGTAAATCATTGATTTCATGATACAAGGAAAGGGAAAAGGATTTTCTGCACAAATACTACCGGATTGTCAGGTCATTAGAAATGTCTCATCTTATTATGCTCTACTCTTATGCATGGAATTACGAGGTGGAGTAGCACATTTTCATTATTTTGTGATTACTCGTGATGACTTTTAGTACCCTTCTATGTAGCAAATAGAAATGTTGCACACCCGATGTATAAAGGTATTTAAATCAAGTGATGCTTGACTCAAATTTAGCACGATCAATAAAAATATTACACGAGAAGAATCGATTAAAGTTTCAAGTTATATCAGGCCGCCCACTTGAAAAAGTCAATTTAAATTTAATGACGATTAACAACTTCACGCTTAACCCTTTCCCTTCAATGTATTTTAATGACTATATGTGAGCCGAATTTTAATAAATAATCTTTCGACGAATAATTAAGATTTCTAAAGACTCTTTATTTTTATTATTTAACCGTTAAATCAAAATCTATTAACCAAAACCAGATTTCCATAAAACTGGCAGTAAAAAAATAATTTGCCCATTAATTACCTATTTGTGTAATTACCTAATTTGCCCATTAATTATACCTACTAATTAATTCACCTTCAATTTATTTCTAATGAATGACCAAATTTGAAATCTTCGCTAGCCCATTCATATATTCATTTCGTAATTAGAAAAGATGATCATTAGAAATTTATTATTTTGGCAGCGATTTTTTTTCATCATTTCAAATAATTTGGATCTATTACAATTTTTTAAATTATAATCTTGGTTGCCTTCAATGGGAAAATTGAAAGAAGCGAAGATACAACATCACATATTGGTCCATACAGAAGTACGGAAAATCAAGTTGATCACGTCATGATCTCGAAGAGACATTCCATCAGCATAAAAAATATAAGTGCAAGTTGTAATTCTTGTGCACATCACCTACCAGTCACTGGCACTTGGACATCGATGCCTTTAATAACAAATGAAAGACCCTTTGAAGATTTCAGACTACACACCGCTTGTGGGAATTTAACATAATAATCACTTAACTCGAGATAAGTGGTTATTTTGAACTATATTCTAATCGATAGCATTTCCTGTTTTTTCTTTCCTTGCAACTTTTCAGCAAAATCCGACTATTTTTGACCGAGATATAAGCAAAAAACAACAGCACTTATATTTGTTATAGGTGTTTGGTATTTATTGAAAACCACTTAATTGATATTTTTGATATTATAGCATGAAATAAGTGATATTTAAATAAATAACAATTTCAGAAATAAATTTAGAATAAACACTTATGTTGAAATAAGTTTTTATTTTGAATTTAATTTTGCGTTTGGTTTTTACTTAAATCAAAATAAGTGTTTTTTTTTCTAAATGCTAATTAAAAATTTTGGGAATTTCCGGTGAACGTGCTCTGGGTTTACCGGAAATTCCCAAAATTTTTAATTAGCATTTAGAAAAAAACACTTATTTTGATTTAAGTAAAAACCAGACGCAAAACTAAATTCAAAATAAAAAGTTATTTCAAGATAAGTGTTTATTATGTAGCAAGTGCATGAAGGTGTCAATAAACGCATTTTAAATAAAAACCCTGATACCATGGATCCAAAAATAATTTAGTAATGTCCCATAATTTTTTCACAAATTAATTTAACATTTAAATTTGGACCTCTGAAAAGCAGCTAAAAAATAGATAAGTATTTTTGTTGAATTGTCACAGGTATATTAGATTCTTAAATGATTGTGAGCATCGTTAATGACTTCTCTATAGTCGTTGACCTCGCGTGTTTGTATTTGTACTTCGGTATGATATCAAAGGGCCAAATGTCGAAGGGTCGGGCCGAATGTCGAAGGGCCGAATGTGTCGAAGGGCCGAATGTCGAATGGCTGAATGTGCCGAAGGGCCGAATGACTCGAAGGGCCGAATGGGTCAAAGGGCCGAATAGGTCGAAGGGCCAATTTTTTTGTTTACTTTTTTTTGTTTTTAGAAATATGTATATATTTTTTATTTTTTTAATTATTTTATTTTTATTTTTTTTTCTTTAGAAATTTTCTGATTTTGCTTAAATATACCTACTAAAGTAGGTGTCATTAATAGATTCTATATAATCTGCTCCTACGTGTGGCCCGCAGTTGATGATCCCGGCTCCTACGTCTCCCGGAGTTCAAATCTAAAGAGGTTGGTCATGAAACCTCGACGATCGTTATCTCGAAATCAAAATCTCGAAACCGAAATCTCGAATTAATAAAATGGCGAATTTCAAAATATCGAAATTTCAAAATATAGAATTCAAAATCTTGAAAATATCTCGAATCTCGAATAATAAAAATAATTTTGTAAATATTAACAGTTACAAATAACATTTACAAAACTATTTTTATTATTCGAGATTCGAGAATACAAATTACCTAAACATGATTCTAATAATAACTTGCAGTTACAGTTACAATAAAAATCAATTAACTTGGATCATATACAATGAAGTATACTTGTGTATTATTCATATAAATTACATAACTGTTTATTCAAAAAAATTGGAATAATCCAGGAATAATTATGAAATGTTACTGTATACATATTCTGTTAATGCACAGCAAAAAAATCTAATGAATTTACACCAAAACAAATGAAGCCATTTAAATGAAATGAAGCCATTAAATAGAAAAAATTTGATAAGATATCAAAAAATTAAAAGAATTTTGGAAAAAGGCAAAAAATTGATAATTTAGGTTTTTTAAAAAGGTTCGCCCAGAACATATGCTTATACATTTTTTAATAGCTAATACAATTTGAATTGAACACTATTAAATAGCATAAAAAATAAGTGCATTTTAACCATGCTCTTATTTAGAACATCTTTTTAATTTTCGAGATTTTCTCATGCGAGATTTTCTAAATAAACTAATCCGATATTCTTAAATTCGAGTAAATTTTTTCTTTCGATATTTTATTCATTCGATATTTCGTTTGGCGAGTTTTTAAGACTATCCCAAGCTAAAGCCCCTCGGAGGGCTGTGGAAGAGTTATGGAAGCCGTTAACTTCTACGAGTATGGCATTTTTTAATGTCGGGCTTTTGATTTCAGGATTTTGAAAGTCGAGCAAGCGACCCCAACTCTAAAATTTTCCTCCACCTAAACGTATCGCTGACTGGATACGTGGAATTTCATAAATATCCAAAGATGAAAAATAGTCAAATACATAAATTCATAAGACATTCATTTATGTTTAATAAAAAAAAATTTACAAAATATTCCATAGAGCAACAAATTTAAAAAATAATATTTCTAAAAACAAAAAAAAAATAATCGTCCGTTCGACCCATTCGGCCCTTCGACACATTCGGCCCTTCGACATTCGTCCCTTAGACACATTTGGCCCTTCGACACATTCGGCCCTTCGACATTCGGCCGTTTGTACCCATTCCTGTACTTCGTGTATTTTGGTTTTCTATTCGTTAACTTAATTTGAGTTCTTAAAGCACCATGTGTGTATGGGTTTCACGAAAGTAGATTGGAGGCGACTTGTATTTTCGATTAGCCTGTTGTTGAATAACTGCTTTCTTTGCATCCTTTTCGGTGAACGTTTCAATTCGGTTTTTTAGCGGTGTTTTGAATTTTTCGACGTTTGACTTTTTACTTGTCAGTAGTTTTTCATTTTTTAGGGTATCCCTTTTCCATTTTACAGTAAATTAACGTTTAGTGCTCACTTAAAGGCTGGCACCGCTACTGTGCTTTTCGAGGAGTATAACATCACTACCACTTCTGGCTTCATATTCAACATTGAAGTTGAAATTGAGAGTTGGGCAGTATTTGCAGCGAACGGTTTTATAGATGATCTTGTCACCATACTACTTCTTAAGACAGGACTGATTAACTTCGTAAAGGTGTTTGTACTTTTATCAGCCGTACTGGATGCATCACTCACCAGACTCATAGTCTCAGAGGTATTGAGTGTAGCTGTATTTTGTGTAGTGATCAAGTTTTGAGTTACTATATCACTGTGGTCACTACACTCACGCTTGCTCACTCCCGAGAGCCGACGGTGCTGGGCAGGAAATCCGATCCTGCATCGTAATGTTGTTTTTCGTTGTTAACTTTGTTATGTTTTTAGATTCCGGTTTCTTTTCCTTAGCCTTTTACACCTACTGCCAGGTAGGTAAGGTAAGAAGCTATGGTTTTACCGCGCCCGTACGGGGGCTGTACTTTTAGCGTTATCCAGTGTACTCAAAAGGCTTAAGTAAGAAAGAGTGAGTCCCCACACTTTGAAACATATTCTAAAGCCAAATAGACCTATATTTGGTTTCAATAAATGTGATTGTCTATGGTGTCTATTTAGCATGGCAAATGCCTGTAGGATGTTTTATTATTCGAATTTATGAATTATTCAAAATTAAGGAAAAGGAGTTGGTGTAGTTTTATGTGGGAAAGCAACTTTTCTACTTGATGGAATTTTGTGTATATTTTGTGTTTGGTAAAACATTTAGGGGACTAGTTTTGGGTTCATGTTACACGCTGCGTTGAATACTGTTATGTTAAATGTTGCGTTAAGTTGTTGCGTTGATTACGTGACATTTTAACGTAAAACGTTATACAGGAAAACCTCGATTTGACAGACTAATCGGGGATTTTTTTATCGAATTCAATCTGGAACGGAATTCAGGCATTTCCTAGCCGATTATGTTAGGATTAGATATGTTAGATGGAAGTGGGATTCTCAACGATTTTGGGAAGAAATTCTGGAATATGGCGACGAGGGATGGAATTCGACAATTTCTTAATTATGCTGAAATTGAATATTTTGGATGGAGATAAGATTCTTCGACATCTTTTGGAAGAAGTTGTGGAATGTGGCCACCTGGGACGGAACTCGGTAGTTTAAATTATGGCGGAACTCAACTCGGTAATAAGCAGGCGTCTCTCTTGAATCAAGCGGTTCGCGATGTTAACATGTTTCTGATAAAGCTGAATGTCTTAACATGTATCACTAGTACGTGACTCACTCATGTAATTAGTGAGTTGAGCAGCAGGTCAACTAACTATTCTCACAAAAAAAATCATGTTATGAACCCTACCCTACACAAAGGGCTCGAATAAATTTATAATATTCTTATCAATAACGACCTCGAAAACTGCTCATGGGAACATGAAATGTGATGTCGTCTTAGCGGGAATTTACACTTTTGAGATATCTACTTGCAATACAAGAGCATAAATAGTCCGAGAGTTAATTCCATAAAACAACCAATAATTACACTTTCCACTACAGCAAAATTTTAGGAAAGAGGAAAATTATGATTCGGTTTCTCATCCTCTGGCGAGTACAGCAGTTTATCATTTTATAATCCCATGTAATAGCCATGTCCCGTTCTAGGTGGCCATATTCAAAACTTCTTCTAGAAATCATTAATGAATTTTATTTTCATTAAACAAATCCAATCCTGACAACAACCATACCATGTTTATTACATATATTTTTTTGTAGACTGTTTGAAAACGGTGAGACCTCACGTCGCGCGAATTATGTACTTTATTCAATTTATTATTATAAAAAAAAATATTTATTTTCACTTTATTTATTTTTCTTTACAATTTTTCTTTTAAATTTATGTACAATTTTGCCGATCTCTTTGGAGTCGGGAATCAATACTGTGTACTCTTCAGAGTTTTACTATTAAATGCATTTCTTATTCACTAAAATAATTGTCTTGAGAATAATTCTTAATACATATTTAATATTTTGTGCATAATTGCATCTTTATTAATTTATAATATGATATTTTATTGATGCGAAAGAAAAATATATTTCAATACATTGTATTATCTTATAATTTTCATTCGCATCGAAATTTTGTTTTGTCTAAAATAATATTGTTGAATGTGCATTTTTATCTTCAACTTTATTTGTTTCATGGAATGTAACTCGCGTGGTATGGAGGGGCACAACACAAAAATGTCATTCTTCGTTTTATGATTTTGGAATTTAATAACGTAATTAGTATTTTTTGTTTTTGCTCTCCTGTCAAATTTTAATTTTTGAGTTGTGTCTCTTTTCCATGTCATGTGCGATATGGTGTGATATGTGTTGCGGCATGGCAAAGAGAAAATGGGTTTTAATTTTTATTTTCTTTGTAAGGACAAGTAAATCTTTGATGTGTGAGGGCTATTAATGTCGACTATTTAGATTGCTTACTGCTGGCGCTATTTTATATGAAAGAATTTATCTAACTCAACAATATTTCTTTAAACAGCTTCGCAATTGCATGGGAACGTCAAACACAAATATCGATTTATTTGAGTTCTAACTCCCGTTTAACGACTTGCTCATGCACCAATTATGTAAGAAGCATTCCGCGTTGTTTTATTTTCCTTTCGTGCCATCACCTCACGCAAACCTTGATCTTTCTTGATTGACTGAGATGTGTGGAATTGTCTCAGTAATCTGTTTCTAGACAGTATACTGCAGAAGATGCATAAATTAATTGTTGTGTATGAATTGGACTGGATTGGAATTCTAGCAAATTTTAGTTTTGGGAAGCTGAATTTGACTAGGTCAACTCTTAGCGGGCTAAGACAAGTTTGTTTCGGCTATGGTGAATGGAGGTACTGGATAGTTCCTTGGCCGATTGTTTTTGGATTTGTTTTGTGCAAAGAGCCATAACTTCGTCCGGGATTTATGTTGGAGTCGCGATTTAGCTAAACATACCAGATTCGAACATGATTGATTATGAAAGTTCCTAGCACGGCCGAACTCCAGAACTTCGCTAAAGGCCATTTTGAAATCCCCACCCAATTCTGAATATCTGATTTAACAATATATATTTTTGGGATATGCTTCCTAAAAGAATAGGCGAATTGTAGAACTTCATCAAAAAGACACGTTAAAACCCCAATATAAGCTGGCCTTTATTATTAGAATCCTAGCCCAGCTCTGCAAAATGAATTTTAAGTTGTCGGTTAAGAGACGGCCTGGTTTAATTCATTATATCCGAATCCCATAATTTCGTCAAATCCAGCTTTGTACACCGAATTTGACCACCTTTTATTGAGAAATGGCCTACTTCCATTGAGCATAATGTAAGAGTGCCAATCCAATTCTGCATACCATATTTGACAGTAATTGGTTGAGGAACGGTAAAGCTCCATTGAGCATGGCATAATATGTCCTGTGCACTATAATTTGGTAATTAATCGAATATGTACCATTGCCTTTGAGATGCCTCACATATTTTTTGTTAAATACTAATAGATTTTAGAGTAATTTTCATTATAATTTAAATAATTATGGTTTCAGGAAATTCGACTGTAAGTTGTGGAATTGCATTAGGATTAAATTGATAAATGTTTATATTATTTAGGAAACCGGAAAATATTAATTTAGAATTACATTTGAGAAAATCTACAGATGTAGGTGAAATAATATTTCTTTGAAATATTAATTGGATGGTTCACAAGCCAAACCGATTAACTCCATTTTGATTTTTTTTTTAAATTTTAAAATCAACGTACTTGATTGGCCTGGCTCCTAACTGTTTACATTCAAAACAAATTTTAGTAATAATAAGTGTTAACACCAGTAAATGACAAAATTAAAAGTAATTAAGGTTGCAATTTATGAGGAATTAAGTGGAGTGAAGCGTATTCCTGATAGGGCATTCTGCATGGATCGAAATAGGTGGTAGTCGGAAGGAGCAAGTTCTGGGCTATAAGGCGAGTGAGGCAGAATTTCCCATCTAATAACGGATTTAGGTAATTTTTGACCGGTGCCACAATATGTGGCCGAGCCTTATCGTGTTGGGAAATGATTGATTCGTGTCTGGTCGCATACGTTGGGCGCTCCGCCTGGATTTTGTGCTTCAATCGGATCAATTGTTGACGAAAGAGCTGGGCATTGATGGTTTGGCCACTTGGCAACTGTTAATAGTGGATCACACCTAGCTGGTCCCACCAAATGCACAACATGACCTTGACCTCGTGAATATTCGGCTTTTGTGTCGATGGGCCGGCCTCGCCTTTCTTGACATACGTTTTTTTGCGCTTAGGATTATCGTAATGAATCCATTTTTCATCGCCAGTGACAATACGATGCAAAAATGGCTTCTTTTTGTTGCGCTCGAGCAGCATTTCGGACCTGCAAAATCGTCTTTCCACGTCTCTTGGCTTCAACTCGTATGGCACCCAATTTTCCATTTTTTGGATGAATCCCAAGGCTTTTAAACGTCTGGAAATTGTTGCTTGATATACTCCCAATGATTCTGCAAGTTCTTCTTGCGTTTGACATGAATCTTGATCGAGTAATGCCTCCAATTCTTCATCCTCAATTTTTTTTGGCTGACCGGGACGCTCTTTGTCCTCGATGTCAAAATCACCACTTTTGAAGCGACTAAACCACTCAAAACACTGTGTTTTTGCAAGAGCATGCTCACCATACAAATCCAGGAGCAAACGATGACTTTCAGCTGCAGTTTTGTTTGCGAAAAAGCAAATTTGATAAATTTTCCATCGTTGAAATCGGTTGGATGTGCACAATCAAAACAAAATTTTTTAGTCTATTTTCAGTATTCTCGAATTAAATACACAACCGTAGGAAATTCTTCCATTTGCGTCAATCTATCTGTATGACAACGACTATGATAATCGACACTTACTTATCCACAATCAACTTCCCAATCACCCCATACTTTTCTTTCCATTAACGCTGGATCGAGAATAAATTTGAATTTTGAATTATAGATGGAAAATGTGTAAGAATCCCAATATATATAGACAATATTCCATGTCAATAATACAACGTCAGTCGTCGCGACCTGATGAGAAGACTGATTTTTTTAAATCAATAATCTCATCCGTTCGAAACTGATTGTTGGGATTCTTACACATTTTCCATCTATAAATCAAAATTCAAATTTATTCTCGATCCAGCGTTAATAGAAAGAAAAGTATGGGGTGATTGGGAAGTTGATTGTGGATAAGTAAGTGTCGATTATCATAGTCGTTGTCATACAGATAGATTGACGCAAATGGAAGAATTGCCTACGGTTGTGTATTTAATTCGAGAATACTGAAAATAGACCAATATACGGAACAATCACAAACACCACTACTATCGAAATTTTTTTAGCTGATTTTGACAGGGTTTGAATAGGGCTTTCAAAAGACATATATGTCCATGATGTTCTGTAACGCATAATCAAGTAATGACATCTAGTATCAAATTCCGGTTTTTAATGCATACACCCAAAACATTATTATAATCGGTTAAAGAATAGCAGAGTTCGAAGTAGTCTTTTCCAAAACTAGTTCCAATAACATTTTAGAATCCCATTTCTATTCAACATATCCAATCCCAACATAATCGGTTAAGAATTGATCGAGTTCCGTCCCAGGTGGCCATATTCCAGAATTTCTTCCAAAAATCGTTTAAGAATCCCATTTCCATCAAACATACCCAATTCCATCATAATCGGTTAAGAAATGCTGCAGTTCTGTCTCAGATTAAATTCGGCCGAATCGATTAAATTTAAAAATATTCGGATTGAACGAACAATCGAATTTAACGGATTCCCCAATATAATTATTCGGAATCTTACGTTTTATTAACTAACAACCTTGCTTGCTATTCGCATCACTTAAAAATAGTAGGTGATAAAATATCTAATTTCAAGTGACGCTTATCACTTCAATCGACTAAGAGAATACCAAAATGCGCTTATCACATCATGTGATAGTTATCACTTGTATGAGAATAGGGCTGTATATAATTTCACCCTCACGTATTATATTTAATTTGTTTAATTTTAATCGCAAAAAGATTTTATTGCGAAAAATAATGATTTTCTTCGTCGCGTGCGTTATTCACTACTCGACGATGACAGCTACTAATGCTGAATACATACTTGCGGATACAACGATTGTCGCAATCGTTTCCACAAGATAAACCAATCAAATTACGTGTTTTGCTCTATGCCCCGCCTACTCTTGCCGCAATCGAATTGAAATATTTTTTATTTTGAGCTATGGTTTCCTCAAGCTTGCCAACCAAAAACTACAAAAGGAACTAAATTTTGTGCTCATTGTAAGGCGCCTTTTTTATGTTTGCTATATATTTGACAGAAAATATAGATGTATTTGACAATTATATATTTGTGATGTAAAACCAAAGATTTTAATAATATTATTAATACTATATAATACTTATATAATAATTATACCAATAATATTAATAAATAATAATAATATTTTTAAATTTTATAATATGTAAAAACAGTGTGATATATATGTCTGTAAAACAGTATGAAAATAAAAATAAATCTAGATTACTTTTAAAAGAGGTGATACAATTAAAAGTGGATTTTGATAAGGTTGTGAATCCTGTGCGGCAACTATTCGAAGTCAGTAACTGTAACTGATGAGATGCTAACGCGAGAATTGCAAAATGCCATCAGAAATATTCGATATCCGGGCCGAATCCGAGCAAAAAAAAAATCGAAAACCTTAATTGAGCGATTGCGTGATTCCTGGCAACATTTACTTCGTCATCGATCTACTCGTTCACTAACTTATAACGATGAATAATGCTTTGGAAAAATAAAAATTTACGGCAAACGGTTGAAACCATTATTGGTCGAGGGCCGCAAGAGATAATTGTGTAACAAACGACACTAGTAAAATTGATTATACGGTAATGGTTTTTTAAATAATTATTTCAGTAACAGTTTAATGTATAATTTTATAATTTTAGACAATATTTGCTCTTCAAATGCATTTACAAGTAGTCTTAGGTCAAAATACACTGGCCGATCACAAAACAGAGGAAATTTACGGAAGCAACGTAAAAGCGAAACGAAAATTACAATAATTCCGAATGGCAACAGATGTTTGCTGACACCCTGACCATCAACTGGACTATCCACCATCGGTTAATATACAAATTCAAGTATGCCTGAACGGAATTTTCTACAGGTTTAGATAAACCGACCACGACAAGCATTTTTGGCAAATACGCCACTAATTTGTATTGCTGCATGTGATTCGGGGTCGGTATTAGTTGTGTCTGGTAAAGATGGTACCCGAATGTTACGAAGTGATTACAATTCAATGAGGAGCACGTCATCTAGATTCATCATCACGGGGTATCAACCGTATTTATGAAGGGGCCGTAGTTGACGTATGTGAAGATAGCCCGAAAACCATCCCGAAAAATGACTTTTCAAAAATTGGTTCGAGTCCACGCTAAATACGATAAAAACCTTTCGGCCCGAAAAACAACATGAAACTTCTCAAAATTATACTCTATCCCGAAAATAAAAAAAAAATGATTTAAAAACCTATTTATTATTTCTATTAGTTTAAAATATTTACGTTGCAAAAAAATGTAATGTGTTGTACGTTGTACAATAATAAAACAGTAACATAATTAGTTTAAAGAAAATCTTAGCACATATTTTTCTGTATTCTAAAATATTATAAATTTAATAATGACGTGTTGTTGTGTTTACACATAATATTTAATTTACCTACCAAATAACACGCATATGATCAATAAAATTAAATACCTAAATTTATAGATATTTAAGTATAAAAAACCAAATTCAAAATTAAACATCCTCAAACTTACATATTTCGGCTCACATAGATTGCCGAGTACATTGGTTGATGCGATTGACTCGATTACATCATTTCTGATTTATATTCGGTAGCCTTGTTGCCATACGATAGGGAATAAAAATATTTCTGGACCCAGATTTAACCAATGTCCGTTGTATATGAAAGGCGCCCATTAATACTCATATATCGCCGCTCACAACGATTGCCGAGTACATTGGTTGATGGGATTGACTCGATTACATCATTTCTGATTTATATTCGGTAACCTTGTTGCCATACGCTAGGGAATAAAAATATTTCTGGACCCAGATTTAACCAATGTCCCTTGTATATGAAAGGCGCCCATTAATACTCATATATCGCCGCTCACAAGGATTGCCGAGTACATTGGTTGATGGGATTGACTCGATTACATCATTTCTGATTTATATTCAGTAACCTTGTTGCCATACGATAGGGAATAAAAATATTTCTGGACCCAGATTTAACCAATGTCTGTTGTATATAAAAGGCGCCCATTAATACTCATATATCGCCGCTCACAACGATTGCCGAGTACATTGGTTGATGGGATTGACTCAATTACATCATTTCTGATTTATATTCGGTAGCCTTGTTGCCATACGATAGGGAATAAAAATATTTCTGGACCCAGATTTAACCAATGTCTGTTGTATATAAAAGGCGCCCATTAATACTCATATATCGCCGCTCACAAGGATTGCCGAGTACATTGGTTGATGGGATTGACTCGATTACATCATTTCTGATTTATATTCAGTAACCTTGTTGCCATACGATAGGGAATAAAAATATTTCTGGACCCAGATTTAACCAATGTCTGTTGTATATGATAGGCGCTTATCAATACTCATATATCGCCGCTCACAAGGATTGCCGAGTACATTGGTTGATGGGATTGACTCGATTACATCATTTCTGATTTATATTCAGTAACCTTGTTGCCATACGATAGGGAATAAAAATATTTCTGGACCCAGATTTAACCAATGTCTGTTGTATATAAAAGGCGCCCATTAATACTCATATATCGCCGCTCACAAGGATTGCCGAGTACATTGGTTGATGGGATTGACTCGATTACATCATTTCTGATTTATATTCGGTAACCTTGTTGCCATACGATAGGGAATAAAAATATTTCTGGACCCAGATTTAACCAATGTCTGTTGTATATAAAAGGCGCCCATTAATACTCATATATCGCCGCTCACAAGGATTGCCGAGTACATTGGTTGATGGGATTGACTCGATTACATCATTTCTGATTTATATTCAGTAACCTTGTTGCCATACGATAGGGAATAAAAATATTTCTGGACCCAGATTTAACCAATGTCTGTTGTATATAAAAGGCGCCCATTAATACTCATATATCGCCGCTCACAAGGATTGCCGAGTACATTGGTTGATGGGATTGACTCGATTACATCATTTCTGATTTATATTCGGTAACCTTGTTGCCATACGATAGGGAATAAAAATATTTCTGGACCCAGATTTAACCAATGTCTGTTGTATATAAAAGGCGCCCATTAATACTCATATATCGCCGCTCACAAGGATTGCCGAGTACATTGGTTGATGGGATTGACTCGATTACATCATTTCTGATTTATATTCAGTAACCTTGTTGCCATACGATAGGGAATAAAAATATTTCTGGACCCAGATTTAACCAATGTCTGTTGTATATAAAAGGCGCCCATTAATACTCATATATCGCCGCTCACAACGATTGCCGAGTACATTGGTTGATGGGATTGACTCGATTACATCATTTCTGATTTATATTCGGTAACCTTGTAGCCATACGATAGGGAATAAAAATATTTCTGGACCCAGATGAAACCAATGTCTGTTGTATATGATAGGCGCTTATCAATACTCATATATCGCCGCTCACAAGGATTGCCGAGTACATTGGTTGATGGGATTGACTCGATTACATCATTTCTGATTTATATTCAGTAACCTTGTTGCCATACGATAGGGAATAAAAATATTTCTGGACCCAGATTTAACCAATGTCCGTTGTATATGAAAGGCGCCCATTAATACTCATATATCGCCGCTCAAAAGGATTGCCGAATACATTGGTTGATGGGATTGACTCGATTAGATCATTTCTGATTTATATTCGGTGATTGCAATATTCAAGACATTGCTGGGGCACGTGCTTAAAAGTATACCTAGTTTAGTCGTAGAACTAATACAATGCGAAACCGTGATTGAAGAAGAAAAAAACTTTTTTCTTGTCAATGTATTAAAACTAATGGAAGTTGGACTTACAGATTTAGGGCAATATATCGAAGAAATTCCTCCTCAGAATTGTCCAATTTGTTTTACTAAAATGATACCGAGAAATACGAAATTCAATCAAATTGTTTCAATATACACAGAATATCCAACAGAAAAGATACCGAGAATTACAATAAATGAAATTGAATCCACATTAATATTTAATAACGTTTCCTATAATTTAACAAGCATTATAAGTTACAAACCACTCGGACAAGATGGACATTACATTGGCTATTGTAAGCACAATGACAAGTGGGGTTGTTATGATGACCTAAAACGGTATGTACCTACGGTGAGAGATATACGAATCTGTAAACTGAATTTCTCCTACACATAGCCCGTATCATTTTATCTTACATTCAAATCACAAATCCATATCCCAAAAAAATATTACCTGTGTGCCAATTCGATAAAACAAGGATTTTCATTTGATTAATAAAGCCTCTTTACTGCAGCATTCAATGGCCTTAAGAATATCATCCAATCATTTTGATTTGAATTCCATATAATCACGCCCTCCCCCCCCCCCCCACACACACACAGACACATACGTCCACTCACGCGCACATGCACCCGCACACTCATACGTATACGTACACGTACACGCACACACGCGCGTTGAACCTACCTCGCGAAGTAATACGTAACGGTATTGCCACGGGGCCCGATCCGCATGGTTTACTGGGGGTGGTGGTTTCGTCGGTAAGAATCCAACACTCTCACTTGTTTGATATATGGGTTCATACGTGAAGCCTGTCGAAGGCTGCAACCTCCACCATAAAAACATACACATACAAGCACGCGCGCACGCTCGAGCATACATGCACACTTCATACATAGATCATTTGCAAATATTTATCTTAACAAGCCAAAGATTATTACTTTTAAATCCAATCCTAATTGAGTCAATCCCATCAACCAATGTACTCGGCAATCCTTGTGAGCGGCGATATATGAGTATTAATGGGCGCCTTTCATATACAACGGACATTGGTTAAATCTGGGTCCAGAAATATTTTTATTCCCTAGCGTATGGCAACAAGGTTACCGAATATAAATCAGAAATGATGTAATCGAGTCAATCCCATCAATCATTAACCAATGTACTCGGCAATCGTTGTGAGCGGCGATATATGAGTATTAATGGGCGCCTTTCATATACAAGGGACATTGGTTAAATCTGGGTCCAGAAATATTTTTATTCCCTAGCGTATGGCAACAAGGTTACTGAATATAAATCAGAAATGATGTAATCGAGTCAATCCCATCAACCAATGTACTCGGCAATCCTTGTGAGCGGCGATATATGAGTATTAATGGGCGCCTTTTATATACAACAGACATTGGTTAAATCTGGGTCCAGAAATATTTTTATTCCCTATCGTATGGCAACAAGGCTACCGAATATAAATCAGAAATGATGTAATCGAGTCAATCGCATCAACCAATGTACTCGGCAATCTATGTGAGCCGAAATATGTAAGTTTGAGGATGTTTAATTTTGAATTTGGTTTTTTATACTTAAATATCTATAAATTTAGGTATTTAATTTTATTGATCATATGCGTGTTATTTGGTAGGTAAATTAAATATTATGTGTAAACACAACAACACGTCATTATTAAATTTATAATATTTTAGAATACAGAAAAATATGTGCTAAGATTTTCTTTAAACTAATTATGTTACTGTTTTATTATTGTACAACGTACAACACATTACATTTTTTTGCAACGTAAATATTTTAAACTAATAGAAATAATAAATAGGTTTTTAAATCATTTTTTTTTATTTTCGGGATAGAGTGTAATTTTGAGATGTTTCATGTTGTTTTTCGGGCCAAAAGGTTTTTATCGTATTTAGCGTAGACTCGAACCAATTTTTGAAAAGTCATTTTTCGGGATGGTTTTCGGGCTATCTTCACATACGTCCGTAGTTGATATGAAATAACAAATAAAAACTCAATACTTTTTGTTAAAACATCAAATTTTTTATTAAATTTTAAGAGGATAAAAAATTCCTGGATTTAATACATAACATAGTTGTAAAAAAATAAGGTAGGAAGCAAAATGTCGGTCTACGCAATGGCGGTCCTGGTTATATCTATTGGTGCCTAAACCACCAACTAGACAAGCGTACATCACTCAAAATGTCACCGTAATGTTAATTTGGCATAACAAGCACATCATATTTACGTGGATCCTGCACCATGTTTAAGCACACATTATCCAAATACATCAAATTTCACTTCGGGATATTTATCGGCCATGTCACGACAGCAGCACAAAAAATAACACTCCATTCGCATAATATGGGCATTATGTACCGCAGTCACTTTCGTGCGATTGCCTTTGGCATATTGAAACGCGAATTCTGCGACAGGCTAAGCCTCTTCCGTCATCAATTTTATAATCTGAACCACAGCATAAACAATTTCGTGCTCAATACCCGAGTATTCGCCTTCTATGTTCTCACGAATCGTAACTACGCACTGGTCATTAAGCAGTTCCAATTTTTTCCTCTGTAAATTTGATTGACTTCGTTATAAGGTTAAATATTTATATATAGTTATAGAAGTAAAGAATTCAGGTGATTTTATAGAAAAATTACCTGTAACAATATTTAGGAGTTGTACATAATATGTTGTACGTTGTATATACATATATTTATATTTAAATATGTTGAATCTATATTCAGTTCTCTTGTAACTGAATATAGAATGGCAGCAGGTATAAATTAATTACACATACATTTAATAATATAATTTAATTATATATATTTTTATAAACATTTATAAATTTATTTATTATATAATTTACTGATAATAAATACAATTTTTTTATTCACAAAATTGTGTCTTAGCTTTTTATAACGGAATTTTTCAAAGCTCTATATAATTATTTGAACAATTCTTAAATTACTCTATTGGAAAAAATTCAAAACAAAACCTTATATACAATTTAACTGGTATACAACCTGGCTAAGGTCTCTATGATTCAGTGTTTCAACTAGACCAAACTGTATACCAGTTATAACAATTATACTAATTATATATTTAATAAAACGTACTCATTATACCTTTCATAAATGTCATAAATTGACATTTCTTAAATACTAAACGTGACATAACAAATCAATAACAACAAAAATTGAGGTAAAATATTTATTTATTAAAAGACAAAGTAATAACTAATAATAAAACTTAATATATTTATTTTAAAGATAACTTAACACGAATGATACACCACAAATATTCGCCATAATCACTTTTAACTTTTTCTCTCCATTCCGACATGTTTATCAGCCAGTCGCTTGATCAATCACTTTTACCTATCTCTCTCAATTCCGACATGATTATCAACCGCAGTCGTTTGAATTATAATAAAAAAAAAATTAAAAATGTTACTCCGAAAATTGAAACGTCCAACTAATAAAAAAATGTACGGCTACTAAGAAATATTTATATGGCGTGTTCACTGTCCAAGCGAAAATTACAAATGAAAAATTTGACAATCAAAATGACGTACGAAATAGACTAATATTTTGAGCAAAGCCTAACTTCAACTCAAAACTGCAGAATTGTGCCGCAATCGGGTCCGCAGGTATGTATGCTGCATAAAGTGAAAGAGAGTTTTATATTTTTTATTTTCATTTCATTTTTCGTTTTTTGTATATAATTGTTAACCTTGCGTAATCAACAATGCCAGCATTTTCGTACGGCCTATTTTGTATGCGCTCGTGCGCGGTTGGTTTATTTTTATGTCGATTCATTAATTTAATTTTCGAATTAATTGTATGTCGCACGGTTGTATGTCGCGTATTATATGTCGTATTCGCCAAGGCTTCTAGAATCAATTATTTTGCGAATAATTGAGTTGCTAGATATTCTTCCGTATACAATTTTTCCGATTTAGCCGAACAAACGTTCTGTTTCGATTTTGACATAAATATTAACGGCGAACTGCTGAAAGAATCTGAGTCATCAAACGATAGGCATAAAAATTCATCGAGCTGACCTTTTTGTTTTTTTTCTTGACCTGTAATTGAATAATTAACTTTTGTTAGGAATTGAATTGGAAAACAATTAACAACATTGCTTTGTACCGGTTAATGGATAAATCATCTTGATCAAAGATTGACATCCATCCTCTCCTCGGAAAATATCAGCGAGTATTGTAATGCATGATACAAACGATGGGTTTCGCAGATATGGTGAAGGTTATCACCATTCTCGCCAACAACCACAACGGCTACTTCATTCAACGGCGGTACATTGATGCGCCCTTCGTGTTCGCCTTCTGGCCTTTGCTCGGACCAATTGATTGTGTTTATGTAAGAGTTCTTGCACTTTAGCGCTCGACCGATGGCACGACGCTGATTGATTTCATCGTCAAAATTTCCAAGAAAATATATCTGAATAAATTTGTGATCAACATTCATTTGCGGCAACAATGCTTCTGCACGATGATGAATTCGTCCTTGTCCACATTATTTCCTAGTGGACTTGGCGGTGATGTGTTTGTGTATGTGATGTGTGTTATAATCGAAAAAGAATTTACCTTAAAAGTGGGGTTAAACCGCGTGCTTCGATAATATTCACCCCAAATGATGTCATTTGGGGTGGCTGTGTTGTGGTAATTTGACCTTTCCGCTCGCAATCCTGTCGGTTCGTGTTGAAAACTTAAAGCATTACAATGTTGACAAACAGTACTCATAGTTCTGAATTCGACCGATACATCCATGGCCTAATCGACTGTTGCATCGTACCTGAACGCCAGACGTTCATTTCGAATTGTCACGTTTAGCCGTCTGTTTTGTCGACGTTCCAAATTGTTTTGTGTGTAAGCTGCAATTGAGCGGCGAACTCGACTGTATCCATTGTTCCAGAGTCATAAGGGGTTGCACTTGAGAAATTCGTATTCGATTTGACTCCAAACGCTGTCTACGCTCTTCATCTGTCTCGTCTGATGGCATTTGTCTAAAGAAATAAACCTTCAACTAATGTCAACTCATTGTTTTTACAACACAAAAAATTACAACGGACTTAAATAAATTGAAATTAATGAATTTTGAATGCACCAAAGATATGACCACCACCGATAACACACTGAACTATGGCTTTCAATTTAATTGCTTTGCGCAAAATCTCAATATTCAATGCGGAGTTTGTCGTTGTTATGAAAATAATATGTGGCAGCAGAACTATCAAACCATCTTTGCCATTTTTTCGTACAAAAATACTACCCATCTCCGAGTTTTTCGGTGGATTTTCCCAAAATTTTCTTTCATACAAACCGTGTTCTGACAATTACGAACACAACAACAAAAAATCAGTCAAATCGGGCGAAACGTTCTCAAGTGATGATCATTCATATACATGCGGCAATTGATTTTTATTTATATAGATTTGGTCACCAAAAATTTTATTTGGCCATTAGAAATAATAAATTGTCACCAATTTCTCAATAAAATTTTTAATTACCGTTTACTAAACAATTATATTTTCTGATTTCATTTCATTCCAGGGATTGAATGGCGAAATGATAAATTACGATTTTGAATTGGCAAAAATAATTTTCAGCTATTTACGGCTTACATTTGAACGATCGATAGAAGATGCGAGCTGGCTAAATTCCGAGATTACAAGATCCATTGTAAATAAATTAAAAACGTTGCGGATTCAAGTTGGCATTCCAAGTTTTGTGCTAAATAGCAACGATTATTTTAACCATTACTATGAGGAGTTCCTGCTGAAAGTTCACTTTTTTGTGGAGCAAACCGAGTCACAATGGGATTTTGAGAAATTAGTTATGGCTAAACGATTAAATGATAATGGTGAAGATATTGATAAGTAAGTGCTTGTTAATTTTTAATTCGGTATGTTTAAAAAGAATAATTACGTAATTTGTATTCCAGAATAATTGATTTATTGTTCCCTGTATCGAATGTGTTCAAGCGAAATGACAAAAAAATTAAATATTCACCGGAGTTGAATATGATCGTGGTCGCACCAGAATTATTACGTAAACCTTATTTTAATCATAAGTATCCAATGTAAGCACGTATTTTATTATTAATATTTAAAATTTATGTTAATTAAATTAATTTATTAGTTTTTTATACAATTTTTGTGTTCTGTCCAATATTTTAACTAAAAGAAGATTTATTTTGGTTTGGAGACAGTTTTGCACAAAATATTATTTATGTTTTTTTGTATTATTTCGTGATAGATCAATAAATTTTGCACGATTTGGGTCTGACCTGGCCGACGTTTTATTCGACGTGGTGCAAATCGCAGCTGATGAATATAAACTCAGCGTTTTGAGTTCACATCCAAAAACAATGCCATATGGAATCGAATTACAAGGTGAAGGATTTAAGTGCATTGAGAAGTAAGTTTTTAGTTTTTTCATTATTTATTCAGCCAGATAATTTATTTGTGAGCTCTCTAATTAATTTTTAATTTATTTTATTGAAACTTGTATTTCCTTGTTTGGTTTTGTTTTCATCGCATAATTTTCTGACTCATCGAAGATGGTATTAGACTTTATGGCTTTTTATCAGATTTTGTTTGTGTAGTTTAAGATTATCTGTTCTGTTATGTTGTTTAGTTACTGGGCAAAAGAACATTTAGAATTTACATATTTGATTTGTTCAAAAATTTATTTTAATGAAACTTGCAATCTTGCAACTCAACTTAATGATCGGAAACAACTATTTCGGTATAGTCGCTTACTCCAGAGCAACAGAAATTAACTTTTAGAAGGCGTTGTTACTTCACATAAAGGAATTGAGAGCAAATCAGTAAGGCCAGCAGCATAGTGCGCAATGAGCAGTTCAACGAGCGGAGCAATGTGGACGATTTTCCCGAGTTAGACCAGAAGCTCAATCAAACTCAAAATGACCAGGACCTCCAAGTTAAAGAGTTAAGAGAAGAAATGAGGTCACTCAAGGTAAAAGTAGATAGCCAGTTCAAGGGTTTCAAGGTTACAAATCAGGCAGGAATTGCAAATAAAATGTCAAGATAAATAAAAGGTTTTTGACCGAACCAGTTGCAGGAACCTAAAGAGAAATTTTGAAATCTACATTCGACGGCGAAGCCCCATTTGAGAAATTGCCAGTTTCAAGCGGTAGTAACGCACAATGTAGAGGCTGCAGAGGAACAGCTCAACGCATTCATTTTGACTCTCCGTGGGGAAGCTGCATATGGCTTGTAAACTGTATCCGCAACAGAACGGAGTTATGAGTGAGTCATCACTGAGTTGGAATATAGATACGTGCAATCACACCTTAGAGAACTATTCAAGATTCATCTCGGAAAGCCTGCAAGACCTGGAGAGAGAAGTATCAAAATTGGCAAGGCAACCATATGGCAATGCACTTGCATATGTATTGAACGGACCAACAGTGAACGCGTTTATCAGTGCTGTCAAGGACGACTATCTGAAACTTCATTTAAGAACCAATACTAGATGTAAAGCCATGAACGAAGTATTGGCGATGGCGTTAGGATATGAGGCAGTTTGGGCAAACCTAGCCATTGAAACAGTAAAGTTACGCAAGCCCTAGAATATCACACAAATAAGAGCTCTTATTAAAGGAGAGAACGAAACCACGGCCAGCTTTTCACGGTAACGGAAGAAAAGGATCGCGTTCCCAGTCTCGATGTTTCTGATGCAAATAACCCGGATATTACTTGAGGGATTGTAAGCAATCAAGTATACTGCACCAGCACGTGAAGAAATGAAGTTGGACGAGACAAGAAGAGAAAACACTCGTTTCATTTACTGACATGTATCTGGAAAACTAACACCTGTTTTAAAGGCCGTAAGCCGCTGGAAGGAAGAAAATGCCCCAAGAGCACTGTTAAAATCACACACCTAGGGGGCGGATTACAAAAGTATCGTTGTTATTGGCATTTTGTCACAACGTGAATGCACCGGAGCTTCGAAATTGGTGGTCCGTCCTGGTATGGTAGATCCGTAACAGATAGATGCTACTGTCTGTTATAACTTGTTAACAACAACAGGTGATAATCTGCGATAGTCCAAGGATAGTTTAGCTTTCTAGTAACATTCGCTATTATCGTAACTAGAACCTCAGTGAAATTACAGCTGCAGGAAGTACCAGGGAGCTATTATGAAATTTTTCGATTTCAAATTTTTTCGATTTTGGAAAATTCGATAAGTCCCGGATTTACTGTAAAGGCGGTGATACATGTACAGATTTTGCCTTATACAAAATTGAGAAATTTTCAATTTAAAATTTTTGCCTATAAGGCGATTCAAGATGGCCGAATTTTAACCAATTAGCGCGCATATTTTTTATGCCTTAAAGGCAAAATCTGTACATGTATCACCGCCTTAATAGAAAATAGTTTTGACAGTGATTTTGTTATTTTGTTTTTACTTTATAGTGTGTGATTAATGTCCCTATTATGTTTCTCACCTCACAGAGCCAACCCAAGTGGGGTGAGTTAGATTTTTGTATTATGATTCTCGCTTTTATTTTGGTGAGATGTGTTTGTTTATTATGACAATTTCCATTAGTTGTTAACTTGGCAATATTGTAATTTTAGCGTTTTGGACAAACATTTTTTATATAATGTTGACAATGTGTGTTTTTCATAAAATGAAATATTTTGCAATAATTTTTTAAAACGAAATCCTGTATGAAAATGATCACGAAATAAATCTTACGTTTTTCTGCCATCCATCTTAATTTTATTTTTCAAAAAATTACTATGAACTCACCATGAGTTGAGGTGGGGTGAGTACCATAATAGGGGCATACAATTAATTAATATAAAAAATATTTTCTTTCATTTGGGTGGACCATTTCAACAATTCATTAAAGATTAAATATGGATAGGATCGGGTTTTTGCCAATTCAATTGATGAAGATTCTGAAGATGATGTATCGCCAATGCACATGCCAAGAAAACGTTTACACACAGATTTAAACCCTTTTGGTATAAGTAAAAACACGTTTCCAAAGCTGTTATTCATTTGTTTGTATTTCACACAAACAAATAATTAACATCATGGAAAGAATCCGAAGGGTCGAATACAAAATTCGTCAACTAAATGGTCGTCATAGTACATTCGTCGTAGTGGGAATTTTTGCGATATCGAAAAAAATCGAAATCGAAAAACTTCATAATAGCCCTCCAGTACGTGTTTTGAACTTGAGTTCATCAACAAATGTAATCATGGAAGGGGTGGTTATCCACTATATCGCCAACTGCCAGTTATGTCGTCGATCACCAAACCAATAGACAGAAAAAATAATTCACATATTGTGCAGCCACTGGAACTGAGCTATCCGTTACCGCGCATTGACTACATCATGGACACGTTAACAGTTGCCAAGATTTTCAGTACATTGGATCTGATTGTGAATAGCGGATATTGGCAAGTAGTAATTCATCTTGACGATAGAGAGAATACTGCATTTTCAGGAAACGTTCTTTACCGATTATTTGTAATGCCGTTTGGATTATGCATTGCATGCATAATGAGGTAAAGGAAAAAACGATCGCGTTCCCCGTCTCGATGTTTCTGATGCAAACAACCTTGGACTTACATGAGGGATTGTAAGCAAACAAGTACACTGCACCTGAGAGAAGCTGACATACGAGACGAGAAGAGAAAGCACTCGCCTCATTTAATGGACATTGATCCGGAAAACTAACACCAGTTTTGAAGGGCGTATAAGATGGGAGAAAATGTCCCAAGAGCACTGTTAAAATCACACAACTAGAGGCGGATTACAAAAGTGTCGTTTCAAAATCGGTGATGCGTCCAGATTGTAGATCCAGACAGATATGTGCTACTTTCCGTTATAACTTGCTAACAGCAGTAGTAACGTTCAGTAGGATGAGGTTCAAACATTGGTTTATCGTAGCTGGGGTAATTGATGAATGTATCATCGCACTGGATGTCATGAAGAAATACCAGATAGTCGTGGATTTGAGTGCTGCTAACCAGCTGCTAAAATGGCACAATTTAGAAGTAGCTCAACACAAGTGAACAATATTCCACCGATTTGATTGACGGAGGCCTGTGGAATACTAAGATGGGAATGGAACAACCTTATACAAGCACTACAAGCAATCCGGGCAACGAAATGTAGACTGTTCAGTGAAGAGGTTAATTATTTGGGTCATATTGTTTCAAGCAACGGTATGCGAACGGACCCAAAGAAGTTAGTATCTGTAATGAATTGGCCTGCACCAAAGGATATTAGCCAACTATGAAATTTCTTCGGATTATGCCTATACTACCGACTATTTGTGCTAAACTTCGAAGATGTTGCACTAACTCTCCATCTAGTTACAGATCATCAAAAAGCGCTCCTGTTTTGGGGTATCCGCAGACCAGTTGGATATCCTTTTTGGATACAGATGCTAGCAACACGGGGATAAGTGCTGTGTTGTAACAGAAGCAAGAGGGTGGTCACATATTATAGCCAATTCCTTGGTTGCGAAATCACTGTACAGACTTCGGATTTTGCCTTTTCGCGGGGTGAACCTTTTAAACGGCGCAATGAATGCATTCGGACACCAATTTGAAATGTTGCGTCTTCGTAAATAAGCAAACGACAATACAAATGTGTTACTTGATGGGTATTGGGCCTGCATAGTCGACGCCATTGTGCATGGACGTTCTTGAAGGTGTGCCATGATGCGATGGAGCTTAAAGCCCCAGTTGCTGGCGTTGCGCGATGTTAAAAGCACACAACACTTTTATGTACGCGTGAGGGCACCAGGGTGTTGATGCATAATCGGCAGTAGTGCTTCCGTAAGGGTTCAGAGATCGAACTCTCACAAACACTCTCCGGATTGGCATCTTGAAATCAACCTTCTTGAAATGTGATTCGTGAATCAGCTTTACCCTAAATTTGGACACGGTGATGAATTCTCTCGAATGTCTTGTTGTGCTAAGATGTCGATGTTGGATAAAACGTCTGCAGAAGGTCGTGACATGAAGTGTGCGAGCGGTGGATATCGAGCGAGTGTCGCGATCATTAATTTTATTTTTCGTTCGTCGATATTAGGCCGGATTTAGGGTTAATGTTCGTTCGTTTGTTCTGACAATTTTTTCGACCAATCATATTGCTCAAAAAGGACGATTTTTTTCTGGATTTTTCCACAAGAACTGATTGGTCGAAAAAATTATCGAAAGAACACCAACCATAAAGGCGCCTTTACTGTAAGCGTCACCCGTTCTTTGGCCTGGACATTGACCTTGGTGTTCTCGCAGCCAAGCAGGACCTGTCCACCACAACGGATGACTGCGTAGTAATGAAGGGTCAAGGCCACGAGGCGCGCAATCTGGATTATGCTTAAGATAGCATGTTTGGCTCGGTAAGTTGTTGTGATCGTCTGACACTTCTTGATGTGTGCCAATTGGTTGGGATGGCATCGCACATTCTCGATGCGAGGGCTATGACTGAGAAAATTTTGGATCGATTCGGGAGTGTAATACGTTTTCGGCAATTGAACGTGACGTGAGTCCCTCGTTTGTACAGATTCTATTGATCGTGACTGCAGCTGGTTCTCTCTCTACGCCAATTTACAGTTCGAACTTCTGTGGCCTTTCATCATCTTTAGAGATTGCCATCGTGTGTTTAAGAAATCGATCAGATTTTGGTAAGATGGATACTGTGTTCGGGTTAATGACATCTCCCAATGTCTATGGGTTTCTGCCAGAAACTTTCTGGATACAACTGGTTGGATCCAACTTGTCTGTGATGATGCCGGTTCTCGACCGTGGCTGATAGCTGTCTCTGTATGGTTTTCAAATTAGACACTGTGTCGTTGTAATACTCATCCGCTTCATCGCGATTACTATTCTCTCCCTCAAATTCCTCTTCTTCAACGTACCTAGATCTGGTCTTGTATGCTACATAATTCATTATACCGAAGGGTCACGTGACCGATCTGCGTCTGTATGTATTCGTTGCTTATTCCTGGCGTTTCGATCAAGAGTTCCTTACTCTTCCTCACTGCTCGTTCTAAGATCCGTGTACTGACGTTTGTTTTTCACGAGTCCCGCGCATGAGCATTGTTGCGGGACGGCACAATGGGCTCGATGGGCCAAAAATGTTGAGAGATGATTTTAATTATGATTATTACAAAATTTATGTATTAAAAATAAGAAAAAAGTTTTCCAAATGGACGGATGATTTTGACAGCTGCAAAAAAGTGTTGCTCGATATTGGCGTTTATTGCCCGATGTTTGATTGTGGTGTGTCCACCGATAGGGGTCAGCGCCAACTTTTCGTTGATGAGCGACAAAAGTTGGGTCTCTTAGGGTATTAAGTCTGTTTCAATTGATCGATACCAGGTGTTCCGCGTTTATGACAAAAGCGTTTTTTTATCGATTATTCCTGGGCACAAGCACTGCAGTTTGGATTGAGGATAGTTTTATCGAGATTAGTTATTCTAGATCCGGTAATTTTTGCTAGCTAGGGTCTCAGAGGTTGTGTTATTCACTGACTTATACGGGTTCGAAACAAAGGTGGCTGCTTAGGTGGCTCTATATATTCTCCATTAAGAAGAGCTATAAGAAAAACCAAATACTTACAAGTTTCTTAACTTCTCACCATATAATTTTGACACTCTAATATTAAAATTATTATTAATGTCCTTTTTTCAGAAACTTACCAAATAACAATCGTGCACTACCCATAAATGCGAAGCTAAAGGCCTTCAAAGAAATATCTGCCAGCAATATAGTTTTAAAAGCGTTCCGATCACTGTTACGAGCAGCTGACGACAACAATCCGATTCATGTGATATCGTTGCCAGAAGGGGTGACATACGATTTCTTCGGCCTAAGAAATCGTAAACGCTTGCCGGGTTTACAAATTTACGATGACTATAAATTATTCTCGCTGGTTAGTTTACAACGGCATTGTGCAGTGGTGACTGGTTCAAATTATCGTGGTGTCAAATCAATGGTTGATGAGGAGATTCATGATGACGAGTTGTACGTAGAATTTCTTTAAAACAATAATTAATGTAAACTTTAATTAAATAAATTAATTTTATGCTGTTTATTATTTTTAGATTTAATCTAATATGGAAGCAATCAAAAGGCATATCAAAAACGTTAAACTGTGCCACATCCGGTTTAAAGTGCGATGAAATTTTATGAGATACAAAATGTGTCGACTGACATGTTGTTCCGAAAACTTTGTTTTTTTATTGTTTTTGCTATTATATTTGTTTCAAAAATTGATAAATAAGTACATAATTGTAAATTTAAGTTTGGCAAAAGATTTAAAAATATAAGTAAAATGCGAAAATTAATTTTTTAATAACAATGAAAATTTGATTATAAATAATTCACGAAATGCTCTTGTGGTATTTTGTATTTTTTTTTTCTAAGCTAAGAATGTACGAGATAAGTCTTATAGAGATCTATTACTATAATTATTTCTTAAGTTTAAGATATACAAATAATGTTATTATTATTTAATATATTATTTTTTGATTCAAAAATAAAAAAATTAAATTGGGATGGCTCTCACCATTGTATCTAAATTTTTGGGGCACGTAATAAATAATTTGCAATTAACCCTGAAAACGCTTTGTGAACCTGATCCCGTCTAGCCAGGAACTTCAAATTTTGCCCATAATGGTTCCGAAGGTGATTTAAAAATGTTGAGTATGTTTCCCAAAAATTTAAATAACATGGTAAGAATACGGGCCGGGCCGGCCACACTATACAACATTTTCCATTCTATTTTAAAATAAAAAAAATTATAAGATGAGAGAAAATATGTTTATGTTGTTTATTCGGTGGGTATCTGGTGATGATTTGTGTCAGGAGAATTAATTTGTCGCAATCAATTGACTCGCCGACCGCTTGATTGCTCAACGTGTTTGTTATTTAAAATAATGGATGAGTAGGTATTTTCACCAGTTTGAAGCCAAATTAGCAAAATTTCATTAAGGCCAACTTCCATTTCATTTATGACGCTAATCGAAAAGATTTTAGTGATTGTGGATTGTTTTTGAACCAATTAAAGTCTGTCTCATAAAAAAGCTACGCTTAATATTCAGTACTGTTAGTCTGTTTTAACGATACCGACTAGTTTCTAAACCTCCATCTTAATTAAAGTAACGGACACAGAAACAGATCCGTGCAAGGTAAGTCAAATTTGAATGAAGCGATTTTTAAACTGTAACAAGGCATTGCCCAGTTTTTCTATAATCGGCGATTCGTTGAAAGCACGATTATTGGAAATTTCGCAACTTCAAATCCCCGGTTTCATTATGTCCTCGAACCTGAATTACAGAGGAATGAGGCGACATATTGCAACAACTTAAACGCTGATCTACACAAAATTGCATCAATAATCCAAAATAACCAATAGATTTTTGGATTTTTGCAGAAGTATTGAAAATATTTTATTGTTGAAATTCCGGCTCAAAATGATTATACGCAATGAAAATGATATTTTAAACAAGGAATTATCGGTTGTTTGCATGTGGAAGGCGCGGCTATTGGAAATTTCTCATCTTCAAATCCGCGGTTTCATTCTGTTATCGAATCTGGATTACAGACGAATGAGGCGACATATTGCAACAACTTAAACGCTCATCTACATAAAATAACGTCAATAATCCAAAATAACCGATAGATACAGAATATGTGACAATAAATTTCATCCGTTCAAAATCAGTAAGGCATTCAGCGTGAAATTTTACATGGGAATTGCATATAAAATAATTTTTTTCACATTTGGTTCGGATTTTGGCAATTTGATTCTCATTTTACTATGGGAAAGTATAATAGAGGTATATGGACAGACAAGTCAAACAGGCAAAATTGTTAATAATGGTCGTAGCGAAAAACCATTTACATATTCGGATTCAGCGTGAAATTTTACATGGGAATTGCATATAACCATCAGGGATTTTTGCAAAAATATTGAAAATATTTTATTGTTGAAATTCCGGCTCAAAATGATTATACGCAATGAAAATGATATTTTAAATAAGGAATTAACGGTTGGTTGCATGTGGAAGGCGCGGCTATTGGAAATTTCTCATCTTCAAATCCGCGGTTTCATTCTGTTATCGAACCTGGATTACAGACGAATGAGGCGACATGTTGCAACAACTTAAACGCTGATCTACATAAAATAACGTCAATAATCCAAAATAACCGATAGATACAGAATCTGTGACAATAAATTTCATCCGTTCAAAATCAGTAAGGCTAACCATCAGGGATTTTTGCAAAAATATTGAAAATATTTTATTGATGAAATTCCGGCTCAAAATGATTATACGCAATGAAAATGATATTTTAAACAAGGAACTAACGGTTGGTTGCATGTGGAAGGCGCGGCTATTGGAAATGTCTCATCTTCAAATCCGCAGTTTCATTCTGTTATCGAACCTGGATTACAGACGAATGAGGCGACATATTGCAACAACTTAAACGCTGATCTACATAAAATTACGTCAATAATCCAAAATAACCGATAGATACAGAATCTGTGACAATAAATTTTATCCGTTCAAAATCAATAAGGCAGTAACCATCAGCAAAATTTGTTGACGAAAAAATCTTGAAAAATCGAAATTATGGGTTGAAGCGCGTTATTTCTACTGGAAGTAAAACATGTATCAAATTCAAATGTAGATTTAAGCAAAATGAGGCAATATCATAGTCCAATTTTTTAAAAAAATTACCTTGGGTTTCCTTGGTAAATTTCCAATATTTTCTAATATAATGTCTTTTCTGTAAGGTAGGTAAATTTTTGAATGAAATGGCGTTTAAACTGAATCAAAGCGTAATTAATTACTAATATATCGTCAGCGATTCAGAAGTTGTTCAACCAGTTGTTCTGGTTGATAGTCGAAGGGCCGGAAACCATATGCCATCCTAGTTCATCAGAAAATAATGCCAGAAGAACTTGTTTTTTTGCAATATTTGGTCGATTAACTTTATGATTCAAAATTAAGGTAAATAAAACGCAAGCATTTTTAATTTTTTTTTTTAAATTTTTTCATTTTTTTAAGGAATGTGAGGATCGCAGCGTTTTTTTATTAACGGTTATTATAAAACATTTTATAATCTTAACAACGTCATATTTTTAATTATTTATTTATTTATTTTTTTGTAATTTATTTGATTTTTTTGAATTTTTTTTGGATTTTTTTTTTAATTTTTATGATTTTTTTTAAATTTATTTATTTTTTTGTTTGGTTGGTTTCTTTTGTTTGCATTTATCTTGCGCAACCATTTTAATAATTTATTTTTGTGTTTTCCTTTTTTTGTTTTGTTTCTTTGTTTGTAATTTTATTAATTTTTAAAAATAATAATTTTTCTTGTTTGTTTCATGGTTGGTTTTTTGTTTTTGGTATTTTATACAATTTTTCATAATATTTATGAATTTTCTATTTTGTTTGTTCTTTTTTTATTAATTTTGCCTGATCGAATTTTTGTGATAGTTGCTCTCATTGAGTTTATTTTATTCATTTTGTAATACTTAGAGTTCTTTTATTTTGTTTTATTTTTTTAATATTAATTCATTTTAATAATTATATTTACTTATATAAAAAAAAATAAATAAATAAAATAAAATAAAGGAAAAGTATTTTATTATTATTATTCGTTAGTTTTTTTTTGTCAATAATTAAACATTTTGTTTTTTTATAATTTTATTTGGCAAAAATTTGTAAATTTAATTTTTTTTTATTTTTAAATAAGATAATTTCGAAATTTTACTATAATTATATTATTTAAAATAGGGGTTTTTTGTAAAAAACAAATTATAAAAATAAAATCTAAAAACAAATTATTATTGGTCGTGATTTATTTACGATTATATATTGCAACGCAAATTTTAGGATTTGTTCACTTTTGAGATCTGACGACGAGACATATAATTTTTGTTTGTTTTTCATTTACTTTCATTAAAGTATTTTTATTTTTACAAATTTTTCATAAGCATTTCTGATAATGAGAAATTTAGTTTTGATTACATTTAGAGAATAACATCGAATTTGGTTTTGTTTAAAATTTCCTGGATGCAACTTGAGTCTGCATTTTTGAGTAGAACCATAAAAAATTATAATTACATAAATTATCTCATTTCTTATACGAATAATATTTTTTATGGACTTGTCAAAATTTATTAAATATTTAATTTTAGTTTTTGCATCTATTTTAATATGATTTTTTACAGAACTTATACAATTTGATACCGTATGATAAATACAAATTGTAATTTTTGAATTTTTTTTTGCGTTTCTTAATTTTGAGATTTTACATAATTTATCATAACGTAAAAAACCGGAGTTACGTAAATAGTTAATCAAAAAATTCAAAAATTACATAAATTACAAATATATTTTTTTTCATATATTAAAAATTTACATATAATTTTTATTACAATGATTTTTCATTTAAATAATTTAATGGACATTTTTATAATTTTATTTTTTAGTTTATAAGCTTTTCGATATGTTACTTCTAAATAAAAACAAATTATAATAAAATTAAAATTTCGAAATAAATCGGATTTAGACAAAAATAATAATAATAATAATGAATATTTAAGTGTTTGGTATATTATTATTGAACACATATTGAAACTATTAAAATATATACACATAAATTATTTTTTTATTTAATATGTTTAATAAAAATTTGAGTTGGATTTATAGCGATAAATTTCGAATTCATATAAGTAATATCTATTTATTTGTTTGGCGGATATTTAATTTTAATTTATTAATATGGTTTTTATAATTTGACTTTAATTTTTTTCTGTTGTGTGTTTAATAATATTATATACATATAATATAATGTTAAGAGAAATTTATAAAAATAAAAATTTTTTAATTTTTATTTTAATTTCATATTTTATCTCATCGTACCGCCATTTTTTTTAGTTGTTGACAAAATTAAAATTAAAAATAAAAAAATAAATAATACAAAAATTATATAGATTACATTAATTATACATTTTTATATTTTTATAATAATTATTTATTAATTAATAACGTTTTTTGGTGTTTTCGTTTTTTTATTTATTAATTTTAATTATATGATAATAATTTAATTTATTTTCTTAATAATTTTTATTTATTTTACGGCCTAAAATAATAAAAAAATAATTTAAATTCATTTTTTTGTGTATTTTTTAATCATTCTCTTAATTTTAAATATTAAAGTTAAAATTAAAAACTAAAACTCACTCAGGCCTCTATTACTTTAAAGGTTAGTTTTTATTTATAGATTTAAAATTTTTATTGTAATTTTTAATAATTCTAGATAGGTTTTGATGTTTATTTAGAGTTAATTTAAAAAAAAATATAACGTTTATTGAATCGAGACATTAAAAAAAATATTCGACAGTATTATAATAATAATTAGTTTATCGACAGTTTATTTAACAATAAAATTATTTAAACATAAAAAATAAATAAAAACAAGCTTATTACCTAACAAAAAATATATTATAATATGAATGAGTTCTGCTAAATTCGTAAAATAAAATAAATAAATAATACACGAATTTTAGTATTTTGGTTTTGTTTGTTCAAAACTAATATTAATTAATACAAAATAATAAATATATATATATATATATATTTATATCGAGAAAATTTATGTTTATTATTTGGACGGCGTCATGGTTTTATGAACTAAATAATTAAATTAATTAAAATCAAAAAAAATTGTCCATTACGTAAAGAAAATTAAACAAAAATAATTCGCTAATCGGTTTTTTGTCGATATCTAATTATTAATTAAATGTGTGGGTGTGTGTGTGTGTGTGTGGTGCGATGTCTTGAACGGGAGGGTGGTGTAATTACATATTGTTTTCCTTCTGAAAGAGGTTTGTGTTGAATTTACAAATTGTTGCTTTAAATAATGATTAAGATATAAATTATTTATCTCGGTCTCTCTGCCAACCCTAAGATGTGTGTTTCTTTTATTTTATTTTTGATAAAGTATAATGTAGTTTTTTAATTATAGAGTAGTAGAATAGAGCATAGTTTCTAGTTTTTTTTTTGTTATTTTTCTAAACTACTGCAAGGAAGATAAAATAGTTTTCTTTTACTACAATAAATTGTGATATTTTTTTTTTTTGGTTTTTGGTCTATAAATTATTATTTTTTTAAAGTTTATATTCAAATAAAAAATTATAACTATAAAACAGATTTCGTCTAAGGAAAGATATGAGTTCGTTTTCGAGTATTTTTTTAATTAATTTAATTTATAAATAATTAACTAATTTTAGTTTTTTTTTTAAACATTAAAAATGGATTATTTTGTGCTCAGTATTGTTTTCTTTAAAGTTAAATTTCTATTGTTTGAAAAGTAGAGTAACATAGATAAGTATTTAATAGTTTTCATATTCCTTTCACAAGCTGTATAATGTACTGACACGACTAATATTTTTTTGTTTAATACGCAAGAACTCGAAAACGGCTTAGTAATTAATTTTTTTTAATTTTCAAATATCCATATCTATTTATTTAATAATTTTTTTTCTTTAAAAATAAATTCTATTAATGATTTTGAATACTAAGAATAAATAGGATTCAGAAGGGGTTTCTTTTAATAAGGGGGGGAATAATTTTACGTTGCTTTGTTATTAAAAATTTTTCTTCATTTTAATATTTATTTTAAGTAATTTTATTTTATTTTACTTTAATTTTAACAATAAAAAATGCAAAGAAATAAAATTGTTTATCTAATCATTATATTTTTTTTTTTTGGTTTTTAAATTTTTATAGTCTTTTTTCATAATTTTTATATTATTATTATTATTAAAAATAGAAACGAAATATAAAAAACAAAATTATAAATTAACTGAAATAAATCGGAAACGTAAAATAAAATTTCAACTCTATTTTATTTAGTCTATTATTTTATAGTTCGGTCTTAAGTTTTTGTTTGTTTAATTAAATAATTAAATTTAAGGGTTTTTTATATTCTTTTCTTTAAACTTTATTTAAATTTATTTGTAAATCTAAAATATGGCAGGAGCAATTTTCAGTGAATTTTAACTTATTTTTTTAGCGAATTAATTTTATTTATATAGTTTTTTTTTTATTTAAATTTAATTTAATTTTTTTGGACTGTATATTATTATTTAAAATTTAATTATAAATATAATTCAATTGAAATTGAAAAGCAGTGGGCAGATCTTGGCTTTCATTTGTTTCTTGTCGTTTTATTTTTAAATATACTTATATTATTTATTCATATACATTTATATAAATAATTAATAAAAATAAAATTTATTTAATAAAAACAAAAAACATAAGATTGATTATCGATTTTTGATTGAATGTTTTTTTTTATAAATATATTTATAAAACATTATTTTTAAAAACTAAAATAAAGCTATTTTAATTTATTTAAGATTTTACGATTTTTTTTTAAATTGTTGAATTATTTGGAAGCAAATTAATTATGTATGTTATAATAGATTTTAATTTTAAATTTATGTGGCGACACGTTTAAAAATTATAATTGTATATTATTCGCTGTTTGTTTGTGATAACGTAATTTAACTAATAATAAAATAATAATATATATTTTGCGACGTTTTTAAAATCTTTTTATACACAATTGAGGCCGAGTTTTACTATTATTTTAAATAACAAAAATTTTGAGTGAAATTAAATTATATAAACAATAAATTATATTATAATTATTATTATTATTATTCAGTAATTAACGTAACATGTGTTTTAAAATTTATTTCCAAATAACTACATTTAATTTTCCTAATTAATATAAAATGATTATATCTGTAATAATAATAAAAAAAATTATTAAAAAAATATTTCATAAGAATAATTCACGTTTTTTTTTTATAATTTATTATTATTTTTTTGTAGTATTATTAAACTCAATCTGATGTAAATTTGTACTTATTTTAAAACACTGTTAACAAAGCAGCAATATTTATGTACAAAATATATAAAAAAATTTATTTAAAAATTTATTATTATTAAATTGTTTTTATTTCAAACTTGGAAGATTTAAAAGCTGTGTTTTTACGTTTTTGTTTAAAAATATACTAAATTTTTTAAAAATAAATATGTGTGTTAATTTATAATTTTTTTTAGATGTGTAATATTAAATTTTAAAATTTTATTTGTGATTTGGTGAAAATAGAAAATTAAATAATATTAATTCGTTGCCTCTATGTTAAAATGAAATAATACAAAATAATAAAATTAACTTACGGTAATATTAATAATAGTTTCACCAATAAAATAAAATCGTATACAATTTAATTAAAAATTAAAATTTTAATGAATCAAAATTATATACAATTTATAAAATCGTCTTTTAATTAAATATCACTATTATTCACCTATCAAAATAAAATAAAAAAATATAATAAATACTTATATTATTATTAATATATATTTTTGTATTTTCTGAGTTTTCTATATACATATATATTAAATCGCTCGAGTCCAATAAAAAATTAAATAAATTTAAATAAAAAAAAAATATTATTTAATAGAATTATGCTGTATATTTTTTTAAAGTATTTTTTATTTTATTTTTAAATCTCGATCAGCAAAAATTTAAAAAAATATATTATTATTAAATATAATTTATAAATATATAATTAATTATTTATTTTTTTTAAGTTTTTTATTTTTATTTGTTTTTTTTTTGTATGATGTACGAAAATGTTTTGAATTCTATTTTAAGTTTAAAATGTAGTTAAGCGTATTTTATACGAATATTTAATTCGTTTTTATTTTTATTTATTTAATAAAACGGTTTAGCAGAGTGTGAGATAAATAAAATCATAATACAAATTATCAAAATAATTTTGTGTTGATTTTAATTTGCACAAAAATTTCGTACATCACTTTTAATATTTAAAAAAATGCTTTTATAATAATAATAATAATTATAATTATAATAATGATAATAATAATAATATAAAAAATTTTTAATATTTTTATTTTAATAAAACTATTTACAATTATACAATTATTTATAATATTTTTATACAATAACATTTTGTTTTATTTTATAAATTAGACGAGAACTAACGTAAATTAAATAGAAATAATAATTTATAAATAAAAATAAATTAATTTTGTTCGAATTCATTGTTTTATTTATTTTTTAATACGTTTTGTTTTAAATATTTATTCTAATTAATTTAATTTGTAATGGTTCCTATTAATTTGGAAATATAATTATAATTAAATAAATTAAAAGTAATATTTGCACCGATTTATTTTTATTTTTTTTTAATTTAAATTAATTTTAAGATTTTCTATTCAGTTTTTTTATTTTAAATTAAATGAGATGTTTACTTTTTAATGATCCTTAATTAATTTTTATCACAAGCTGATTTTTTTTATTTAGTTATATTGTTATAAGCAATCTTCGCTCAATATAAATTTTTTATATTCGTAAGAGTTTTAGGAGTGAAATGATATGTTATATTGAGTCTTTCATTATGTTGAACTGAAATTGCTTCGTTATTTATATAAATTAGTTGGTTTCCATTTTGGTTTTTAATAAGATTTGAGCTCTTAAATACAAATGTTAATTTTGAATTATTTTTTTTTCTTATTAATGAGCAATTAATTATTATTTGAAATTGTGACAAAATAATAAAATTGTGGATAATAACAAAAAAATAATAAAAAATAAATAAATAATTAAAAATATAAATTAAATAACTAAAAATAATAATTTTGTGTGTTTTCTTTTTATTAAATCAACCAATTTAAAAACTCTAAGAATTTAATTTTCCTTTTTGTTTTTATAACAATATATATAAATAATAATAATAACAATAACAATATATAATTATAATAATAATGATAATAATAATTTATACTTTAATAATAATAACAGCCTGATATTGAATTAATATGTAATAAAGCGTTTAGATTTAGAGATTTTACTTTGTTTGTTTTACTTAATTTTTACAACCTATTTTGTTTCCTGAGGATTACCCGAATTCGGCCGAAATATTTGCGGCCAAGTAATTGGAAACAGTATAAATCTAAAGCAGTTTAAATATATATTTTGTTTTAATTCAGTGCATAACTTTTCTTTTTTTAAATTATTATTATTATTCTTTTGTTTTTAAGTTTATAATTTATTTTAAAAATGTGAGTTATTATTATTTATATTATTATTATTGCTATGATAATTTCTATTGTTATTATTACTATTATTAATATAATAATAATAATAATTTTCAATATATCTATAGTAATAAAATATTATAATTACAGTAAATAAGCGTTCTGGTATTTTTAATTTTTTTAATTTTATAAGATTTTTTTTAGCATCACGAAATAATGGTTTGATCATAATAATTTAAAAAATTAACGAAATATAAATTATTTAAAATAAAAACAAAACGTTGATAGGGGGGGCGGCTCATACTTTTTTGTTGAATAAATTTATAATTAAAAATTAAAAAACTAATACAAAATATAAATTCATGTTTTGTTTTATTCTTTTCAATAATTAATTAATAATTTTTTTTTTTTACCTAATTCATATTTTAATTGTTTTACATAAATTTTTCATTTCTTTGAGATGTTCTGGGATTTAGTTTTTTTTCCATATACATTATGCGGTTTAAATTTTTGTTTTGTTTTAAATTTAATTAAAGATTTAAGTTTTATTTTGTTTTGATACAATTAATAATCAGCCTCATTCTCATTATTTATTAATTTTTTTTAATAGTCTAACAAATATATAATATAATATTTTTTTTTTGCATTTTTGTATTTTTTTTTTTATTTTAATTTATTATTAACTAAATAAAATTATAGTTATAAAAAAATAAAATAAATAAAAAATAGAATAAAAATAAAATGTTGGTTTTACATTATTATATAAATAAAAATTAAATTTAAATTATTATTACTTTTTGGTTGTAACAAACACGGTTTTATCCAATTCTGTTGATTTTGTTGCTGTTGATTTATTTTGTTTTTTAGTTTTAAATTGACTATTATATTGTATTTGATTTAATTTTAATTTGTTTTCTTTAATTAAAATTTATATATAGATGTCCGACTATATGTTTGATTTATTTTTATGTAACCGATTTTCAAACCGCTTTTGGTGATGCTGGCAGCCAACGTAGCATTTCAGATGGCCAACAAATAGCGCGTAGAGTTCTTTTCACTAAAAAATGAGTAAACAAATTTTAAAAATTAGTTAATAAAATTTATGTTTTAATTATAAGTATGTATTTAAAATAAATTAAAGAAATCGAATTTAATATTCTTTGTAAATATTTTATAACCGTTCGGAATTTAGAATTCACAGTTTCATTTTTTAAAGTTGGCTTTATGCCAAAATGATTGAAAATACGAATTATTATTTGTTTTAAATCGACTCGTAACAAGAAGTACATACATATCTGAATGGCAATAAGTCAATTAACAATCAATTAATTTTAATCGTTTAAAATTTAATTTCAAGTATAGTTTTTACTCGTACAAGCCAAAGTGTAAAATAAGAAATTATTTTTATCAGAAAACCGTTGTTGCTGGAATTTTTAAATTTGGCGATAAGTGCAGTAAATTTAATGCAAAGAATAAGAACCTGTTTTAGCACGAAACCAATTCGTAACGTTCCTCAGGGAGGCACTAGTGTTATTAGTTATACACAACTAATATTTTTGGTCTTGCATATTGACAGACAATAATTGTCAAAAAATGGAAATTTATCATATTAAACTGTGCCAACCATTTCAGACGCGAGTCACGTATGAAATTCATAGTGGTTTGGGATAAAATTAGAGTCTTTTATATATCTTTGGTCACTAAAATGAATATCTGCATGACTGACGTCCACTTTAATATTTAAATGAAATTATATGAATTTTACATCTTACGTTTGGGAATAACAATTTTAAAATTCACTTTAGATATGTAAAACAATGTTTAATATTCGGCTCCAAAAAAGCCAAAGGCTCTTCCTTCAGCTAGGAAAGTGATGGTGACTGTTTCCTGGGTCAAAGTTATCTTAACCGATTATCTTCAAAAAGGGAAAACCATCACAGGATGCACGCATCGTTACTTGACAAGGTTCTTGTCAAAAAGCTTCACAAAAATTCTTGCTCCACCAGAAATCTTCACGTAACACCCGATCAAGAAGAAACCAAAGAAGAACCTACATATACCAAACTTAAGGTAAATGCAACAGAATTGTCTATTTTGTAATTCTGGAAAGACTTCTCTGAACTTAGGTTCATACAGCTCGAGGCATTATTTAAAGTTAAACGAATAAAACATGACAAAAACCAAGTTAATTTTGCGATAGCTCACTTACCGATGGATGTGGTAGCTACAGTTGCAGGATTAGTCTGCATCTGATTTACCAAAAAAACCTATTGTAGCAATATGCAACAATAATAAGCACTACACTGTTACACGAAGACTTAGGCTTCCGTCGCAACTTTCAACATCCATTTAAAGTAGCTTCAGTGTCGAAGCCAATGATCGGAGCTGATTTCTTGGCAAAATTCGGTCTAATAGTAAATCTTAATAATAAGCGCCTGCTAGATACTAGTACTCCATTATCGGAGTACCCTAGTACTGTATCAACACAGTCAATATTGGCGTGCCAATTGACGTAGTTCCACGATTTTTGGTGATTTGGTGTTCTTCTTTGACGTTATCGAACGCTCACTAAACCAGTACTTTATGATCATCCGACAAAACGTAAAGTTGTGCATCGGATTGTTATGGAAGGCGAGTTATGATAGTCCTGGTCAAGACGTTTAGATAAAGAAAAGTTCATATTGCTAAAGCCGAATTCGAAGTTATGGTGCAATTAGGATTATGTAGACAGAGTTCTTCAAGTGGTCAAACGACGAGATTACGAAAGATATGGATTTTGTCTACGTCTACATTGACGACACAACGAGCATCTAATCGTATTTAAACGATTATCGGAGTATGGATTGATTATACAAAATTCTAAATAAAATCATCTGTGGATCGAATCATGCGGCAATTAGGTATTTTCCTCAACCAACTTCTATTAGGCAGGTGAGTGTTTGATATGAAGAATCCACTTTTGTGGCCATGTGAATGTGAAGCTGCTTTAAATGCAACAAAAGTTACCCTCGCTCAGGCTACGAATCAGGCTACGAATCAGGACTGATGCTTAAAATATTGCTTTGTTTTCCAGAAAGCTTTCACCCGCCGAACAAAAATATTCAGCTTTCGATGGAGAAATTTTTTGTATTTACTGTGCCATAGAATATTTTATATCAATACAGATAACAAGCCGCTGACTTCCGTGATAGCATCGTGATGCAGCAACGATTAACACTCTCCGAGAACACCTGAAAAAGGACATGAGTCTGATTTGTGAAAAATTTTTCAAGGAGAAAAATGAGTCCGCCAACAATAGGAATAACGAAAACGATAATGACAAAAAATCCGCGAACAAACTGGATCACAACAAAAATCATGTGACAGTTGGCAAACTAGGTAAAAACAAGGAAGACACTGGTTGTTGGATTTTCATGTACGGTAAAATAATTTATAAATCGGACTGGACAAATCATGACTTGAAGATCAATTCATCTTTGAAGCGACACGCCCGCTCACTACATCTCTCAAATTTTTTTTTTTTTTTTTTTTTTTTTTATTTAATAAATTTATTTATTTATTTATACAATATTACAACTGATTCAGAGATCATCTAGTAATTTATCTTTCTTAAATTAAGTTCTCGGGTTAAGATGAGTAACCTATTGGTTACTCATTTTATAATACTTTCTTCTAAAACAAACTGCCCAGCTCCAGAGGTTTCTGCCTTTGGAGTCTCCTCACGCCGTTAGTGGTGTCCAACATACGACGGATATCTGCATTTTCGTGTAGAGATAAGCGCTGTACGTGTTTCCTTGCATGATTCTTTATTTCATCGGTGACGTATTCCATCTTCAAGTCTCTATGGATGTTGTCATTCCTAATGTACCATGGGGCGTTCACAATCCCTCGTAGCACTTTATTTTGGAAGCATTGTATCATTTGTACATTGGTTTTCTTGGCACAACCCCAAAGCTGGATACCATAGGTCCATACTGGTTTTAGCATTTGCCTGTATAGAAGCAATACACAACAAGTATTGAGAGCTCAGAGTTTCTACCCATGAGCCAGTACATTTTTCTATATTTGATATTTAACTCTTCTTTTTTCTTCTTGATGTGTTCTTTCCATCTTAGCTTAGCATCGAGGGTCATGCCAAGGTATTTAGCTGTATTTGCATATGGAATTTGGTTTGAGTTGAGAACCACGGGAATACAGTTTACATTTTGATTTGTAAAGTTGACGTGTACTGATTTGGCTTCATTTAATGAGATGCGCCATTTTTTAGTCCAGTTGCTCACCGTGTTAACTGCACTTTGAAGTTTGCTTGTTGCTTCCGAAATATCTTTTCCAACTGCTAGAATAGCTGTATCGTCTGCAAATGTTGCTACTGTGGTACCTTCAATATTCGGTAAGTCTCTCGTGTAAAGAATAAACAGAATAGGTCCAAGTACGCTACCTTGTGGTATACCTGCTGATATTCTTTTTATTTCAGAGTACTCATTTTCAAATTTGACTCTAAAGTGTCGATCAGCTATGTACGATTTAAGAATTTGATAAAATTGCTTAGGCAGGTCTCGATGCAGTTTAAATTCAAGCCCTTGGTGCCAAACTTTGTCGAAAGCTTGAGCTACATCTAAGAAAATACTGGAGCATATTTTCTTATTCTCGAGTGCATCCTCAATGACATCCGTTATTCTGTGAACTTGTTCAACTGTAGAGTGGTTTTCTCTAAACCCAAATTGGTGTGGTGGAATTAGGCATCTCTCTTCTATTATAGGTTTGAGTCTTTTCAGCAACAGTTTTTCAAATATTTTTGATATGATTGGAAGTAGTGATATCGGTCTATATGATTTTTTATCGTTTCCTGGTTTGCCTGGTTTAGGAATCATTATTACTTCGGCCACCTTCCATTGTCGTGGAACATATTTCAATCTGAAAGCTGCATTAATTATTTGATTTAATTTACGCAAACCTTTCTCGGGAATGGCTTTCACTATTTGCCCAGTTATTAAATCATAACCTGGAGCTAATACTTAAGTTACTATTGATTTCAGTTTTAAGCTCCAATAAAGTCACATGCCTTATGTCAAGATCATCTGCTTTGTTTACGACTGTTGTATTTTCATTTGCTGTTTGCCTCAGCAACGGTTGAAACGTCTCTTCTAAATAAGCAGCAAATAGAGAGACTTTCTGTTTGTCACTTTTACCCCATGAACCGTCATCGCATTTGATAGGCGGCACATGCATTTTGGATCTTTTTAGTCCCTTCGTTGCTTTCGTAAAGCGACGTAATCGTCATCCTTTAATTCAGAAAGACCTCGTAGTCGCTTAGTTATGCTTTCGTTCTTTATTTCTTTTATTAGTTGTTTTAATTTGTTGCACAAAAAATTTAGAATAGTTTTGTGTTGCGGTGCACGAGAGTGCTGCCAGATTTTGCGAGCTTTCCGTTTCTCCCTAAGTAGCTCTCTGACTTCAAGAGGATAGTTATGTTTCATTATAGCGTTGGTATGAGAAATCGGTGAACTTTCCCAAGCCGCTTGTTGGATGTTGTTATTAAATATTTCTAGTTCATCTTCCAACTGCACCTTCGTTCTAATTGGTTCGCCGAGATTTGTTCGATCTTCTACTAATTTCTTGAATAGATCCCAATTGGTTTTATTGTTTACCACTCACCGGTACACCGCCTTCAAGTATCAACATTCCTCCACCGACATCCTCAGTTTTCAGACGTAACGATTCCTCAAGACACACAGTCCGTCGGAAGAACAACACTGAAGAATACCCAAATTTTTTAAAAGGTCCAACAATCCATCCGTGTCGCCCCGGTGGCAAAGTGGTTAGCATGCTTGCTCCAGCAACCGGAGGTCCCGGGTTCGATTCCCGGTGGTGACAATGAAAAATTTTCACGGCTGGTTTAGGATCAATGAATTAATCACTCATTATCCGAAATGAAAATATGATTATGAAACCTCATTTGAGGCGGCCAAATCCCTTGATGGGTGTGAGCAATGTCAAAGTCAAAAATTCATTCAACTCCAACAACATCGAGGATCAGCCCACCATGAACATCGCAAGTTCACTCAGTTCTAACAACAACGGAGGTTTAATTTCAGGCTCACCATCAGCATCTTTCGTTGATCCAGTCTTTCCACCAGCAGTGAGGATGGGTATTATCTCATCTAATGGCGATGGAAGATACCTCGTCGGGCGCCTCAGAGAAGACAAAATCTTGGAAGCGGCAAAACTATACGTTGCCCAGTACAAGGATTTAAAAGCCGGCACAAGCTTCCGAGGCACAACGTTCGAAGACCTTAAGTTAATTCTCAGAAAGGAAAGATTTCCAACCTGTGTGGAGAAGTTGAAGGATATTCTGGTTAACTTTTACCAAGCATACGACATCTCAAAAATGAAGATATGGAGAAAACCCTATCTGCATTCCGAGATTTCACCACAACCGAGAGAATTAATCACCTGAATAATAGTAAGAATAATTTTTACCAATTTTATTTTAACAAAAAACAAATTTAATTGACACGACGTGCATTTCAGAGATTAACTCTATAAATGTCAATATAGATAGGTTGGACAACAATACTGATTATAATAGTGAAACTAATTTAAATAATAATATTGCCATAAATGTTGACCAACATTGTTTTAATATTTTTTATGCTAATTGTGGAGGAATTAGAAGTAAAATAAACACCCTCTATCGAAGGTTACAATCAACAGAGTTTAAAATTTTTGCATTGGCAGAGACCTGGCTAAATTCTAGTGTTTCTGACAATGAGATTTTTAATTCTGATTGGCGAAATTATGATCTAAGAAATAACACAAGGGGAGGTGGGGTATTGTTAGCAATTCACAAGTCCATCCCCTCATCCGAAATAAATTCTGACTCTAAATTCTACGTTCCGATACACCCACTATCTGAACAGATATGGTGTACTATTAATTGCACCAGCAAAACATTAATTATTGGTTGTATCCATGTCCCACCAGCATCGAACGAAAATATCTATGAAAGTATTTTTAATTCAATTAATGTAATTTCAACTAACATTAATGACGATAGTGAAATTTTAATTTTTGGAGATTTTAATAGACCACACTTACAATTTATTAGAGATCCTGACGATGAAAATTTACTTTTACCGACAAATACAAACGACAACATTGATATTTCTCTCTCTCTCTCTGGCTTTCACATCCCATGAAGGGATTTCGCCGCCCGCACAATGGCCCTCCATCCATCCCGATCCATTGCTCTCGTCCTCCAGTTTCGACATCCTAATGCTTGCAGATCTTGTTCAATGTCGTCACGCCAGCGTAGTCGGGGTCTTCCTCTACGACGTACTCCGGCTGGTTGTTGGTGAAACACTTTATATATCATCCGTTGTTGTGGGGACCTTGTAACGTGGCCGAGCCATCTCACTCGATTGGATTTAATGAATCCGATGATATCGCTGCCTCCGAGGAGTTGCTTTATTTCGTGATTCATACGAATCCGATATTCGTTGTTCGCAACTTTTATTGGACCAAAAATTGAACGAATGACCTTCCTTTCGAAGGTAGATAACAATCTACAATCGTTAGAGGTCATGGTCCAGCTCTCGCTTCCGAAAGTCAGCACAGGTCTTATTAGTGCTTTATAAAGTGCGAGCTTGCACGACTGCGATAGATGTTTCGAACGCAATAATCTTGATTGGGCGTAGAAAACTCGTTGTCCGGCAGCGATTCGGGCTTTTATTTCTGCCTGGATTTCATTCAGTGATGTTATAACTGACCCGAGGTATTTAAAGTTTTCGATACCATCAAAATTGTGGTCGCCAATTCCGAGATTTGCACTAGAGATGTTCCTGGGTGTTGTTAGATATTTGGTTTTACTGCTGTTCACCTCCAAACCAAGTCTTCTTGCGCAGCGATCGAGCGGTATGAAACTGTCTTTGATATCGCTTGGTCTTCGGCCAAGAAGCACGATATCATCTGCATATCCAAGAATTTGGCCGGATTTTTTAAATATACAGCGCGAAGTTTCGATGTTGCTTTTTCTCACTACGTACTCAAGCGCCAAATTGAACAGCAAAGGCGCGAGTGCATCACCTTGTCGAACGCCAGATGTTATTTCAAAGGAGTCTGACACAGTTCCTTCAATTACGATTCTACATACAGACCCAGACGTTGTTAATTTACACAGCGAAACGAGTTTCTCTGGGATTCCTAGGCATATGAGCGCGGCCCATAGGTTGTCGCGGTTTATACTGTCATATGCCTGCCGGAAGTCTATATATAGTTGATGTATGGTTATGTTGTACTCCCAACATTTTTCCAAGATCATCCTCATGGTAAAACACTGGTCCGCGGTTGATCGGTTGGGTCGAAAACCACATTGATAGTCGCCAATGATGTTTTCGGCGAAAGGGATGAGTCTGGCAAGTACAACATTAGCCAACACTTTGTAAGCAGCGTTCAATAAAGCTATGCCACGATAGTTTTCATCAACATTGATATTAGACTACTAAATTGTACTTACGGCAACATTATGTACCAAATCTCTGATATTAAAAACAGTAACGAAAGACAAATTGATTTAATATTTGCAACAGCTTTCGAACATTGTAACGTAAGAGAAGCTGATGATACTGAGTCTTGCTTTACTAATTCAATACATCATAAAGCATTAATAACCAACTATAGCCTATTTACTTCACCTTGCAAACTTCAAAATGAACCGATATACGCGTACAATTTCAAACAAGCTAATTTTAATTCAATTAAGACAGAAACTGATATGATTAATTGGCAAAAAGTATGTTCCTATGATAACCTAAAACAAAGAGAAAATAGAAAAGAACCTTGGTTAGACAGACGTCTCAAGAATCTACGCAATAGAAGGAACGGAGCTTTTAAAGTTTTCAAAAAGAATCCAACAACGAACAATAAAACACGACACCATCAGTTATATGAAGAATTTGAGTCCGCATCAAGAATAGCGTACAATAACTACATCAAACAACTCGGTGAGAACATAATTTCAGAACCAAAAAAGTTTTATGATTTTGTTAACTCTAAACGGAACACTAAAGGATACCCAGTAACAATGTATTTGAACGAGATATCGCCCTCGAACCCTAAAACTCTCTCCGATCCTTTTGCTGAGCGTTTTCAATCCATTTATAAAAGAGAAGCCAATGAAAGCAGTTTACCTGATTTCTACCAGGAAAACATATCACCCCGTTATGAGCTACAGAATGTGGAGTTGAATATTTTGACCGGGCTGCGAACTCTGGACATTAAAAAGTAAACCATTATATTACATCTTTAACCGATCTCTAGTGGAAGGAATCTTTCCTAGTTTTTGGAAATTGTCATTTTTGACAGCAATTTACAAATCTGGCGGAAGGTGTAATGTAGCTAACTACAGAGGAATTGCTGCCTTATCTTGTATTCCCAAACTCTTCGAAAAATTAATTCATGATAAGCTTGCAGAAACCATTGTCTCCAATCTTAATGATCAGTAACATGGATTTATCAAAGGTAGATCCGTAACAACTAACCTGACAATCTTTACTTCTTACTTATTAAAACAAATGGAAAAAGGATTTCAGGTTGATGCAATTTACACTGATTTCAGCAAGGCTTTTGATAGAGTGGATCATAAAGTGTTGATTAAAAAACTAGAACTCACGGGAATAGGTGGCTCATTACTCAACTGGTTCAGCTCATATCTAAAAGACCGAACTCAATATGTTCGCTTTCAAGGCCACATATCACAAGCAGTACAAGTAAATTCAGGGGTTCAACAAGGTAGTCACTTGGGGCCATTGCTCTTCAATATATGAAGAGATATCAGACTTGTCTACAGTACTGCAAAACATCAAGCATTTATTCTATGCTGATGACCTAAAAATATATCACAAAATCGAAAATAAAGACGATGCAATTTGTTTACAATCAAATCTAAACAAATTGATATCGTGGTGCAACAGTAATAAATTAGACCTAAATGAAGTGTTACGTGATCAGTTTTACAAGGAATGTTGTTCTTCATAATATTGAATACGTAATTGATGGGAGGAGTTTGAAGAGAGTAGACAAAATAAGAGATTTAGGTGAAATAATTGACACGCGAGTCAATTTCCATAAACATTATGATGTAACGTTGGGAAAGGCATATCGGGTACTGGGTTTCATAAAAAGAAGAGCTAAAGAATTCAACAACTTATGGGTAACGAAATCATTCTATTGCTCATTTGTGAGATCTATCCTTGAGTATGCTTCGGTAACTTGGATGCCATATACCGAAAAGTATGCAATAAAATTTGAATCTGTACAGAAGCAATTCTTATTGTTCGTGCTCAGGCATATGTTCGATCCGCAAGATTATACCAACCTACCAAGTTACAATTCTAGACTCGACATAATAGGTTTAGATACTCTTTCATCAAGACGAAATTTACTCGCGGCCAGTTTTTTGACGTGTTACAAAAAACATCAACGTCGAAGAAATTTCAAATGCTGTGGTTTTAAATCAAGGACGCACTCGACATGCAAAGTACTTAAAAGAAGTTCACCACCCTACCAACTATGGAACGAATGAACCAATAAATAGAGCATGTAAAAATTTTAATAACCATATTGACGCTTACAAGCCAGGTACTAACTTGACAAAACAAACATATTAGAAAAATTTTAAGATTGCAATTTAAATAAATTTTTAGTTTATATAAAGGACTGTATTTTTGGGTTGCTACCTAACTACTATTGGTGAGGACACTAAGTACTCCGAGTCACACCAATCGTAGGTTTGTATGAACCTGTAAGAACAAACGTAGCAAGAACATCTTATATTTAATTTTTAAGTATCAAAATAAAAAATAATAATCACGTCGATTATAGAACTCGCGGGAGCGAATCGATTGCGGATTGAAAACTATTGAGAACTATAAATGTCCGGGGTAGTGACATCTAGCGCATTAAAAATAAGCTGATTGGGTCTTTTTTATATGAAATTTTAGCACGGCATACTTTATGAAAATAAAAATTAACACACAAAAATAGTCCCAATCAGGTTAATTTTTTTGCCGTCAGATCTACAAACAGTTCTCTATATGTAAAAAAAACATAAAACAAACTTTTAAATCGTAGTATCATAGAACATCCTATGGATTTTCATACAATTAATAAAGTAAAATTTGTTTTAGATCCGCAACTATTTTATTGCGTTTGTACGGGGAATCGTAAAAACCGATTTGTATGGAAATCAATACAAATTTTCTTGGCTACTTTGATTGAGAGCAATTGTTTCCATTTTATTTATATGCATTTTCCAATTCGCATTCGATTCGTTCCCGCGGATTCTATAATCGACGTGAATAAAATAAAATTTGAAAGAATAAGTTAACGAAATATTTTATATCTAAATTGTATTACAAATTTGTTAGAAAATATGAATTTATATATTTAACTATGCACAAAATTACTTTCATAAGAATATTTGTATAATATATACCTTATTTGGTAAGATTAAATAAATAAAAAAAAATGAAAGGTAAAAGTCAAATTTTTGGCTTTAGTAAAGAAAAGTGGGGTACCAAAAAATTCGTTCGGGTTGTTTTGTTTGCTTATAATTAGAAATAGAAACAAAAATAATTAGTTATTCTAATTTTGTTAAAAATATATTATTTTAAATTACATATATATTAATTTAAATTATAAATTAATTATTTTTATTTCTATTTCTAATTATAAGCAAACAAAAAACCCGAACCAATTTTTTGGTACCCCCCTTTTCTTTACTATAGCCAAATTTTTTACATTGATTTGTTAATCTTTCGGTGGTAGTTGTTCTGTTTGTGGGGGGTTGGATAGCAGATTGTATTTAATCTGAGCCTAAGAGATCCATATACTCAGTGAATAGCTCGAATTGTGAGCCGCGTGGCTGGTCGTTAGGTTGACCGATACTCCGAATCTAAAATTTTAGTTTTAGGGGTGGTGAAAGTGAGAATTTGCTTGAGAGTTATCAAGCCGATCGCAAGTGATTGTTCCCAACTTGTTTGTTTGGATGTGTAATATCCCTATTATGGTTTTCAAATTTCATTCACTAGGCGAATTCAATTCAGAAATTTCGGCACTTGGTATTATATGTAAGGTCGGAACTAAAATTCACCACTATCAACTTTGTCATTGCGCAAATCAAGGGCCAAATAACACAATAGAAGATCCAGAAAAGCAGTAAGAAATATTAAAATTTTTAAATGTACATCATTTTAAAATCAAATCCACGTCACCTATTTAAAAACAACAAAACAATTTCATCAACTTCACCCGAAAATAATAAAACGGAAACTGAACCATCGTCAGTATAACGCGCATTTTTATCGAAACCGAACTTCGACATGCCAAAACATTATAAAATGAAGTACAAATATTAAAGTGCGCCGCTCACATTTCATATTTCAGCGGAGTGTCAGACTTTTGAACTCAACCGTTGTTGAATATTGCAGCCAGTAAGACCATGCACAACGATGACTATATAATACCGTAATAAAAGATAAAATAACAACCAGTGGCCCTATTCTGGTTTTCGCGGGGAATTGGGAAAATATTATAAACTAAATATTTATAAACTAAAACACGTATTGCGACCTTATTACAAGTTTAATTTATTTTTAAATACAATATATATGATGAAAAATTCCTGAAATCACAAATTCACTCTATGGAGCCATAAGTCATGTTTTAATTTTATGATTTTTATGTTTTGAATGTGTAGCCTTGATTAAAACAAACATTTTGAGACACTTAATTTTTTTTGGTTCTTGTTGTTGTTAAAGATACAGGGTGTCAAAACTTGAGAAAAATGATAATCATGGTATTGTATTTATCGCAATAAAAAGAAGAATAATTGTCCGATAATTATGATTTTGGGCTCATGTTAAAGGTAAGTTAATAAGGATTTCTAAAAAAATATAAAAATAGTATATTGTTTAAATCCTTCTTCTCTAAATTTCCCGCCAAAATGTTCTTTCTAAATTGTCTCAAAAACCTATTTTTTTTTTTCTAGAATTCGGTAATTAATATTTTACAACATATCAAAAAACTAGAATACCGTTATTTTTTGTTTTCTTGCAAAAATCGTTTTAGTAAGAGAAGTATTTCATTTTTATATGGAAAGCTATATAGATATTTCTCAGTGTTTTGAAATTGTTTACAAAAGTGGTAGTTCACTTAATTTGTGTGTTTTGTATTTTATTTATTGTACAATTTTGCGTCATATTAAGTATGAGTCACAGAATTATGAGGTGCCACCCTCTGGTTTATATCGTTTGGTTAGTCGTAATACCATAAATTCCCTTTCTTTTTTTCGGTTATTTTATAAAAGACTAAATAAAATGTTGCTTCCCCCTTTTTTATTGAGGGTGGATTATTTTTACTTGACGCAGGCGTACCTGTTAAACGATGAGTAATTCTTTTGAAAACAAAAAAAGAACATTGTTGATATAAATAGGAGTAAAAATTAAAATTTTTGATTAGTTGACATTATGAATTGAAGACAACATTTTAAATAAGGAGCAAGATTTTTTAAAATTTGAAAAAGTAACAGTGTGCTAAACTGAGTGTAAGTTTAAGTGGATAAATAAAATTTCGAAAGTGTTGTAAACTATATCGCGATTCAAAGTGTTCGAGTAAACTAAAACGAGTTACGGATTATGTTAAGCAATTTATGCCACAGTCAGTTGAGAATCAAGATAATTGGTATCTCTGTTCAACGTGCTATATAAATATTACCTGCAAACGACGAAAGATAGAATCACAGTTGTCACCAGTTGCGGGACCATCAACAACATCACCTCTAACACCGCAAATAGCCGATAACGATAATAGCAGTGATATTGAAGAGTGTTATTTAAAAAATGTGTCCGTTTTGGAAAAAATGAATGAAGTGTTACTCTTTCTTGGAAAGTCTCCTATATATCCGAGTACGTTAGAAGCCAGGCCAAAAAATTAGCAGCAAAAAGTAATAGATTTAGCTTCAATAACACCATCAACATCTTTGGTTCCGGGAATCGTGCCGCTTTCGAATCAGTCAACCGAAGATCAAAGGAAGGTTGCACTATGTGATGAATTGATTGGTGATCTAAAAGCTAAATTCGTAGAACTGGAGAAAACCAGTGATAAGATTCAGCTACTCACTATATTGCCAAAATCATTAACCATTCAAGAAATCCAGAATGAGTTCAAGGCAACGCAACATATGGTGCGAACCGCTAAAGATCTACGAGACAAGAATGGTCCACTAAGTCGTCCAGCAGCTAAAGTAGGAAAGCGAATAAGTGATGAGCTGAAGCAAGCAGTATTATCTTATTATACTGATGATGATGTTAGTCGGATAATGCCAGGCAAAAACGATTGTTTAACAGTGTACATGATGTGTACATTGAAAGAGTGCTACGAAGGATATAAAACGATGTATCAGGATGACGAATCAAAAAAAATTGGTTTTTCTTAATGTTCACTACTTCGTCCAAAATACTGTATACAACCAGGTAGTAGTGGAACGCACACAGTCTGCGTGTGTACCATACATCAAAATGTAAAATTAATTATTTATGGCATCAAAATGGAAACCGTTACCAACGGAAAGATAGCGCACTACCATTTTATTATTTTTACCATTACCCGAATATTTGAAAAATGCATTTCGGGAACATGGCTGCGAGGATGCTGAGTTCAAATTTAGTCAGTGGGTTTCTACCGATAGGTGCAATCTGGACACCTTTTCTCAACCGTTGGATGAATTTCTAGATTATTTCATAAATAAGCTGAAGAATCTGTCACCTCATTGCTTCATTTCACTTCAGCAGTCCAACTTCTTAAAAAATAAAAAATTGTCGCTGAAGTCTACGGAGGTGATAGTTTTACGTGATTTTGCAGAAAATTATGCATTTATAATGCAAAATGCCGCACAAGGATTTCAATGGAATAATAAGCAAGCGACTATTCATCCATTTGTAATTTACCAAAATTTGGATGGCAAATTACTTCACGACACCTTCATTATAATATCGGATTGTCTTCACCACGATACTGTAGCGGTTCACTTATTCATTGAAAAATTGATGCAGTTCTTGAAAACTAAAATATCCAGTTTATCTAAAATTTATTATATTACCGATGGAGCAGTCACGCATTATAAAAATAAGAAACATTTTAAGAACATCTTAAAACACAAAGAGGATTTTGGAGTTGATTGTGAATGGCTTTTCCATGCAACAGCTCATGGAAAAGGTCCATGTGATGGAGTAGGAGGTACCATCAAAAGAATGGCATCCAGAGCTAGTCTCACAATGAAATACAGCAGCCCAATAACCAATGCAGATGAATTATTTAAATGGGCTAAAACATTGAAGACAGATATCAATTTTGGATTTTGTTCAGACGCAGAACATAAATCCAAGCAAATCAAACTTGCAACTAGGTTTGAAAATTTAAAACCAGTAAAAGGAACTCACGGTCTCCATGCAGTTATTCTAACAGGAGATGACTATTTGAAATGTAAAAAATATTCTAATTCTGACGATTATGTTAAATTTAAATTGTAATTTGAATAAGATTTAATGTTAAACAATAAAAAAAAATTATCAAAAGAATTTGGGTTTGAAATTTTAAATACATGTAATTAAATTTGAATAATAAATATTAACACTAGATTTACCACACCAGTCAAAATGACTGGTTTTAAAAATTATATTTTCAATTTACTACTTCACCTTATTTTTTTACTACTTATTATGTTCAATTAACTAATAAATATAGTTATAATTAATATAATATATTACAATTAACTTAATTGAAGTAATTTATCATTTTTTAAAAATACATTAAGACCGGAAACCCCACTAACCATTTTTTCTAAAACCAGTCATTTTGACTGGTGTCGGTAGAAATAGGTATGGTCAAATTGTCGGTATATCTAGTGTTAATAATTTAACTGAACTATCCTTTTTGTAAACAATTTCAAAACACTGAGAAATATCCACTGAAATACAGTTTTTCCATATAAAAATGAAATGCTTCTCTTACTAAAACGAATTTTGCAAGAAAACAAAAACTAACGGTAGTTTTTTGATATGTTGTAAAATATTAATTATCGAATTCTAGGAAAAAATAGGTTTTTGAGAAAATTTAAAAAGAACATTTTGGCGGGAAATTTAGAGAAGAAGGATTTAAACAATATAATATTTTTATATTTTTTTAGAAATAATTATTAACTTACCTTTAACATGAGCCCAAAATCATAATTACCAGACAATTTTTTTTTTATTGACATATAAACAACATCATGATTATCGTTTTTCTCAAAATTTGACACCCTGTATCTTTAACAACAACAACAACAACAACAACAACAAAAAATATTAAAGTATTTAATGTTTTTTTTCAATCAAGGCTACACATTCAAAACATAAAAATCATAAAATTAAAACATGACTTACAAAAATTTGTGATTTCAGGAATTTTCATCATATATTTATTAGCAAAAATAATGTTTCAAAATTGAAAAAGGTGCAAATTACAATTCCCTAAAAAAAATAATGGGGAAAAATTAACGTAACAACTGCTATAAAATGGAATTATTTTTTCCCAATAAAAAAAATTTCCAAACGCCAGAATAACTTTGGCGAATAAAAAATTCCCAACTACTAGAAAAACGTCACTAATTCCCAATTCCCGGGGAAAACCAGAATAGGGGCACAAGAAAGCCGAAAGTATCGAAATTATAAACGAAACAGAAGACATACCAACAAGCTAACTGAATCATCATCACCCCCCGCTCCCTACCAATGATCTAAAGTCAACAAGTATATCCAGAACATTCCAAATTAGGTGTAACTACTGCCTAAAATTTTTAAAAATACATGGGATATTTGCCATACCAGAATAAACACGCAGATAGAAAAGCAAATATATCAACTACCGCCGTATACCTGGAGCGATTTAGCAATATTGTTATACTGGAGCGGTTAACATCGATGATGTTAATAAACACAACTAAGACCCTCTGATGGAGTGCAGAATTCAGCGCTGACCCACCGTCCACGTCAATGTACAGGTTGACATGGAGCTTGCAATGTGCAGGTGGTATACTGTAGTTGTGTGAGTGGGTAAATAGGTGAATGGGTTAATGATGTGGCGTGAATGCGTGGTATCACAATGGGCCAAAATTGGCCTAAGTATCAAACCACTGAAACCTATACGGGAGCAACACACAAGTTACTACAAAACGCCAAATTATAACCAACATCAAACTTACGACTAAATAAATTCTAAACACACGTTAACAATTACTTTACACCACAACAGCGTAACGACAAGTACGAGCCAGAAAGACACACATACAAATTTAACGAAACCCAAATTGATATTCCAGACACGAGTAATATATTTCCAATCATCAAAAAACTACATATTGGCAGACAAATTAGCAATGACAGCCAACCGTCAATCCTGGTAATTAAGAAACTGAGGGAAAATACTCACCAAATAAATGGAAAACCCTAGTTCAAACAATTATTCAACATAAATACAAATCAAGCAAATCCAGACATTCTTCAAATTAATTCATCTCAAATTAAATTACTACACCATTACAGTGACAAGCCCACCAAAATGAATCAAATCAAGATGATAAGTCAACAAATCTAGTTTATAAACAAAAACAAAGTCATATTCCACTACAAGAATTAAAGCTAAAGCAAGAACAACGGTAATTTTGAGATCCCGAAAATTTCATATGCAACGTTAATCAAAAACGATGTCAAGCAGAACAAACAGTTTAACAAAGAACCTACAAAATCAATCAAACACAATCTAATAGATCTCGACCTAGACCAACTGGAATCAAACATAATAAGAAATTTACTGTATTACTAAATAACTATTATTAAATAACTATAAGATAACTAGGGATACAAGCTCACCTATTATAAACCACAACAAAGTAGATTTATTAATTAACCCAGGCACCGACATGTGCGTAATCAAAGAAAGACAATCCAGACCATTGGAAATAAAGAAAACAATCTAGCTGCCAAAATATTAGAAAGAAAGCAACAAAGGAAACTTAGCGCCCATGAATCTCAGCAACACAAAATAAATCAAACAGATCCAGAAATTCAACAAAAAACAGTGACACCAGAAGCAAATAACTAGCTCAGACGCTCAAGAAGTGCAAGAAAACACAATAAAACCAGATAATTCACAATTAGCGATTATTCGTCCATATGGTACGATAAAAGTCCGAAATCGGCAAATGTCCGAATAAAAATTGGAAAAAAATGTTTTATTGCATCGAAATCTATGAGGAGGGGGAGGAATGTTGTGTAATATTCCGGAAAAAGTGGGCCATTTATTTGTTTTACGTATTGTAAAGTAAGTCCATTCAATTTTACCGAAATAAACACTATTGCATTGAAAATATTAAAATGCAACATTGCAACCTCAGAAAATGTACATTTGTTTTGAGTAGTGCGTGTATAACATTTTCAAAAGATGGCGCAACTGGTATTAAATCGCTTAAATCTTTTAACTATATTCATGATAAAGCGTCATCATTTCCCTCGAAAAATCAGGACCGAAAGGTTGTAACTATCACTTTTTTCGCATCGACGAAAAAACCGAGCTACTTTGATGAAAATGTAAAAACTTACATGAAACAAAAAATATTTTTACTTCTAAAGTACCCGTTATTCTATTGAATATGTATCGATGCGAAAAATGTAATAGTTGCAACATGTCGGCACAGTATGTGTTATGTCGCCGAATTGTAAAGCACATATTTTTTGTGCTCTAACTTTGTCCCAACAAAATAGAATTTGCGGGAAGCGCTACTTTTTTCTTTTAATTTAAAGAAAATTGCAGCTAATGAACATCCATTGCTGTGTGAAGCATATGGAAAACATTGCTCTATCAATAAAAACATGTGAGTACTGGTTCCACCGTTTTGACTGGTTCCGCAATTTTGCCACCAGTGACAAAGAACGCGAAGGGAGACCAGTAAAGTTTGAAGACGCTGAGTTGGAGGCGTTATTGGACATGTATGTGAAGATAACCCAAATTACATCCCCGAAAAATGCGACGGCAACACTAATCATTGCTATCATGACATTTTTTACTCTCAGCCCAAAAATTCTCCCCATTTTTACTCTCAGCCCCGAAAATATTTACTGTCATAATATAACATCAGAAAAATTTTCTGGGCTGGGACAAATAAATGATATTAATAATTATTTACCCAACCCCGATTATTTTTTTTTTGGAAATTTTGCGTGATATATTTTATGGTATCGGCCTTTGTCTGATGAAGGAGAATTATTTACACGGTTTATCAGATCTTTTTATTAGACTCAAAACATTTTTATTTATTATTTAGCCGTTATTCAGAAATATTTATACGCGAATTTAGATTTATTTCTATAATTGTTAATTAAATGTCGCATTAGTATACATAAACCTGTTTAGTATTGCCATAAGCAACTTTTTCGACTTTCGGGGATAGAAATTTGGACTATCTTCACAAAGGTTTATTGGACCATGATTCATGCCAAACTCAAATGGATTTTTTGCACCGAATCGTGAAACGAAAACTGGGGATCTATTATGAAATTTTCGACCTCGTTTTTTTTCGACGTTGTCGAAAATTTGGTATTATGAAATTTTCGACCGCGTATTTTTTTCGACGTTTTCGAAAATTTGGTATTATGAAATATTTTCGACCGCGTTTTTTTTTCGACGTTGTCGAATTTTTGTATTATGAAATACTCGACGCGTTTTTTTTTAGATAACGTCGAATATTTTACGACAGCCCTTGAGGTATCGAGTACATAAAAGAAAAGCGTTAAGTGTTGAGAAATAAAAAAAGTTTGTTAGTAAAAATAAATTAATAATTTAAACTTATAAAATTTTAATTAATAAAAATTACTTAATTTAAATTTAATAAAAAAAAAATTAATTTAAATTTAATATTTTTGATAATTTTCAACAATAAACATTAAATTTAATAATAAATTATATTTTTTTTTATCAAAATGTGAGTATGATTTAAATTTTGTAAATTCTTATATTAGTGTTTTAGTTTGTTATATTAACAATAAACTTTTTTGTGTTTTATATATAATTTTCCTTATAGGACCGGAATAAAATAGTATGAAAGAGAAAAATTTTATTTTGATCGGATTTGCTTTTATGGTATTCACTTTTTATTATTGTGTCTTTTGAGGAATAAAGGAAAAAATTAAAAAAAATATGTTTGCGCTTATGCTTTTGGTGCCTAATTATATACGAGTAACACAATTTTATTTTTGAACGGATTTTTTTTTGTGTTAAAACCAAAATTAAAATCTAAATTATGTATACTAAATTATGTACTAATGAAACCCTCAAATTTACAAGTAAAATTTATTTGCGTACTATTTTCTTGTTTAAGCACCTTTCTTCTCAAAACACCATAACGAAATAAAATTGGTTTTACGCATACATAAGTAAAATGCAATTGTGTATTTTCCTTCAAAATTATTCATAATACCGATTTCGAAGGGTAAGCTCGGTAATACATCAATTTCAACCGCAAACCGAATATTCGTGGCAAGAAGCTAATGCTGTGCATCTGGTGGGATCAGTTCGGAGTGATGTATGAGCTGCTCCAGCCTAACAAAACCATCACTGGAGAACGTTATCAACAACAATTGATGCAATTAAGCGCCAACAATTTGCAACAACGCTCGGCCACATGTTACAAGAGTCGTCAAGTAAACTTTGGAGGCGCTTCAATAGGATGTCCTACCCCACCCGCCGTATTCACCAGACATTGCTCCTTTCGACTACTACTTGTTTCTAGATTGTGGCGATTCTTGGATCGCCTCAAAACACGAGGAATTTTTTCGACGCGGAATCCATATGCTGCGTGAAAAATGGGAAATTCACAGCTAACGATGAACAATACTTTGAATAAAATTAATTGTACCAATTGCTCTGAATAAAGCTTCGAAGTTATCAAAAAAACCTCAAAGCTTATTTGTCCCCCCAATATATAATTTTATTGCCAATTTTACGAGTTTACTTTATTTTAATTTATTTCCTAGTGTGTTTCTGGGGAAAGGTAAAATCACACGAGGTTTAATCTCTGACCAAAAGTATGCATAGATAAACCCCTAATATGAACAGTGAACGATAAAAGTATTTTTACATTAGAATTTTAAAAACTTACCCAGTAGTCAAACATCGGTTTCGATACTAACTGCTAATGCACTATTTTGGCGTTGTTGTAAATTTTGTCCACTTGGTGGTTGTTTACAACAATTTAACTGTTGTTTATCATTTATTTGATGTGTCCCTAAAAACGGGACCAGCCTTGACTGTGGATCAGTTAATATTCCCGGTGTTGACTCGACACCATCCTCTATTTCCATCATATCCGATGACGATTCAGATAATGATGATTTTTTTAAATGTTGACCTAAATTTAAAAAAAAAAAAACATTTCGGATAAAATTAGTATTTCATTTTATTTTAGAAATTTCGAATTTTATTTACAAATACCTAAAGTTCCTGGTAGATAAGGGCAACTAGTAACATGATTGAAATTTTGGCTTTGCATTTCCTCTTGATCCGTTTCTCTATGATAGAAGTAATTGAAATTACTGACAATTACCGGCACAGGAAGAGCAATTGTCAATACACCAGCAATGGCACATAATGATCCTACTATTTTACCCCACACACCGACGGGCCTATATATTACACAAAAAAATATTTTATTATTATGCGTTCGATATTTTATATCGCTTGTCTAAAATTAAAAGAAACTTAAGTTAAAATTAAATAATTAAAAATATATGTTAATTAAATTAAAATAAATCAAAATATAAGCTCAACATAAAAATATATGTTATATTTTTTTTAATAATAATAAATAAAATAATAAATAAAACTGTATTAATTTGTATTTCATGTTTTATTAGAAAATTTAATATTAAAAAAAAATAAAAGCTTGAATGTATAATAAATATAATAATATATGGGGCATCAAACATTTCTTTTGTCACAACATAAACAAATATTATCATTAAAGCAAGCTGTTCAAATAAATGTTAAAGTAAATAAAATAAGTATAAAATATACATGCAATTATTATTAGATGAATTAAGTAATATAAAAAAAGTTCGAGAAAAAAGCTTACAACATGACAAAAATTAAATAAGAAGCTTATGAATCATGCAAAAGTAGATTTTTTTTATTTTGATAAGAAAATTCTTTGTTTTAAGATTTCTTGTTAGTGTTATTTTTTTTTTGTTAATTTGTTTTTATACATTTAAGGAAGATATATAGGGAGAGTATTACATATTTGGATATTTTATATTTTCGTTCGGATCAAAATAATTATTTATATTATTTTATTCTAAAAATCACCTAATTATGTCTTGCCCTTTTAATAAAAAAGCTCTGAATTTCAGCTGTGTGCGATATAATAGGAACAAAGAATTTTCCGGTATCGATTTTACTTGTATTTTTTTCGATATTTTTTCTAAGTCATAATTTTTGATTTTTAACTTTTTTTTGTTTGTTTGTTAAAATTTGTGTTATTTAAAAAACATAAAATTAAATTAATTATGAATTCTATATAATAAGCTGAGTTTAAAAATAAAAGTAGTGAATGAATTTTGTTAATTTTTTAACTATGATAGTCCGATTTTGCGACATTACGCGTTCATATTTTTATGACTACCATATTTAAAATATTAATTTTTAAAATTTTAAAATGAAATTAAAAATAGAAAAAAAATAATTATGATTTTTTTTTTTGTAAATATATGAAGGCATTTACGATTACTAAATGAATTTGAATAAAAAAAAAAATGTAAATTAACAAAACTTAAAATAATTTGTAAATAAAGCATCCGGTGTTAATTTAAAAATTTTGATTTTTTGTTTAGGTACGTTAAAAAGCTTTTGAATATATAATATTTTTTAATGTATTAATTATAAGTATAAAAATTTCAACTAAATATTAATTTGTATTTTTAGGTTTAAAAAAAAAATAATTAAATTTGTATTTTTAGAAAACGCTTTGATTTATTTTTTATGAGTTTTGTTTGTTTTGTTATAATTAAAAAAATACATTAGAAATGAAAGAAAAATTAATAAAAATAAAGAGTAAAAAATTAATCGGTTAAAAAATTAAATGTATTTTAATTTTTTTTTTAAAGAGAACACAAAAAAAAGTTTTTTGTTATTTTTGTTTTTAAGAGAGTTTTTCATACGTCATGTCACCATATCCAACTGTGGTCATAGTAACAACGGCCCACCAAAATGCATCTGGTATTGATTTGAAGAAAGAATTTTCGCTTCCTGCTTCCGCAAAATAAACAGCCGATGAGAAGAGTACAACGCCTAAAATAAATTATAAGGTTTTTTGTATGGTATGGCGTGTCCTTTTTTTAAAGTAATATTTGGTTTTTTTAAATTAAAGTCCAGAAATTAAAAATTAAAAAAAAATACTTTTTCTTTTAATGTATAATAATAATAATAATAATGGTAATAATAATAAAAATAGTTAAGCGATGTCAATAATTCCTTCATATATATGGAAAAAAAAATGTCGAAGTTCAAAGCTTTTTCTAAAAGAGACTTTTTTTGTGTGTTCAACATATATTTTAAGTCATTTTTACTCCATTTTTTTAAAAGTATTTTTTTAAACAAGCAATATATGTATATATTGTTATATTTATTTTACAAGTAAATAAATTAATATATAATTATAATAAAATAAATATATATCTGAAGCTCTCAAGTATCTAGGAGGAATAGCTGAAAATTTTTTGTTCTGTATATTTATTTATATATAGTATATAAATCAATAGTATAAATTAAAAAATAGCGATAAAGCTCTTTTTGGTTCGTTAATTATTTCAATAATATAACTCTAGCTCCTAAAAAATTATTTTGATTCAATTAATTTAAAAGTTTTTTTGTTTTTTAACTTGACTGTAATTTATTTATTTTTATTAATATTTATTTTTTAAAGAATTTATTTTAATGAAATAATATCATCATAGTTTCTCGTTCTAAAATATTATTTCATTAATAATAAATTTTATTGGCTTTATAATAATTTGTGTACAAAAAAACAAGAAAAGGAAGAAATACGTTTGTAATTATAATAAATAATATAGAAATAAAGAATTGTTTTAATGTATAATTATATTTAATAAAAGTAATTTTTTATTTACAGTGGCATAATTAAACAGAAATATGAAAAAATATTTCGGTGATCAAAAATTAAGTTCACTTTTCGGATTCAATTCTAATATTAAAATTGTTAAGGTGTGATTTTAAGTGTATGTGTGTGTGTGTGCGTGTGCCTTGTATTTATGTGTGTATATTTTATTTATTAATTGAATTAATATAAAAGCATAATAATATATGGTTTCTACCCCTCAAATCTCTTGCGAGACCTTACTATTCAATTTTACGTATTATTGCTCGTTACATAACTGAAGGATTACCGCATAGAATAAGTTTGAAAGATGCTTTACAGTTTTAAAAGATAAGAATCACAGGGCAAACAGTGCCGTAGCTGAATATTTTGGGTTTTCTTTAAGTCTGAAATGCAATTTATATCGAAAGGTAAATAAAAAAATTAAAGACATACACTACGAGAAATTTATTTGATGCCGGCTAGTGTATCACGGTATCCCTTCTGACAAAAATGAGCAAAGGAAAAACACTAACAACCCGACGAAATATGCGGCCGGTTGGCCGCATATAACAAATTTTGCATCAGAGCAACCGTGTTAAATGGATCAAAAAGCTAATGGACGAGAAAGACCAAATGGATTCAAATTGATCCCTTAATGATTTTGGCCGCATTTCCCTATTTTGGGAAGACCCCTATGTGTAAAATTTCGACTCGACTGAAGTCCAAAGATTACATAGAGCTCTTTGTTAGATGAAATTTTAATAGATTTTGTTGAAAACCAACCAACCTTGAATTAGATTTTCCAGCAGCATAATGCTCCCATTCTCAAATCGAAGGAAACGACCGATTGGTTTAGAGAGCGACAGAACGAAATTTTGGACTGGCCGGCACGTTCTCCTATTTTTTTTAGAAATACTTACGGTAATCTTCACATTTGTCGACACCTTAGAATAGAATTTTGAAAAAATTACGTAACCTAATTTAAGATAGATTAAGTTACTTGTGTCTTGAGCGGCATTTTGATATACATTTTTTTCATACTAAACCCCACTAATAGATTCCATAATGACATTTATTATTATCGTGCTGCGTTTATTCGACAGCTAAATCTGCAGTGCTACAAATAAAAGTCATTTTCATATAAAATCAAAAATTAATTTGGCTAAGTTATAAGAACAGAAATTAGCTTCACACAGCTATTTAGAATTAACAGCAGCACATCATTGCTCAGCTAATTCTAAATTGCCCCACCAAAGGTTTTGATACAAATGATGATTGGAATAGTTTGGTCAGGATTGGTCATAAGTTTTCATCTTTTGGTCACTTACATCCTCGACAGACATAAACGCGAATTTGAGAATATCTATAGTTCTTTTATTCAGTCTGTCAGCACACGATTCTAGCAAAACAGGATTACTGCATTTAAAAACTTGGTAATCGCAATCTAGTAAACTTTTGCTATTGCACCTTCTAATTACTGTGACAGATTTCAAATAAATTAAACCAAACAGAGTGCAAATGTTACATTGAATAAATTTTGGCGAAATTTATAAATCCCGTTTAAAAATTAAAATTGAAATTATAATCAGCGATTATCGCAATAAGTTTTTGTGTCTGTCGAAGGTATTACAATTTACCGTTTAAATAAATAATGTAAATTTCAACAAACATTCCCGGGCAGCACCTCATTGCATGAAACCGTTTTCATCAATTTCGTTAGATAATCGTTAGGTCAGGATTGGTCAATACATTTTGACGTTTGGTCAGCAATAGGACAAAAAAAAAATTTATTGCGAAAAGACGAAATCAAATTTGTATTATTTCAATAAAAACGGCTTCGCCGCTCATTTGGGAATTTCATTTTACAAAATTAACAACAAACCCAATTTGCAAATATCATTGGGATAAAAATATATATCTTTCAAAAAATTGTATCTAAAGTGGAAGACAACAATTAAATCCAAAACGTTATTAAGCATAATATGCGGGATTGCTCTATGGCAAATATTTTACTTTGGATGATCCTACCTAATATTATCACAAATCCAATGATGGAAATCGTTGGCCCATCTGTGATTGAGGATTAATCACTAGCTGTTTCCATTTAGCTATGTATAAATCGTTTATTGCGAAAATTTATTAAACATCTATCAATTCCGCATGATTCGGATGCTTCTGACCGAAAAAGTTGAATACCAATAATTTGACAAATCGAAACATCAAAATCGGTTGGTTAACTGTCATTTAGTGTTGGTCACTACATAGTTGTTTTCGTTTGTTCATCCCAACATAACGAAAATTCGTTAAGTACTCACATTTCCATCAGTTCGGAATGTTGGGGCCTGCAAAGTGTACCAATACTACTAATTTTATTAATCCAACGATTGGAGTCGTTTGGTCAACTGTCATTGAAGACTAGTTAGTAGTTGTTTTCCTTAGGTCATTAATACGTAACAATTTCAGTAACAATTCCAATTGGATTTGTTTTGTGATGAAATTGAAACATTTAGGGAAGTCCCTAAGTCGCTTCTAGTGTCGCTGAGTAAAGATCAAGTAATTTTCTAACGATTTGAAATAAACACAAGAAATTCGTAAAACGATTTAGTAACCTTTTCTTAATTCTAATGAAGGCTATTTTAGACAATGTTCCTACTTTTATATCTCCGATTCTAGAAATGTTCACGGGGTCTCACCTATGTGACCGAATATTTAAATAAAAACCCCACGTGTGTGGTGATCAAGATTTAATTATGATGATTTTTAAATAGTCCAGCGTATTTTTAAACAACTATGGTTTTTGATTTCAATCTAGTTTCTAATTTTTTCTATTACCGCTCCTAGAGACGTTCGTAGTTAGCAAAATGTATTTTAAGATAGCATAGACAAAAATCCTAACACTGAAATGAACATGGATAGTTTATGATGATATTTACTGTGCCATACAGGCTAGTTAGAAATTCCATGAATTTTCAAATTTTATTTCACCGATCCTAGAATTGTTCACTGGGTCTCACCTACATGACCAGATAGAACAGTCAAAACCCTATGTGTGTGGTGAATGGAATGATTTTTAATTTGTCCAGAGACATTTTTACGTTTACGGTTATATCCCATATACCAGAAAAGTTCACGTGATCTCTTTCATATATTCGAATAGGTCAGGGAAAATGAGACACGAATGATGATTCTCACCTTGTTTTCAAAATTTAAAACTTTTTCATTTGCAATTTTTTTCTCTATTGTAAATTTTGGTATTTTTTCCAATGGGGTTTTTTACCCCATTGACTTTCCCAAATAAGCTACGAACCCGATTTATAGTAGTAATAGTCAAATAATAGAAATACAGACGTTCACGGGCTCACGTTTATTCTTTTATGCCTTTGTACATCCCAGACTGATTGATTGATCGCGATGAACCTTATTACTTAACATTTTACCATAAATTAAGAGACCGCTGTGATTTTTGGCCGCAATCGGCAAAATTCGAAAATATTTTGAAAAGTATATAACAAAAAAAGTAATTTGTATAATAATATTCAAAAAACGTAAGTAACATTTACGAAAAAACGATTAAAAAACAAAACATTGTAAATTAAATTTGAAACAAAATTTGTTCAGATCATTTTAATTTATTTTTCGTAGTGATTTTTGCAGATTTAACATTCGCTATATCGCCATTGAAAATGTCGCAAAATATGGTTTTAAAAAAATCTCTGTTTAGATGAGCATATGCGGTTCAGTGCAGACTAATAGACTAGCTTCTCTGAACTTCATACTTAAGCTTTTGTTATAACTTGGAAGATCCAAATGGGTTTTGGCTGAAAACAGTCTCTGGATGTGGTAGCCTCCATAGAAGCTTTTTCGTTTTCTGCAAATATTTTGAAAAATATATCATTAACAAGAAAAACGGTTAAGAGCCAAAAGATTCTAAATTAATTTTGCAATAATAACGGCCCTTATCAATTTCCCAAAATTTAAGCGGAAATGGTGATTTTTGATAAAAAAAAACTGTTTTTGAACCAAACTCCGGTCTCAGTACAGCCTAACGAATTAATTTGAATGAGACTTCATATTCGTACTCAAGCTTTTACCTTAAATTGGTATGTAATATTTGGTGAAATTAATCCACAAGAAGTGACAGCTTCTATAGGAGTGTTTTCGTTTTAAGAAAATATTTTGAAAATTATAAAGGGTCTTTCAATAGGGACGCTCGAAATTTGTTAGGTTATAGCCGTCGTGGTGTTAAAGCACCATCTGTCAAATCTGTAATTGTTCAATTGGAAGCGATGAACGACGTGTGCAAATCATCAAATTTTATTTTCAAAATCATTTCTCAGTTTTCGAGACACGTTTGCGCATTACGTGATTTTATCCTCGCCACAACCATCCTGCTGAATCGACTATACGACGTTTGGTGCCCAAATTCGAATCAAACGGTTCGATAAATAATTAGGCTACACTCATATCTCACCGAAACGCAAGGTCTGCTGCAAACATCGCTGATGTGCGAAAGTGTATGGGAAATCCCCAGTTAACTTATCGGGCCTTTCTGCAATTTTAACATGACGAATTTTGCGTCTGGACTTGGGTTTGCAGCCGTAAAAAATCCTGTCCGGAACTATCGAAAGTCAAAACTTTGAATTATCAAAAAGTATAAACGTGAGCCCGTAAAAATCCTATTGGAGAAAATACCAAAAATTTAAAATGAGCATAAAATTGAAAATGAAGAAATTTTAAATTTTGAAAAACATGGTTAAAATCATCATTTGTGTTTTCATAATATTGATAGAAAATTGTTTGACCTATTCGAATATATGAAAGAGATCCCGTGAACATTTCTGGTATATGGGATATAACCGTAAACGTAAAAATGTCTCTGGACAAGTTAAAAATCATCATAATTAGACACCCCCCCACACACACATAGGGTTTTGACTGATCTATCTGACCATGTAGATGAGACCCCGTGAACATCTCAAGGATCGGTGAAATAAAATTTGAAAATTTATTAAAATTCATGGAATTTCTAAGTAGCCTGTATTTAAAGTAAATGTATCATCATAAACTATCCATGTTCATTTCAGTGTTAGAATTTTGTCAAACCATAGTTGTTTGAATGTCTGCTGGACTAGTTAAAAATCATTATAATTTAATCTTGTTGACCACACACGTGGGCTTTCGATTTAGCTATTCGGTTTTATATGTGAGACCTCGTGAACATCTCTAGGATCGGAGGTATTAAAGTAGAAACATTGCCTAAAATAGCCTTCTTTAGAATCAAAAGAAGTTTAGTAAACCGTTTTACGAACTTCTCGTGTTTATTTCAAATCGTTAGAAAATTATTTGACTTTACAGCGACGCTAGAAGGGACTTAGGGACTTCTCTAATATAAATGTTAAATCACATCTAAAAATGTTTCAATTTCACCACGAAACGAATCCAATTGGAATATTTTTTGACAGTGTAAATTTTTGGTGTTATTTTTGGTATGTATTTCACAATCATTGGAAAGATGAGTTTTTAACGGATGTTCGCAATAAATTGTTACGTAGGGATGACCAATCCTCAATTGTTGCCAAGCTATGAAAAACCAAAAAATTGGATTGATTAGGAAGATATTAGGTGTTTGTATGATAATCCTAAACGCAGAAAACCACGAGTTTATCCAGGCCATTCATCAACATTAGTTGCAAAAATAAATACTCATGCCAATAAAGTGTTACTGTGTGTTTGGTGGGTTTGGAAAGGAGTCATTGACTACGAGCTTCTAGAATCTGGTCGACATACAGCCAAATCAACCTAAGAACTCCTTAACCTGGGAAGTTTTACAGCATGCAGCGTATTCTTCAGACGTGGTTTCCTCTGATTACCGCTTATTCAGATCGATGTGATCATATTTAAAAGACCAGCGGTTCACGAAATTTGAAGATGTGTAAAATTGGCTCGAATACTATTTTGCTTCGAAATCACCAAGTTTCTATCGCGAATGCATTCATTATCTACCTGATCAATGGTCAAAGACCATATATCAATGGAAAAAGACCATATAAAGTGAAATTCCCTGAACCTGATTTTATGGAAAAAATACAATTTTTAATTTGTCCTTTTGTTTCAATAAAAAGTTACCCATTGGTGATCAAACGACAAAATCCTGATGTAGCGAGTTAACGAATTTTGGAGGAAACGGCAGGATTGTTTTGCAGTGAGGTATTACCCGGTAATTTTTTTTCAAATTTTCATTATTTATTTACCGTTTGTTTTAAATAACTGGCTCATATTTCGAAAACAGGGCAAGGTGGGATACAATTATTTATAATGAAAATTGATCAGTCCCCGTCGAGGGACATTTTGTGATGATGTGGAATTTCATTAGTTTTCATTGACGAAAGTTAGTTTTTTTAAATCAAAACCTATAATACTTTCGAGAGCATTTTTTGATTTCGCAGTTAAAAATAAATAATTAAATGTATTTTGAACCATAAGAAATCCCACGAAATGCTATGACTTTCAATAGGATATTGGTTTAGATGTGCTGCTGCAAAAAACAACTAACTTTCGTTAATATCTCCAAAATTAATGAGGTCATTCAAGATCACCACTAGACGCCCTTCTTCACCCTGAACCTTTTTCAGTGTATGTAATTTATCCTACCTTCTCCCACCACCCTGTACATTGCACCTTTCCAAAAAAGTATCTTCCAATATTTATTACAAATTATATTATATTTTTGGTATTAAAATTGCTAGAACACAAACATGGTTTCCCTCTGAATGACAAAATAGGCACTTGCGGTGCACAGATTTACAATACAAAGGACGCAACGTACACTAAAATATAAAAAAACTTCCCATTTAGAGTTATAGCGAATTCTTTTACGTTTTTGATGTAAATCAAATTTCCGACAGTTAAAAAGAATACGAAAAAAATTTGATGTGTTTTTATCGTAGTGTGCGTAAACGCGAAAGGTATGCCGAAAACAATAACAAAGCATTTTTAAAAATTTTCAAATCGCGTTTGATGTATTCGACAATATTTACGATTGGCATATTATATGTATATAAATATGTGTATGTGGTAGTCAAAATGGAAGAAAAAATCTACATTTCTATTTTTTGATGTACATCAAATTTCTTTGCTATTTTTTCCCCTAAAAGAACGCGAAAAAGTGATGCACATCAAAATTTTTTGCCGGTTTTTTGTAAAAAGAAAACGCCATTACTTGGCGAAACATACTTACACTTTATAAACACATTTTATTACTCCAAGTGTGTTATTTCGCAAAAGTTAGATTTTTGAATATTTTAATTAAAAAAATTTTATTCAAGAAGTTTAAAAATCACTCGATCGATTTTGACTTGTTAGGTCATCATCAGTGTTTAATAAAATGTGTTAAATGTGTTTGTTAAGTGTTGAGGTTTTTAATTCACAAACAACACATAAACCTCCCTAAACCCACTGAGCAATGAATATTTTATTTGAAATAATAAAGAGATTTTTAACTATTTGATGCTATCAGTTCTCCTAAGAAAGTTTTCTCTTATTTGACCTTGGGTGTTAGTAAGTGGTTTTAATATATTCAGTCTAACAAGCTTGAGCTATGAGCCATTCGAAACCATGATATTAAAATCTTGCTTTGATATTCTGTTCTTTAACTTGATTTGGAAAATTGAATGGCTTTTTTATTCAAAAAAAGAGCTTCAAATATTTTAATTTTAAATATTTACTAAGGCTGCGTACCCAATAATTGTCAGGTAAACGTTAAATTTAAGTAAATTTTTCGGTAAATTCAATTATTTTTGAAAAACTCTATGGTAAACTGATCGAAAAATCTGTATCAAAATCGATTTTTACCGTAGTAAACGTTTTACCCGACAATTGGTACGCAGCCTTTGAATAAAAATAATCCTTGCTTGAACATGCTGTTTTAAAGTTTGAAACACATTTTATTCATGATTTCAAAATACATATTGAAATTTGTTTTAGTATTTAACGAGTCGACCTTTCAATAATAAAGGAAAATTATCAATTTTAAACGAGATGTTGATCAAATCATGGTAAATCAACGCTTTAATATTGTGTGGTCAGCAACTTTACGTAAATGCTCAATATTTCAGAGCTTGATTACAAAAGTTCACCATTGACAAAGAGAGAGAGGCAAAGAGAGATTATGCCATTGGAAATCTAAATTAAATGTATTTTCATTTTGCAAGAATTTTCCTGATCTACTAGTCTTCAATTTTTGGAGTAATTTCCACCTTGCGTGCAAGTCAATTTTTTAATGAAATTGTTGCTAAATTTATCTTTTTCTCTAAACGAAAAATATTTCTCAATATGAAATAACTCCTTAATTATTTGTATTCATTCCCTCGTTACTTCGTCGAAGTGAAATTAAATTTTGTAAAATATTTTATGATACCACTGTAAATAGAAATAATTTATTTATTTTTGAAATTTTCGTTTTTCTAATTTTAAATTGCAAACAATAAATAAAAAAAGAATAAAAAATTATAGTATTTTCAAATTTTTAAAATAGGAAGGAAAACAAAAATTTAATAAACAATAAAAACAAAACAAGTGTAAATTATAATTTTATATATAAATAATAATATAAAAAAGAAACATAATATTTTATGTATGTATATAATTAAGAAACAACACAGAAAGACACAAACGACATAGAATTCATATTTTTTATCGTAATTTATACAAGACATAACCTATAAAAAATAGTTTAATATATAATATATTTTTTATTTAAATATTTGGATATTAATAATATAAAATAAAATAGATAAAATTATAATTTTATTTTATTTTATTTAAATAATAATTTTAAAAGTTTATTATTCTTGTTTTGTTTATTGCGTATCTTGAGAAGAGAAGGAAGAAACAGATACAGAGAGAGTAAGGAAACTAAAATTATAATTTTACCATAATCAAAAAATAAATAAATAATGAAAATTAATTATGATAATAAATAATATATAAATATATATATATAATTTTCAGGTATATATAATTTAATTTCAGCAACACATATATTTGTACAACATTTAACAATATTTATATTTATAATAATAGTAATAATAATAAGAGATTAGCAGAATATTAGACGTCCATCCATTTGTATAACAGTTAGAATACTTAATTTATATATAATAAATTTTCAAAAATATATAAAATATATATGAAAAAAAAAAATATATAACGAAAATAATATAAATTAAATAATAAATAAATTCACAAGATTTGCAAAAATTATTATTTTTTTAGTATTTTATTGTTGAGTAAAAAATAAAATTAAAATACAAAAACAAAATAAATTAAATTAATTTATGGATATATAACTTTTATTATTTTACTTGTTGTTTTATTTATTTTTAATTAAAAAAAATAATTCATATTTTTTTTATGATTGATGTACCTCATATCACCATATCCCACAGTGGTCATTGTGACAACTGCCCACCAAAATGCATCTGGTATGGATTTGAAGAATGACATTTCAGCGCCCGCCTCAGCAAAGTATACAGCCGATGAGAACAGTACCACCCCTTAAGTTTTATGTAATTTTTTAATTGTTTAATAATTAATTTTTAAAAATTATTTTTGATGATTATTATCATAGATAATTATTTAGTGTATTTGTTGAAATATAAAATTAAATTAAATAATTTTTTTCGGTTCTTAAATTACAATAATATTTTTTGTATTTTTAGTTAAAATTATAAAAATTTGAAAATAAAAAAAAAAGTTTTTAATTATAGCTATTATTTGATATGATATTATTTCATACATTTTGATTATTAATATGATATTTTTTTAACATAAATAAACTGCATTAAACTGCAATAATTTTAATATTAAATTATCGTGTAAATTTAATAATGACAATAACGTTTTAAACAAATAATGTCATTTATTCGGTAATTCGTTTATGTTTACGTTAGGCTGCTACTTTTAAAATGTGTTGGAAAAAAAGAAACTCATATTTGTTGTGACGTATTCGAGTAGCATTATTAATAGCTCTACGATTTGATCTAAAGGAAAAGTGGCAAAATAATTTATAAATTCGGTCCAATTATATTGTGAACATATTTCACTAACGTCAAGACTAATTAGGTAAGTCTGATGTAAAGGGCTAATTTTTAATCACACGCATTCGACATTAAATCAAACAAACAAAAGAGTAAGTTTCATTGTGGGTCTTGTCTAACATAGCCTTATAAATTTAAAAATCTCTAATTCTTTTCTTCGGCTTGAATCATTCCGTCCAACGGAACTTGCACTTCTTGTAACATGAATGTTCTTTATGAGGTTGACGGATAACTCACCCTACCGATAGATTGAAAAATGGTACTGTTGGTTTCCTTTTTGAGTACTACATATATGTTTTTTAAAAAACTCCGATCGTTTGTCTTCCGATACCACAATGCGATGGAATGTTAACGAAGTAATACTACTATTCACAACTGGTTGCGATCAGTGGGTGAACACGTCCAATTGTTGCAGAAGACATAATCGCTAGAAGAAAAATGGATAATATTTCAAAAAAAGGCTTTCCTAGTGTGCCATGCACTTTCTCGACACAAATGAAAACTGCTGTTACACACGAATTTCTAATTTTAGCTAGCGATAAAAATATCCCATTTTGGTTTAAGTAAAAAATTCATCGATGAACTCAGCGCATTAAGGGTGGTTAGGGCGTTTCGTGTGATTACAGGAATGCTTCCGGTAGTCAGGTTCGCGTGATTACAGGAATGCTTCCGGTAAACCTCTTAGGTAAAGCGCGGAAAATATTTTAAACAGCACTTAGCAAAGATTTAAGATGTAGAAAAATAAAAGCAAGTTTGCTCCTGAGGTAACTACGATCCAACCGCAAATGCCAATCAAATAAAGACCGATGAACTCATAGTTTGATTCCTCAGGTATATGAATCAGAAACTATTGGAAAACATGTTACTTCTGAGAATGAAGTGCATACAATTTAATATTGAAAAAACATAGATCGCTTCAGACTGAGGGGTCCCAAACGCAGAAGGTTACGTGGTACATCAGTTAGAACCGCAAACCAAGAAGCGTAGCTGCTTAAAGTGTGATGTTCAGTGATCGTTTCGGGGATCCGTACGGAACTGGATTTTAGAGGAATGGCTCAGTTGGTAAAAACCTCTTGGTCTCTTACAGCAAAAAAAAAACCGCATTATTGCCCTTTCTGTTCTTTGAAAAAATCAAAAGCTTTCAGCGAAGGGTAGAACAGACTTAAGGTAGGAAGCGAGCCGAAGAAACAACTTGAAACAGTTGCAAAGAAATTGGATACATCTTTACCTTTTTCTCCATCTTCGCAACATCGGGTATAATTAGTGAGTGGGCTCGTAGACTACCCGCATATTTAACTATGAGAAAGCATGCTGTAATAACACGTACAGCTCTACTGATATGACGCTACGACAGTGATACCAACCGTCGAGATGTTGGCCCAACTTTTCTAAATATATGGTCAAGAGTTGTTCGATGATCTTGTACCTTCCTCCTGAAGTATTAGATTACGAGTAGGGGATTATATTTCAACATTTGATAAATTCAATTGAGACGAAGAAGGTTACAATCCATTCAATAAAAAGAATGAAGTAAAATTGATAAAGTAGTTTACTTGGTGAACACTTGGTAAAAATAAAACGCCACAGCAACATTCTCTAAATTTTTCTATAACGCGTTTCTAACAGAACTCTATGTAGACCAATTAGAACATGACGCCCATCATATCCAACTGTCTGTTCGGGGTAAATTGAAATTCGATCATATTATTTCAATCTAATAATGTTCGGTTGAGTGAACTTGGCTTAAGTATAATTCAGGGACATAATCGACGCCAAAAATTCAATGTTCATGAGAAATGGTATAATTATACGAAAGGTGAAATCATCAACAATCATCTCTAAAATTTTCAGTTTACTAGTGCCAGGTTAACAAAATGACTATCAACATAGCTAACGCGCCTACAACTTCTCCAAAGAATCCTACCTTTTCTAATTTGCATTCTATACATAAAAAATACTGGCCGTATAGTTAAATCTGTTTAAAGTTTCAATTCGGAATCCAAATCCTATCACAATTAAATATACAATTAATTTTCATATCATAATGCTGAAAACAGATGTGCAGGTTTTCTGCATGCAGCACCGCATGCAGATCTGCACGTAAAACACATGAGCATAATTTTTTGACACTTGTGTGCGGCATTTTTTATTTAGAGTTAAAGCAAACTATCAACTTTTTGTCACATAGATAAATATTTTTACAATTGAAATGTCTTGTATCGTATAAAAATTGTTTTTTTTATAAATTCTGTAATTTTCTCCTCCATCTTGACAAAATTTAGTGTGAAAAGGGGAAAATATCAAACAATGTCGCATGAAGTTGCCGACGATTTTTATTTTTTTTCATGTTGTCAACACCGACGGATGCGCAGTCAAATTAGAAATAGAGACGACGTGCAGAATTCTGCATGGCATGCGTCGTACATGTATTTTAACCCATATACACTAGTGTATTCTAATTTTGATGCATGTAGAATTCTGCACATGTTTTTCCAGCATAATGCATAATTTCGTACTAGCCTACTCTGAAAATCAGAGCTCAGTCTGAAAATCGAATCAGGAACGTCGGGTTCTATTCAGTACTGTAACATTTTAAATTTGTTTTTTTATACATAAATAGCTGAACGTCGCTTCGCGCCTTTAGGTGTGTTCTTCAATCTGGTTAATTTCAAAGTTTATCGTTTTACAATTTTTAACCCTCCGTTACGAACCACTGGGTCGAATCCATCCAATTAATTTTCAAATGAAGAAAACTCGTGGAAAATGAGCTGGTACGTGGTTTAAATTTCTTGTATTTTATCTTTACTGTGTTCAAAACCTTTTAAAATCGCGTTTAGGTCGGTTTTTTATCCCGGGGAGACGGAGTCCTTTGTTTTTAAAAGTGTTGAACCGTTTTCTTTCTATTTTTTTCATATACATTTTTTTTATCCACTGCGATGTTAGTACTTTTTTCTTTATGCAGTTTTTTGAACATGTAAATATATTTTTTCTCTCCAAAAGTTAATTAAAAAAATAATGGTTAATCGTGGTTTATTACTAAATTAACTTTATTTTTAATTTTAAAATTTTTGTATTTTTAAATTTTATTAGTGTTTTATGGCTTTTGATATGGCTTTTAAACCTGGGTTCATTCAACCCAAAATTAGTAATTATGTAAGTATACATTTGGTTAGTAACGCGGTTTTTACATCAAGTAAACTTTTTGTTTGATAAACATTTTTGTTATCGAAAAACAATATTTGTAGTTGTTTTTAATATGAATAAAGATTATTTTTAAAAACTTTGATCTTATTTAAGCTTTAAAAAATAAAAAAAAATTAAATCCATGCGATTTATGAACTTTTTAGCGAATTTAATATTCTATAAAAACTTCGATAAAGAATTAACTTATCGAACTCAAAAGTTTATTAAACAAGCGCTAAATCAGTAAAAAGAATGTGAGTGTTGAAAAAACTAAAGTTATTACAGCAGGCAATTTCACTTATAATACGAGCGCTTCGGGTAATTCGAGTTTCCAATCATGTCAAAATATTCAAATAATTGTGACAGATAAATAATAACATGCACATATTTGTTCAATTTTATTATTTTGTACGAAAATATTTGCCAATATACAATATCATTAGATTTACGCAATTACGGACTTAACGAACAACAATGTTCAGCGATAATTAGATTTTTTGTATAATACGTTAACCTTTTCATGCGATAAAATTTCCATTCGAAGTTAAAAGGGCCATAATTTTTTAATTTAGAGATTGTAAAATACATGATACTAGTAACTGTTATTAGGTTTGACATCGTCAGACAGACGTGTTTCGATTTTTCGTTCAGACATTATAATAAATTTATTATTTCTATTAAAAGTTAATAAATAGAACTTTTAGTAGACATAACTGTATTGCAATGCTTTAATGATTTTATTTTCAATTCAAAATTCTGACATTTAGAGTATTCACAATGCCTACTAGATGTCGTAAGAATCATAAAAAGTTTATCAAATATATTTAATGCATGTTCGTTTGATGTAAAACCCGCGTAACGCAGGGTTAATGATAATGATTCGGTCATAAAAGACAGGGACTCTTTTTCATTGCTTAATTCGGCTTTATAAACAAGTTTTTGTAATTTGATCTATTCAAATTTGAAACTACATGTCAAACATATTTTGCGTTTTATATAGTTGATAATATATCATTTGAAATGCGTTTTATAAGTTTCACATATGCTCTTTAATTTCTGTACCCTTATACAGGACAATGGCTGATGGCACACGGGGTATTACAGAAACCGTATTTTTCTTCGTTTCTTTCCCCGTTTACATATGATACAGGTTTTAATTGCGACTTAAACAAATTTTCGGTGCAACCACATTAACACAAACACAAATGAAATAAAAAATATTTCAAGGCCACTTTTGACTAATGCCAGCGTTTCCCAAAGTGGGTTCCACGGAACCCCGGGGCTCCGTGGCAATTTTTAGGGGTTCCACGAGCTATTTCATACATACCTACATACCCAAATTAAACAATAACGATAATTATTGGGTACAAAATCCATTCAAAAGCAATGAAAAGCGAACGGGACTACTAGCAGTAGAATACAATAATTTAATTGAAATTAGTTCGGATACTGCTAATTTCGAAGAGATGCCGTAAGCAACTTTCTGCTTTAATATATTTAATGAATATAAAAATTTAGCCAAAAAGGCTATAGAGTTATATTGCCGTTCTTAAACAACACATATTTATGCGAAACAGGATTTTGCATGAATAGGGTTCCATGAAATTTGAAGAATTGGAAAAGGGTTGCGTGGCAAAATAAGTTTGGAAACCGCTAACATACATTTTAGTTCAAATTTTGTTTTCTAGAGAGCAGAATAAAACAAAATTAAAAAAAATTTGGCGTTATGTATATATACGGATGAGATGCAAAGAGATATGCAGAAACTTCAATAATTATTTGTTTTTGTAAATTATGTTACACATACATATATACATTATCTATTACGGCTAGTTCTCCCATTCCACACAGGGTTTTTTGTATTTTGGTATTTTTTTCAAGGCAAACTAGTTTTATTTTGTTTTGTTCTGCTCTCTCTTAAATAAAATTTAAACTAAAATGAGTCAAAAATGTCCTTGAAATATTTTTTATTTATGTTTGAGTTGTGTGATTGCACAGAAAATTTGTTTAAGTCGCAATTAAAACTTGTATCATAGGTAAACGGGGAAAGAAACGAGGAAAAATCCGGTATTTGTTTTTTACGTGTGCCATCAGCTGTTGGCTTTGAAAAAAATACCAGATACCAATAACCGTGTGTGGAATTAGGCAATGAGTTTTGTTTACTTGACAAAATGAGTTGACAATCTGACTATAAAACAGAGGATGGTTATTTAAGATTAGGTTTTTTTAAAATCGTTGACCTTCCTATAATCTCACGTCTTATTGGCCATATTCTCATTTAAATAATGATAATTTAATAATGTGAAACTTATTAAAACCCTATAACAGTTCCCTTGTGAAATATATTTACATTAATTAATTAAATTTTCATTTTTAATTTCATTTTTAAAAGTGTCTGTATGAAGTTGAGAAAAGTTAGCTTAGAATTCAATTTACATATTTCTCATTTGCAAAGGGAGACAAAATCGAAAGATAAATTTTGCTCGGTGTTCAGACCTTTTCTTTGAATGCAAACAATAATAAATTTAAAAAATGCTCAACTGGATTAGATTTGGCGGGTATAGATTTGATAAAAAACAAATCTTTTTTATTATAAATCGCAGTGTAACAGAGTTGGTATTTGACTCCTAACTCTTACTTTGATATGATGGCTTTTGTGTGTGATGGCAAACAACTTCTATGTACAATGGTACGATTTTCGGAAATGAATTGAAAAAATGTGCACCTACGTGCTCGAAGTCAAGTTTAATTGATGTTTTAACCATCTACAATATAGGAGGAAAGAACTACGACGACTAGGACAAATGCAGTTTGCTAATTTTTTTTTCAGGCTTTTACATTTTTTCTCGTTTTTGCGATTTAAGATTTCGGTTTTTCAGTATAATCCCTACTTATGTATATATATGTACATCATTAACAAAAGGGAGGAATCAATATTATGGGAAACCTAAAGAGTCTGTTTTACGGCAGCTTATTATTTATAATCATAATTAAATTATTTTAAATTCTTCTAATTTCAGGGTCAATGCAAAATTAAGTAATCAGAAAATTTTAATCATGCTTATTTTCAGAAACAATGTATTTTAGTATTTTTGTTTCCGGTATTTTTTGAATATTTCTTCACGTTTATCACTTTGCTTTGCTTTTGGAACATTAAGAATGATAAACTACATAGGTCAACCACAGTTCATGATGTTATGGTAACCTGTTATGTTATTGTAACCCATTTCAGTTGTAACATTTTTAACAATTGTTTTTTCAGTTTTTCAAAATTTTTCAGAATTTTGTTACAGATATTTTTAATTTCACTATTTCAAATTTGAGGTATTTATTTTTCAGTTTCGTTGGGATTTTTTAATTCAGTATTTCACTCATCAGTATACATATTGTAAAATTCTTTTAAATAGTTAATTTTATGTCGCTCATGAAATTGGTAAAAGCGCCAGTTCTGTGTTACAGACATATTTATAGAACCATGTTTTTACGCTCCTCGAGGTTAAAATATGAGGACATCGGGAGGTTAAACGGGAGGATGCGGAGAGCACAGGCTACCGTGTTGAAAGTCCGAAGATTAAAATCCGGAAAACGAAGAAAACTGGGAATCACGGCAAAAATCTTTCGCAAACTATAAACAAAAAAGGTTGGTATTAATTTACTGAAAATTAGAATACTGAAATAAATTCCGAAAATTTGAAATAAATTCTTAAAAATTTCAAAAAACTGAAAAATATTGTTAGACATTATAATTAAAATTCGTTAAAATTAAGCTGCTATTTTAACGAATTTTAATTATAATGTTTCATAACAGATTACCATAACATTAACTGTAATACATAAAAACAGTTTATCATTCAACTAAGGCAAAATATATCGTTCAATACACCAGACCAAAGTGATATATGTAGTTGTTTAAATTACAATTCGCTTAAATTGTAAAGCAGTTCGTGTAATTGTAGGGTTTACAAAGCCATCAGGGGCTTTGAATTTCAATCTGGAGGGGGGGGGGCACTGGGGCTGTTGCCAATTTCATGACGAACACCAAATTAACTAATTGGAGGAGTTTATCAATTTAATTATGATTATATTAATGCGTTTCAAGTTACACCTAATAAAATCCTAAACCAACAAAAACAAACGAAAATGTGTATGTATTGGTTAAAAAGTAAAAAAAGAATGTCGCTTAGGCAAAATATTGAATATGTGAACTAATTAAAATTTCAATTTATAAATAATATTGTAAATAATTAGGGGTTCAACATTTATTTAGGATGGGATATACGAATTTAGGATTTTCCTAAGAAACTAAATATCTGAGACCTAATATATTTATCAATAATTTTAATATGCTTTTTTGATAGGCCTAGATAAGAACTATCTATATTCCAAGCCATTTGAAAAGCTAATAGTTTTTGTGCGATCAAATTGATTGCTAGGCTTTTCTAACCTGATGATTTAGGATTCTAGGTCTCGAGATATTCAATTTCTTAAGAAAATCTTAAGTAAAATCTCGAAATATTACCAATAATCTTAATTGATGTCATTGTTTGCTTAATTCACCAAAATGTCATTGTTTGCTTAATTCACCAATTCTCTACACCTTTTTTTATTTTTATTGCTTTAGGATTAATTTAGTTCTAACTTCAAATGCGTGTACAAGCGTGCGAAATTTGTGCTAGACTAGTTTTAAAGTTAGTTTTTTCCTAGTTAGGCTTAACTTCACATGCATTTATATTAACAAACGAAATGAGCTGTTGTAAAGGAATTTAAGTATTTTAAATTTCCAGTTTTTTGTTTTGAGTAATATTTTGTTTGAATATTTTAAAAATATTTTTTCAGAATATTAAGGTTTCTTTGTTTTCGGGATTTTAAATTTAGGGTTTTCAATGCAATATGGGGATTTGAAAGCAAATCTCGAAATTTACAAAATTCTGAATTTTGCGTTTCAGGATTTTGCGGTTTCTTTATTTTAAATTAAATATTTTTCAGTACTCATTTCAATTTTGATTTTCGGTTATTGATAGAATTAGAGAAAAGATTATTAAGGTGTAATTTTTCGAAATTTTGGGACTTAGAACTAGATTTATCTTTGATATTGTAAATGGTTTTATTTAATTTTTTAACTTAACTCTTCGTTTAACTTTTACTGTCAAATTAAAATATTAAAAATATTATCTAACACAGTAAAATTTCAGCAGCAATATTTTTCACTAATAATTACAGCTGTTCTTTTAACAATTTTAATCATGGTACGGAAATTTGATGCGCGTCTAACTTACATTCATGTTCGGATTTTTACTGACTGCAAACAAATTTAAATGTTCAAACCTGCGACTTAAACCAGAAACTGACGGATGTTCTTTAAGTCTGATAGAACTTGAAATTGTAAAAAATAAAACAAAAAATTAAATTTTTATGAAAAATTTACTCTGACCGATCTCGTTATACTCTGGCAAATCTGATATGGATGACATTGATCAATGATTTTTTGTTTGAAAATATGGATGACATTCCCGACGAGATGTGGTTTCAACAGCGCTACGTGCCATACGGCGACCACAACCATCGACTCAAAACTAGGCGATAAGTTGAATTCGAGAAATGGACCAGTCAATTGGCCTTCAATGTCGTGCGATTTGACACCTTTCGATTAATCGAAATAATTACAAATAATATAAATATAAATAATTATTTCCTGTGAGGCTACGTGAAGTCACTGGCTACCCGAATTAAGAAAAGTTGAATTAAGAAAAGTGAATTAAAAAAGTGGTATTTGTATGAAAAATTTTCCACTTATTTTAATTCGTATTTTGAACAAATTTCCTGAATTTAAAAAAGTAATTACAACAAAAGAAATTCAATTCAAAATGAAATAAAAAATGCACATCTCATTTCATATTTTAGAAAATTTATCTTAATTCGTTTTCAAATTGATTTAAAATACGTTTACAATTTTATTTTATGTTTTGCCCATTTTTCTTAATTCATTTTCAAAATGAATGGAAGATTATTAGGCTAAAGTTTACTTTAGATATACATCGATAAAATCAGGTAAGGAGTAAACATTTTTAAATGCAGGATTGTTTATTAATAGTTATTAGGAGGGAAAACCTAAATTTTTAGATTTTTAATTTTTCAATAATTTTTTTTTTGTTTTATATATTTTTATTAATAATATTTGCGTCATCAGGCTCCCCTAAATTAAGAAAAGATGAATTAAGAAAAGAGAATTAAAAAAAGTGGTATTTGTAAATTGATTTTTTTGCACAGTTGGCACGTATCACCGTGTAAAAAAAGATTTGGGTGAATTTTATTTCACATTATAAACATAAAATTTACATTTGTTTTTAATAATAAAGAAATGCATGCGAAATTTAATATTTGTAAGGAAATGTTTCTTCTTACAGTTTTTTGTTGTATTGTAGAGAAAGATAAAAAACATGAATTTAATAAAATTCATTTGTGAATTATTATTTGTGTATTAATTGTGAATTAAAATTACAATTTTTAATTCATTTAGAAATTTGCGTTTTTGCACATTTTATTAATGAAAGGATTAGTTGAGAATGGCTTTAATTTTCATATTACAGTAAAAACCCGATTATCCGGCATATAATTAATCGGAATACTCAGTTAACCGGAATTTTAATTTTTAGAAATTTTTTGCTTTTCTCTCATATGCATTTTAATTCATTTTCAAATTTGCAATTGTTTTTTGCACATTTTCATTATTGAAAGTATTACTTGAAAATTTAGAATAGTTTTAATTTTAATATTACAGTAAAAGGCCGATTATCCGGCATCCAATTAACCGGAACACCCAGTTAATCGGAATTTTAATTTTTAGGAATTTTTATTGCAAGGGAATATTTTCTTTCACAAAGGAAATAATTTTTTTTATTATTAGGGAATTCACAGAAAATATACTTTACGACAAAGATCTGTCATCCGGAATGTTTGGGGATGAGAGCATATTCCGGATAATTGAATGTTTCATAAAACTAGAAATTTTATAAGAATTTCGCTTGATTTCATTATTTTTTAGGATTCTCGTTTTTTTATTTTCAAATTATGTTCCAGAAAACATTTTTTGAATTCATGTATATTCATTGAATTTATTGCAATTAATAAATACATACATAATATGTTTATGAGTACACCCATACGAGTACCCAAAATTTAATAATATACTCAATATTTCACTAACCTAACTGTAATACGACAAACATTCAATCCAAATAGAATAATGCATAAAACAGAAGAAATAAAGGGAAGTATATTTTCTGTGAATCCCCGAATAATAATAATAAAAATAATTTCGCTTGTGAAAGAGAAACAGCAAAAAAAATTCCTAAAAATTAAAATTCCGGTTAACTGAGTGTTCCGGTTAATCGGGCTTTTATTGTAATATGAAAATTAAAGCCATTTAAAATTTTCAACTAATGCTTTCATTAATGAAAATGTGCAAAAAACAATTGCATTGAAAATAAATTAAAGAATGCATATGTAAGAGAAAAAAGCAAAAAAAAAAAGTTCTTCAAAATTAAAATTCCGGTTAACTAATTTTCCGGATAATTGCATGCCGGATAATCGGGCTTTTAATTTAACATGAAAATTAAAGACATTCAAATTTTCAACTAATGCTTTAATTAATGAAAATGTGCAAAAAACAATTGCAATTTTCAAAATGAATTTGAAAATGAATATGAAAGAGAAGAAAAAGAGAAAAAGGCGAAAAAAATTCTAAAACCTAAATTCCGGTTATCTGAGTGTTTCGGTGAATTGGGTGCTGGATAATCGGGCTTTTACTGTAATATGATAATTAAACCTATGGAAAATGTTCAACTAATGGTTTCATTAATGAAAATGTGCAAAAAATAATTGCGAATTTGAAAATGAATTAAAAAATGCATATCAAAGAGAAAAAAACAAAAAAAAACTTCCCCAAAATTAAAATTCCGGTTAACTAATGTTAATTGGATGCCGGATAATCGGGCTTTTACTGTAACATGACAATTAAAGCCATTCAAAATTTTCAACTAATGCTTTCAGAAAATGTGCAAAAAACAATTGCTAATTTCAATATGATTTAAAAAATGAATATGATAGAGAAAAGAAAGAGAAAAAAGCAAAAAAAAACTTCCTCAAAATGTAAATTCCGATTGTGTTCCGGTTAATTGTATGCCGGATAATCGGGTTTTTACTGTAGTACATTTTTACGTTTTATTTCGATTTTAAATACACATTTTATTTCTTCTTCTAAAATTTATAATTTTAAGCTAAGGAAAAAAATTGAAAAAATTTCAAAATTTTCCATGAAAAATTTAATTACATATTTTTTGAATACTTTTCTAAAATCATTTCCTAAATAATTTTTTAAAAAAACATATTTTATTTCAGTTTTTTTTTACTTTTCTTAAAATATTTTGAAAATGAATTAAGAAGTGCACATATTAAATCAACTTTTATTATTTCATTTCTATCAATTTTTCTTAAATCATTTTCATAATGAATTAAAAACACTTATTTAAATTCAGAAAAAACACTTTTCTTAATTCGGGTAGCCGAAATCACTGGTTTAGGTTGATAAGCCAGCAACAATTGACGCCTTGGGGGCCAGCATTGTTCGTGTTATTCGTTACATACGGCTAGCAGTGCTCGAAAAAGTGGCCCAAAATTGGACTTCCAGAATGCGTTTCGTATAGAACAGCCCATATGCCCGAAATCATTTTCAAATATTAATGCCATGTATTGATCTTTCGAATAACAAAAAAAAAAATTGATTAAAATTTAATTTTTTTTTCTTATTTTTTACAATTTCAAGTTTTATTGGGCTTAAAAAACACCCGTTACAACAATGATTCCGCCAGTTTACACGAGTTGTGATGTAACCAAAATTTTCTTCTCTTCTTTTCCCTAACTAAATTTTGTTTATAGGCAAGGGGGGAGAAGGGAAAAAATTCTTGGTTGAATCACAAACCTTCTTATTTAGACCTCCGATTTTTAATATTTTCTTTCAAAATATGTAATTAGCGACGAACTGTTATCTGTAAGTGTATTGCGTACCTTAAACACATATGTTAATTTTATTTCATTTTAAAAGTACCAACAGGTGGTTTTTATTCTCTCTTTATACCGTTAAAATACTGTTCGCGTAAATTGCTTTCAAAATCTTGTAATAATAACAACAACAAAACTATTAGATATATAAATATATATATAGGTATTAAACTTAATATAAACAAATTATGACAAACTGTAGTTAAATATTGTTAACATTTTATTTTTATTACCAACCTTTTCTTATTAATAAAGGAAATCGGAAATTTGAATTTTTGATAAAAATAAAAAAATCGCGACGATAATGAGTTTCTGTTTTACAAAGGAAGTACTTAGTATACATTATTATATAAAAAAAATAAATACACGTATATTACGATTATCTAACGTTATTATCATTATTAATATTTACATTAGAAAATATTTGATGGTATATAATAATAAATTTATTATTATTTAAATATATAATATATTACTATTTTAATAATTATTTCCGCAAACATTTTAATTTTTAGGGTCTCTTTCGGAAAATAGTTATTTGTAAAATTATTATACTTTGTAATTGGTTAAACTTAAAATAAAATACTTTGACAAAATTTTATGATTTCCAAAAAAAATTAAATAAATTTGTGCTTAATTTAAAAATATCTATTTTATTTTATTTTTTTTGTAAGGAATATAATATAATTTTTTAACTATCGTAATTATTTTAATTAAAAAAGCAAGTTCTTGGAGTTTACTTTCATTATCTTTTTTTATACAAATATAATTCTTATGATATAAAATATTTTTTCTTCAAATAATTATGTTTTTTTTTAATTTTTAATTTACTAATATTTTTTTTTATTATAGTGATAATGAATATAATTTGTAATAATAAGTATAATTCAAATTTGACTTACCTATAAATAAGAAAAAAATTAATAAACCTAATTCTCGCATAGATGCTTTCAATGTTCGTCCTAATATTTGTAAGCCTTTTGAATGCCTAGATAATTTAAATATCCGAAATACTCGAACTAAACGTATCACCCGAAGTATTGCCAAGGACATAGCCTGATTCGTTGACTTGTCCTAGAAAAAAATGTTTATTGTAGTTGATTTTTTTTACTGTAATAAATTAATTTTTGTTTTAAAAATGATTTATAATATTCATTCAAATCTGATTCGAAATATATTTTTATGTTCGTTGCTTGTGAAATGTATTAAAATTGTTGTTTTTTTAGATATAGAATTAAAACAATTTTGTTGTGTTTCTTTTATATTGAAATATTAAATTTTGAAAAAGTTATAAAACTTAAAATTGAAATGATGTTTTAAGAACTGAATAAAATAGAAAAAAACAAGAAAAAAATTTTTGCAATTTTTATACAAATCACTTACAAAAAAAAACATGGATGATTAGTTGGGTTAGAAAAACATATAGGGGTTAAATTTTTGGGCGTTCATTTTACTTATATATACATTCAAAATTCAAAAAACCTTAGATTTGTAATTCAAAATACAGTTCATAGTATATATAGAAACTACTGCTAAACTATCTTGTCGATGACAATTTTACACCCTACCTTTATTGTTCATTATTTCGTTTCAAATCTCATCACATATATACCTATTTTGAAAATTAAAAGGGGTGCAATCTTCTAATTGTGTGCAGTTTTGTGTTCACGAGACAGCACAACTAATTTAACTATATGCTCGTTTAAATCTATCTAATTACTAAAGTAACATGACCAGAAATTTAATTTACATATACGGATATGCATAAACCACAAGTATTTTTTTAAAACCTTGATCTCACTTGAAACGATAATTTATAGTTATTTTGATTAGTAGACTCTCTTGCGTTGGGCGAGATAAAATTTTAATATTTTTGTTAATAAAATAAAATAAGTAAAAACATTTTTCATGAAAAACTTTAAAAGTAATAAAATGAATTTTTTTTAACGAAAACGTTCTGTTTTGTGAGGCGAAATTTGTTTTATGCGTGGCAGATCCTCGAGACCACACTCTGATTTTTCTTAAATTGCCCTTGTGTTTGTTCCCATAATAATAAAAAAAAACGTTACAAATGAGGTCCCAGACCACTCGTCCAAGCACAATATCCAGGTGCACGTATCTGGTTATATAGAGATAAATGTTAAATACTCATTTTTCACTGGCGCTACATCTCATGAAAGGGTTTGGGTGCCTCATTGAACGTAAATCTGCAGGCCGCTTCTATTTCATTTACTATCTAGCTGTTGGAAATTGTGATTATTATCATTATTTCGTACAATTCGATTGTTTAATTTATTTATACATTATACAGGATATCCCAGAAGTGGACGATCAACCGGAGCAGGGTGATACGGCAGCTCATTTGCAACAAAAACATCCAAGTAAAGTTTTTTTCAAATTGTTCATGGTGCAAAAGTTATTCCACTTTTATTGTTTTCTAGTGAAATCATGGTGGAGTAACCAATAATTTTATTAAAAAAAACTAAGAGTTCTTTTAAGTGACGCCTGCGGGAAATCAAAGTACTACAGAAAGTTGATCCACTACCAAAAAAATATGCTGCACAAATGCAGATTTTATACCCTATTCCCCTAGTCGCATCACTTCAAGTGATGTGACTACTCATCTTCTTGGCTACTAGATCTTTAAATCAAAACCTACAAAATAATTGTTCAATAAATTCGTGCTGGCTGTTTTTTTAATCTTAGTATGCTGCTTTATGAATATTTTATATCGACTGTCATCACTTCAAATGACAATTTCTATCACTTGGAATTTTGAGGTGACAAATAAATAAAAAAAATTCAAACTAATGCAGACAACTAAGATTTAAAAAATTTTCATTGAGAGTTTTGCACAAAATTATTTAGTAAATTTTGATTTTAAAATCTAGTAACTCGGAAGATCCATAATCACATTGCATGAAGTGACACGTCTAAGGGAATTGAGTATTTAAAATGATATCACACAACGGGCTATTCACAACAAAATGTTTTTATCAATTTTTACACAAAGTAATTCGTGGTTATTAAAAAATGCACTTAATAAAATTTCGAGTTCTAAAATAGACCCTTTGTCAAAAATAAAACAAAATGAATAAAATAATTTTTCTTATATTAATTTTAAATACTTTATTATAATAAGTGCTCGAAGTGTACACTATTTCACCATAGTCGCATAAAATTTTGTCGAACCACGTTCGTTATTTGTAATATTTGTCGCTTCGATTATACGTTGCCGCATCTCCTGCTTAGTCTGGTTTACTCTTTCAAAAACCACCTCTTTATAATAACTCCACAGATAGAAGTTTAAAGGATTTGTATGAGGAGGCTGGGATAATTTACGTTGAGATGTGTAAGACACTATTAGTGCATAGTTAGAGAAACTCCATCATGCCGAAGCCACATGGAAAACGTGTAGAAAACTTAGATAGGCTTCCCCGTTGATCTGACGTGGTAGATCAAATCGACTAATCAATTTCGACTATTCCCGTCCACATGCTCACTCCAAATTGGTGTTGAAACTGACTATGTCGTGCTACTCTCGGATTTACGCGAGCCCAATAGGGCAAATTATGCTTATTGACCCTTTTAAAACACATTTCGTCCCTTAATTAAACGTTGTTAAAAAAATGCGTATTTTCTTGGCATCGACGCAGCATTTCTTGACAAAATTGCACCGTTTCTTCATGGCTAGCAGGTAAAAGGTCTTGTCCACGTTGCACTTGGTAATGGTGCAACGGTTTTCTTTTGAAAGTGATGCAATGTGAACCGTGGCACTGCCGATCGTCTTGATAAACAACGAACACTTATAGATGGATGGGTCGTCTGTCACCATTCCAATTACTCTATCTTCGTCTATATCGAGTTAGACTGCTGTTCTATCTATTTTCGGATGACCAGAGACTTCGCCTTCACTGTACATTTGATGTTCGTTGAGAGGAAGGTATGTCATTAACGTTTGAAAACGATATCAGCCAAACAGCTACCACTTGGCTACGCTTGCAGCACCATACCCTTTTCATGAATCTTTCCGTAGCCAATTCGCACATTTGCGGCTGAATGTCCTCGATAACTTCACGAATTCCATCTTCAAGGTCTTGAATCGATTGTAAAGCGTTGGCCTTGGCATACACCTTATCTTTTACGTGGCCCCAAAGAAAAAAGTCTAAAGGTGTTAAATCACAAAAACTCGGTGTTCAATCGTTATCACCTTTTCGAGAAATAACACGGTCAGGAAACCTTTCTTGCAAAATTGCGATTGTTTCGTTGCTTTTGTGGTACGTAGCCGCCGTCTTGCTGAAAATAAACGTCGTCCATATAAATATTTTTCAATTCCGGCCATAAAAAATCATTAATAATAGCTCGGTAGCGCAATTCATTCACCGTAACAGTTGCACCAGCCTAATTTTCGAATAAGTAAGGTCCAATCACAAAGCCAGCTCAAAAACCGCACCAAACAGTGACACGTTGAGGATGGAGAGGCTTTTCAACAATCATTCTTGGATTTTCTGAGCGCCAAATGCGACAATTCTGCTTATTTACGTAGCCTCAGAGGTGAAAATGGGCCTTATCACTGAAGATGTTTTCCGATGAAAATCCGGATCATTTTGATGCATTTGAAGGACCCAATCAGCAAAGATTCGACGTTTATGGTGATCGACCGGCTTGTGTTCTTGTGTTAACTGAACTTTAAAAGCCTTAAGACCTAAGTCTTTATGCTAAATACGGCGTAATGTCGTTTGTGGAATGTCTAATTCTAAAGATCGGCGCGGAACACATCACTAACTAGTCCCAACAGCCTAAATTTGTTCATCAGTTTCACTATTGCCGGCCGAGAAGGCGCTTCACGACGGCCCAAAAGTGCTTTACTTTTGCGAACTGTGACTGCAAAATTTTCACCATTTTTGTAGTGAATTTTAACAATTTCAATGCGTTGTTGAAGCGTGTATCGTAACATTTTTAGTAATGGTGTAGTTTTTACTTGTCAAATGTCAAAAGATGACAGCTTCAAAAATAACAACTGCCCAAATAGCAAGCTATTAAAAATGAAACCTCTTATTGGAAAACCCTTCACAATACCAAAAATTTTGTTTAGTTCTGACTACAAGAGTTGCTTAAAAAGTTGTATACTTTAGTTTACCATTGTGTTCTTCATTTTGTTTTCTGATAAAGGATCTATTTTAGAACTCGAAATTTTATTAAGTGCATTTTTTAATAAACACGACTTGAAAAAATTTTGAAAATATTGATTTTGAAAAAAATTGATAAAAAACATTATGTTATGACGAGCCCAGTGTGTGATACCATTTTAAAATCTATATTAGTGTCGCATATTTTTCTGATAGGGGGCAACTTTTTGTAGTACATTATTTTCAGGCTGGCGTCACTTAAACATCAACAAAAAAAAATTCGAAACAAAAAGGCTTTACAAAACCTTTGACAGAAGATAATACAGCTTATAAAAATGATTTTATTGGAAAGGCACACTCTTCTAGATCGTAAAAAAGAAAGTTAAACAAAAGAACTATTGGTTTTTTCTAAATTTATTTTTTGGTGGGTCGCGATTTCAATAAAAAGCACTAAAAGTGGAATAAGTTTTGCACCATCAACAATTCGAAAACATTTTAGGTATTTGACTGTTTTTGTTGGAAATGAGCTCCCCTATCGTCCTGCTCCGTTTGGCCGTCCACTTGTGGGACACACTGTATATAATAAAATTGTTCCCTAATTATCTAACTTCCGTAATTTATTACTAACACATAAATATTAAAATACTATTTTTTGCAAACATATATTGTGTTTTATCGATTATTTCTCAATAAAAATACGCCTCAACTAATAACGCGTCAACATTACGTCGACATTATTTTTAAGTCGACAATGACGTAGCGTCAAATTATTTTGATAAAATTATATTGTGTTTGTTTCTTTTTTGGGTTTTCCTTTTGGCCAAAAGAAGCTATATCAGACAAAAAAATCAAATTATGTATTGCGACGCGCAATGGAATTATAAAAGAATTCAGACTTCCGCATTATGAAAGAGTTCTTGTAAATAATAGAGGCAATCGCGTGAAATCACCAGTGGCCACAAGATGGCTTCGCAAAGAGACAGCTTTGACAGTTTAATTAAAAAATTCCCAGTTATGAAAAAACCGGCCGCTGATCTAGAACAGTCGCTAAAAATATTGGATCCAGTTAGCAAATTACCGCATCGCAAAACCCCGATTGCAATGTTTCGGATGCGGTGCAAATATGGTTTGAGTTATCGGAAAATCCAATATACTCCGAAGATAAATATTAATATTTTAAAATACATATTTGAATAAAAAAAATATTAAAAACCCAAATGTTTTTTGGAATACGGCTCACATTAAAGCTCCTGAGATTTTTAGTTTGGCCAGTAAACTTTTAAAAATTACATCTAGTTCCGTAGTAATGGTATTTTTGTAATCCTTATTTTATTTTGTAAAAATTTATTTTTAATAATTTGAAAAAATATATAAATATTTTTTGTTAGTCATTTGTGAATTGTTTTGTGACTTAATGATCAATGATCATTATTATATTTTAATATAACAAATTTAGGTTTCTTAAGGTAACATATTTTTATGTTATAAATGGAAAAAATAAAAAGAAACAATCCTACTATTCTTCTGTTTTTTATTGTTGACACGTCAACAATTCACGTCGACAAAACTCGTTTTTGTTGACTCCAAAAAAATACGTCAAAAATAATTGTCGACGTCAACGTTTGTTGACGTCGCAGATCCCTGAAAAATACCATTACAATGTGTCGCATTAGTAAAAATCGTAATTAACAGGGCTCCAAATATATTTGTTGTTTTTAAGAGAAATTTTAAGAATAATACAAACAGATCATCAATTCTGATATTCTCTTTAAAAAAATCTCTTAACGAAAAACCGCTTTAGTGTTTGTCTTGCAATAGTTTTAACATCAAAATCGCACGGTAATGTCATAGACACACTATTGGTTTCGTAACTATGATTAACGCAAAATCATGGTTTCGTACAAGTGTGTCATGCCATAAAGCAAAATATACATAAAACTGGCTTATACAATTTGCACTACTTGATTTCTCTTATATATTTATTGCTCGATGGTCATGCTTAACCATAGTTTCAAACCAAATTTTAACTCAGGTTCGAAATGAGATATTTTCATTTCGTTGCATTTTAGTGCTTACAACGCCGAATGCATCCAAAATGGAGACTTCGGGCACTAATAGTTTACCAAGAAAATCTAGTTTCCTTTGAGTTTTCTATTTGTCATTGAGACTAGGGAAAGTATAGAAAACGCTACCAGTGGAAAAAATTAAGCTTGCTTCAGATACACCCGAGACACTTTTTCCATTTTTAAATTGATAATTTTAATATTAATTGTATATAAATTTATAATTTCTATATTTTAATGCAATATAAAAATAATATTAATTTTTCCTAGATCACTTTTCATAGATAATTCATAGAAAAGCCCGACTAAACTCATTTTCGTAGTAATAAATTTATCCACGAGAGCACACGGGTACAAGTCTCAATCGAGATATTTCGTTGGCGGGAACAAATTTTTTTCTGTTCTGTCAATAGAAAAGTCATTTCTGATAATTTAAGTGTCAACCTTGATATTTTTGTCAATGCCTACTCCATTGCTGTTTAAAACTAAACGAGAAGACAAAAGAAATTGTAGTTTGTCTTGAGTTTTCATTTAGGAAACCACGATCTCGTAATTATAGTTATAGTTATAACCAGTAGTCTGTCTATGGCATAAGGCTGCTCACCAAGTATTAAAATCCCTAAGGCAAACTGATCGAAAAATCTGTAGCAACACCGATTTGTATTGTAGTAAATTGTTCTAGTATTTACATTGAAGAAATTTAATCTGAAAAATATTGTGATTGAAGTGACATACCAGTACAACATATTTTTATATTATTAAAAATACAATGATAATTTGCATATACATATAATAATAATTGCTTATGTATAAAAATGGATACTTTCGAAGTGGAAATTGTAAACAGAGATGCGTGCTAAATACTATAAAATTCTGCTAAGTAAATTACAATTTCCGAACATAAAATAGGAAAAGAGGAGGCAATGGTGAAAATGGTCGATGATTCAAAATATCAACGTCCGGTTTAATCGAGTGCCCCAATAACGTTCGGAATCTTAAACATTTTCAACCATGTATCTTTTGCGGGAATCATTTCTCGATCAGTTTTTGCGAATACTAGACGTTCATAAGATTTTGCAATCACGTTATCTAGCACTTGTGAAAATATTTAGTCTGAAGTTCTATGGACCCCTCCTCTTCTCCTACTCCTTCTTGAAAACCCGCATCACTCAATTTTACCACGTCTTGTTTCATTTGGTAAACATGATAAATATTTTTATAATTGTCCAAACAATTATGTTTACGACGACGATAGTTTTTTTTTCTTAAATTAATTCTAACTCTTAATAAATTAGTCATTTTTACAGTTAAAAGTTGCTATCTACTTTACTTGTATTTTTCGAGTGTTGAAATATCAAGTAAAAGTAGAAGGTAGTCTTTATTCACATAATTTTAAGTAAATGCTGGAAAATTTTTGATAGTACTTGCTTTAAACTTTACTAGTAAATTTTATTCACTAACTCGGTAGTATTTACTTGAAAAAGTATTTACTTTTTTTTATTCATTTCACCCATTGGTTCACAGTCTAATGCTGTTATGTGCCTCACGCCGTTTTTGTTGTCTAAATTTACGACAAAGTAAATGGTTAGTTCATTCCAGTCGTTCATAGACGGCACAAAACAAAGCATGTCGGATATTTAATCAAAACTTGCAAAATAAATGAATATTTATTAACCTGTATAATATTTCTATAATCCGAAAAAACTAGATGTGCAGTTTAGAATTAAATATCGGATATAGTTTCTTTTACGGTAGTTAGAGACTTCTTACAATATGCTTGGTATGAAGCACCCAGCCCAGCATATGAATATAATCGGAGAATATAAATATTTAATGCAATTTGGCCACTATAATGTTTTGGAAGAGGCATTTATAGTTTCAGATCCCAGAGTGAATTCAAATTCATAAGACATTTTGCACTATTTCTTTAGAGCTTAATTATTTTTATTTTGTTGGCGCTACATCCCATTAAGGTATTTGCCCGACTCATTATTGAGGTTACAAAATAAGTTTTAATTTCTGATAAATGTGTGATTAGTCCATTGCATCCTAACCAGGTGAAAACGGAGCTGGAAGGTTACCCATGTACCCATGTGGCCATCCAAATTTGTAAACTAACCCAAGAAATGATTACTTGACGTTGCTGGTGTAGTTGTTGTCGTATTATCTCTCTTTGCCACGCCTTCCCTGAGCAATTTTAGGGTTGACTTAGATGGTTAACATCAGATATACCACGAGACTCGTACCACGCAAAAAATGTTTCGAAATATTTAATAATTTGATTTCAATAATAAGATGAAAAATTACTAAACCTGTGATTGTAAAATCTGAAGTATGTATTGGGAGTACAATTTAATTCGGTCCGTTTTTTTTAATTTTAAAAACGCATTTATTTTAAAATAAAATGAATAAACAGATTAATTAAAATATTGTCCTTCGCTGCTTACGTCTTTCCCCGCCTCTCAGGCAATTTTCGATTCACATCTCGAAAAAACGTTTAGTCTTTTGAGGCGATCCAATTTTAAATTTCTTTGAAAGAAGTGAACCGGTGAACTGCCAAATCTTGTTGCATCCGTCGAAACAACCAGTAATCAGAAGAAGCAATACACAGAGAATACAGCGGGTGCGATAAAATATCCCACTTGAGCGTTCCCAAATATTTTTTACGAGCAACGTGAGGCTGAGCAGAAGAATAACTTTATCATGCCTTTCCTCATATTCCGGTCGCTTTTTTCGTAATATACGGCTCAACCGAAGCTTATAGCAGCTTATAGTACACAACACTTCTTTGGTCCCACCAGATACACAGCATAACCTTCGAACCATGGATGTTCGTCTTTGGTGTTTATGTCGAGGTGGATGGCAACGATTGGCCGAGCAAAGCGTAGCCTTTTTTCCTCTTGAGGCTATCGTAGAAGATCCATTTCTCGTCACCAGTCACTATGATAATGACCGATGTAAAAACAAAACCCTTTCTTGTTTGCCTTTGAAGCAGCTGCTCACAAGAAAAAAATCGCCTTTCCATGTCGCTTTGTTTCAATTCATAAGGAAATCAATTGGCTTGTTTTTGAATCATGCCCATAGATTTCAATCGTATGGGAGTTGGGTCAGCCCCAATGTACCGGGAAGCGCTTCTTGCGTTTGAATCGGATCTTCATCTTGCAATGCCTCTAATTCATCGTTTACGATTTTTTTTGGCTGTCCCAAGCGAGGCTTATCTTCAACACTGAAATCATAATTTTTGAAGCGTTGAAACCATTCTCTACATGATTTATTAGTTGAAGCATTATCACCGTAAACTTCCACAAACATTCGATGTGTCTCACCTGCACTTTTTTTCCAATTAAAACAAAAAATTAACACTTCCCGCAAATGCTGATTTGTTATCACAAAATCCGACATACGTTTTGCATAAAACTCAAAGCAATACAAACTGAATGTTAACGGCAGATGTCTAATCTGCTTGAAACAATGGAAATCAGCTGTCACTATAAAGAATTTATTATAGTCAAAACCACTTTTTGAAAACGGGCCGAATTAATTTGTAGTCCCAATAGTTGGAACTATAGGGTGATTTTTTAAGCGTTTGGTTATATTTAAAAAAAAAACAGTAAAATTGCAAAAATTTATAAATTTTTTATTTGAATCGATAAATCAATGTACGTTTTTTAAGTGCTTTAAGAGCTGGTATCTCGTTAATGGGCCCAGTGTTGTGCCGCATTGTCTACGCTGCGTAGTTAATTAATATTCTACATGGTTATACAATGTACATATACAAGTAAGTAAAGAAATAGCGTCGATTATGTAAAGAACATAGAAAATGTCGAAAATTACTGTTGTTGCTAAAATTCTATAATTTCTTTGCTGTGGCACCATTCTGGTTTTCCCTGGGAATATGGAATTAGGAAAAATATTTTCATAGTATTTTTGTCTAAATTGAATTTTTCAGGCCTAATTTTTGGTGCAAAAATTTTCAAAACAAAGTGTATTGGGGAACTTTTCTTCCACAAAATTTTTATAAGTAAAAAAAATTTCCCATTTAACTTTGTTTCGAAAATATTTACACCAAAGTTATTTCCTCAGTAGGCCAGAAAAAGACAATTTAGACAAAAATACTCTGAAAATATTTGTCTTAATTCCCTATTCCCAGGGAAAACCAGAATAGTGGAAAACATTTCAAGATGCAGAGCTTCGTTTGTTACTCCACATTTGATAAAGCTTTTGTTGTTTTAGAACAATTTTGAAAATTCGAAAAATAATAGACATTTTTTGATCATTAATGTTTCATATAAACTCACCGCTGTAAAACTGTTAATGTATTGTTAAAATACAAAAAGCGTTTCAGACAAGCATACATTTAATGATCATACAAGTACATTGGTTGATAATCCTTATAAACGTGATGTAGAATCGTAGGCCAATCTCAAGAAACAAAACTCCAGTGAAAAAATAGCAATAATGAATATCTCGGCCAAATGTATATGAATTTTTGTGGTTGAAACAAAAACTTGGATGATTTAAAGCAGGCAAAACGAAATTTGTTGAACAAAGCATCAACGTGTGACAGCTATATTCCCCCCGTATTAGGTGGATACGGCACTCGTTTCAAAGATGTATGTTACCTCAAAAATATAGCCGAAGTAATAATATTGAAAAATGGTTTATGTTAATGATATTGGTTTTGTAAATAAAATAGTTTAATTTTGCGAACGATAATACCACCGCTCATGGTTGTCATAATATTAGCTAGCCAAATGGCCGGAGGACTATACTGACAAATATTTTAGGTTATGTACAATTCCGGTAATTCGACTGCTCATTGCTGAATCGGTATTCGAGCTTCCGAAATTTCAAAATCCTGAATTATCAATATCCAGATTTTAAAAATCTCGCTCTTTAAAGTCCCGCACTTTCTAAAATCCCGCTTTTGCTGAAATTTTATAATACCCCGACAAAAAGCGGGACCTTTTTAAAACAGTTAAATTTTTTTTTATCTACATTTTTATTAAAGCCTAGGCTATTTCTTGACCGATCATTGTCCCATTTGGATTATGGGATGTGACTTACATTTTAAGAAGAATTTTTTGAATTTTGTCATGCTAATTATTCATTCCACGATGAATAATTGCCAAATTTGGCATACAGAAGTGGATTGGGATTCTAACTTGAATTTTGAATGAAGTTTTGGAGGGGAACGCTTAATCAGCTTAATGTTATTTGCAGCATTTCGCAAAAATTCTTATTTATTTAATTTAATTATTTTATGGTGGCGAGGCATACCCAACCCGTTCTGGAATTCAGCTGAATGTATGCATATAGGCAATTTCTGAAAAAAATATTGTTAAATTTAGTATGTAAAACTTGATTGGTAAGGAAATTCTGGAATTCGGCCATCTGTTCGAAATTTGGCCAAATCCTAACCAATTATTAAATTAATTTTAGACGAAGTTCTAAAATTCGACGAACTAGGAATTCGAATAGAATTAGGCAATGGATTTCTTTACTACACCATAGTTACATTTGATTTGTGTAGTAGGACTAGAAATGTAACATCGATTTTATATGAAGTTCTAAGTTTTGGTCATTTTGCAACTAAATCATGATGTAAATATAATATCATAATTCATATTTCATTAAAAAATAGCCGTCCTTTGTGTTGTGTTGACCATAAAAACTCCTTTTATTAAAGTAATACATTTATAATTGATAAACGTCGTGTTAAACGATATAAAACCTATAACCAAAATTTTGAGGTAATCCGCAATATATTGGGATGTATACGAGTAGAATTTAGAAGCCGGTGGCTGTTTATTTTGTTATTTTAAATCAAAAAATGTAATAAATACAAAAAAGAGTAGAATATTTTCCGAAATTAATGTTAAAATTTCACTGCAGGTCTACAAACTCTTTCAAATGTCAAAGTTATCGATTGAAAAATGGCCAATATGCATTCGCTATTCATCCGCCCTTTCCGTATTTCGACCAAAATCCAAAATTTTTTTAGAGGTTGATGTCAGAATTCCAATTCACAGGTGCTCGATATCGAAAGTCAATTATTGCGGAAATTGCGCCAATAACCAAAACATTTGCAGGATTGAACAAATAAGAAAATGTTAAACTTTTAACAGATCTAATGCAAGATTAATTTATTGGTTCTAGTTGATGTACGAGGATATCTACTAAATTCTGATTAAGGAGCGACAATAAAAAATTGTATACGATAATTTTAATTACTGGAGCTGGTGGTGTTATATCCGCCTCCATTTCGTTTTTAAGTGATAGGTGACAGTTTGACACTTTATAAAGCCCTCATAAGATCTGTGTTGGCTTTCGGAAGCGCGAGTTGGACCATGACCTCTAACGATTGTAGATTGTTATCTACCTTTCAAAGGAAGGTCATTCGTTCATTCTTTAGTCCAATTAAAGTCGCGAACAACGAATATAGGATTCGTATGAACCACGAGATAAAGCAACTTCTTGGAGGTTGCGTGATCATTGAAGTGACGACTGGAGGATGAGAGCGATGGACCGAGACGAATGGAGGACCATAGTGCAGGCGGCAAAATCCCTTCATGGGATATGAAAGCTATAGAGAGAGAGAAAGAGAGAGAGGTGACAGTTTAGTTTAGTTCGATTTTTTTCCAAATTATTATGTTTTTGGTACCAAAAAGTTACACATTTTACCTTTATACCCTATTATACTTCCAAAATTTTGGGAAACACCAATTTCAACTAGAAAATTATAAGATGGCAACCTGGTACTGAAAAACAATGAGAAAAGCTACTAAAAAACAGTATTCTAAATTTTCTACGAGTTGTCTACATACTCTACCAATTATCGACATTGTCTACGTCGAAATCAATTTCTACACTATTTTCGACACCAATATGTAAAACATTCTGAAATATGCGTAGGCGCAAAACACTGCTAATGACACGTCTAATGTTGTCTTAGCGTTGGTAGTGATAGTGACGGTTTAAAATTTGGTATGACTAATGTAATACATTTTTTTATTTGAAAACATAACAAGGCTTATAACATGATAGTCACACAAAATGATAGTCCAACAATACACGACCATTCTGCAGTCGTTTAAGATTTATAGAGAAATTGTGTAAAGTTACTACTTCATCAAAAAATCAAATCATCATTTTACACCGGAACACCTAATTTTAAGCAATTTATAACATTAAAGTAAATTGCTCCATATTTTTCATGTGCTGCCAGACCATTAAAATTTACAATTAAATGTTGAACGAAATGTTTCCTATTTAAAAAAAAAACATTTTTTTAGGATTTAACTATGCCTATCACTTCAACTTAAAAGTTTATAATCTTTCGTAGTCGGTAAATTTTGGTGTGACAATTTCAATACTACTCGGTAGAAATCGTAACAATCCTCCAAACATATTCTTACTAATTTCATTGCCACATTTTCGCATTCTACATTCTCACCGTACGTACTACTTTCTATATTTAATTATGAAAATATTTTTATTTTAATACATAATTTCGGTTGGTAATACCTAGAGTATGTAGTGTTTACATTTAAAATCATAAATAATGTAGCATAAAACTAAACAACAAAAATATCTACGCGAAAATGTAAACTAGAATTTTTAGATTCTTGAAAACGAGTTGACCCGACATATTTTTTACAAGATTCTACGCATAATAAATAATTTACTAAAATTCTGACAAGAATTTACTAAAATTCGGCCGACCATACATGAGCTGGATCCTCATTGTGTATTTCATATTGTGTGTGCGTGATGACCAATTTTTTGTCTAAATTTCCGGCAAGTTAAATTTATCGTTTGTTCACACCAGCTATTGACAGGTGCCTCTAATGTAATTGATACTCAGTTCTAAACTACAAACTTATATTCCTCAATGGTGGCTTAGAAATTTTCTGAATGCGAATTTTGCGACGAAGTTTGTTTGTGCTATCAATGATGGACTAACCGTCAATTGCTGCGTTTAGTCCCTGGTGTAGCACCGATGTAAACACGACATTTAGCTGTGGGATAAATGCAGCAAATGCTAACTATCGGTGTTAGACACACAGTACTGAATTACGAAAATTTAACCCAAAGGAAGCTTGAGCATCAGTCTAATGTGATTAACACATTTAAGATGTTCATTCTTAAATCTCGAATAACCAATTAAGGGATGAAAACATTATTTGGTATGAGTGGTTTCGTAAGATTTTTGTAGGGCCAAACTAGTTACACGATTGCGGTTTTGGCGGAACACGGAAACCTAACCACAAATAAGTATCGTAATGCTCGAATTATCATTTTTAATGGCTTTTAAACTTTGATTAAAGCACTATTGTCGTTTTATTTCTATCGGTTTTGTGCTAAAGAAAGAATCGGGCGTTTTGATTGAGTGGCAATAGCCGGTTTGTAAAACGTAAACATTTTTTTTTTATTTTTGTTTTATATAGATAAAAAAGAAAGATCAATCATCCAGTGGATTTAATGTCCTTCTAAAGTCAATTCACCTCCCGTCCATTCACCTACTCTCCCGTTCATTCACCTACTCACACAATTACAGTATACCACCTGCACGTTGCAAGCTCCATGTCAACCTGCACACTGACATGAACGGTGGGTCGGCGCTGAATTCTGCACTCCATCAGAGGGTCTTAGTTGTGTTTATTATCATCACCGATCGTAATCGACGAAGAAAATTCGCTTTACATCCTGCCTCTGGTGGGATTCGAACCCAGTACCTCTCGGTCCAAATGCCGAAGCTTTAACCACTGCGCCACTTGTACGGTCATTGAACTTACTTTGGACCGCTATTGTTTTACTTTTTAATTACCTTATCGGAAAACTCGTATTTAGTTTTTAGTAGGATCAAACAATTTTTCAATAATTTTTTTTGCCCAAGTAATGATCATTGACCAGTCCTATTGTGTGTTGAATACTCGTACGAGGGATGTACTCTTGTACATTATAGTACTCTTGTTTGACGAATGATAACCCTACTGACTCAAAATGGGGGGTAGGGTAACACAGGGTAATAACGGTCAACGATTTGATCCCTGTTCAAGCGTGGCATGGAATATCCGTTTTAGATGAAAAGCGCCCAAGTTGCCTGATTAAGTGGACTATATAGTTCACAAAATCCATGATATATCTCTTTTGCTGCCTGGTAACACAATTGGGTGGGTACGGCAAAAGTACCATGTCAAAAATTATTTTTCTATGTGTTTTGACTCAACTTACACATTTGTGCATTCCTTTCAAACTTATTTTCGTCCGAAACAAAACGCTATAACTATATACACACAATTGTATTGGTTGTACTCCAAATCAAGCGAAATTTTTTATCAAAAACGCCATTACATACTTTGATTTTTTACTCACACATTTGTGCGGTTCTGTCTTAAATTGAGGCATTTTTTTTTTGGTTGAAAAAGAGATATACGTTAACTATATGTAGCTGGATGAAAATAAGCGAGTTTGCTGCATTGTAAATATCTCAATTGAATGTAAATGAAGTTTCCTTCACATAAAATTAAGAGTGGGAAAACTTTCGGAAATATGGGTATCGAATTTACTCGCACTGGAACAAAAACAAACCGCTTGATAACTTCGGAACACTGGACATGTTTAAACACAATATGAGAGATTTCTGTGGCGTCTCGTGAGTTAATAAATCAATACACGCCAAACACAAAACGACAGTCAACAGTCAAAACATTGGACTCATGCGACTACCGTATTTTAGGAGACACACTGAGAAAGGTTTTGGTTTGCAAAATTAAAAAACGAAGTTTTTAATGTCTAAAAGTTATAAATCTTTGGAATTTAAAAAGGATTTTTTTGAAATTAAATGAAATTTTTACAAACTAATAAATAGCTTTTTTAGTTTAATAACATATTTTGTAAAATGATTTATAAATTACCTTTTAAATTTAAAAAGTTTATTTATTTAAACGGAATAATTTATTTCAATTCGTCTATATTTTATTTTAAAGTTGTTTCGGCTTTTTTGGACAATATATTATTTACAAATACAATGACATTCACTTTTCCAGAAGTTTTAATTTGGTGATATAATTTACCAAATCTATATGTTCTTGTGTTATTCTAAAGGTATGAACAAATTTCAGTTTTTGTAGTTTGGTCGTTCGTTGTTGCAACCTGATGAGTAGACCAACTTTTTATCAGTACGAAACCAAACTGCCAAGAAAGAACTTGAGGAAGTTTTCATTATATTTGTTTAAGAAGGGATCCGTTCATAACTGCATATTTTAAAATTGCAATTCTCAAAACTGCATATTTCAAAACGGCATTAGGGTTAAAACAGCATTTTTCAAAACGGCTTTCTAAACGAAATTCAAAACGACATTTTTGAGAATGTCATTTTTTAAAACTGCATGTTTTGAAACGGCATAGGTACAAAACGGCATTCTTCAAAACAGCATTTTCCAAAATAGCATTTAATAAAACTGCATTTTTCAAAACGAAATTTTTAAAACTGCACAAGACAGACTGAAATATTTTAATCAATTATGAATCTAGAATTATCTTTTCGTTAATTTTTGGAATATGTCCAACAGGTACGGTTATTTATTACACGATGAAATTTGAGATGAATGGAATTTTTGAACATTTGTAAACGATTCTTGGATTAAATTCTAGGATAAAGCCAAATGAAAAGGAACTTGACAATTTCTTAGTCGATTAAGATTAAATTTCACATGTTTCTATGGTATGGTTGAATTTACAATAAAATTGATGAAAAGAAATTGATTATGACAAATTTCGTCTACATGTTTTATATAAAAGGTTTAGTATAGGTATGTTATACAAAAGGTATGGAAATTAGAAATTCCTTCATGCAAATTAGAAATTGTTTGAAGATTTAGTATGCATATAATATTCTCCTTCACCTAAATTTGTGTACCTATGTCGTTCGGAAAAATGAAATTTTGAAAAATGCCGTTTTGAAAAATGCCTTTTTGAAAAATGTCGTTTTAAGAAATGCAGTTTGAAAAATGACTTTTTGTCCCTATGTCGATTTGAAACATGCAATTATGAAAAATGACGTTTTAAAATATGCCATTTTGGAAAATGTTTTTTTAAAACATGTAGTTTAGAAAAATGTCGTTTTGAAAAATGCGGTTTAGAAAAATGCCGTTTTGTACCTATGCCCTTTCGTACCTTATGCCATTTTGAAATATGCAGTTTTGAAAAATGCAATTTTGTACCTTATGCCGTTTTGAAATATACAGTTTTGAGAAATGTCGTTTTTAAAAATGACATTTTAAAATATGCAATTTTGACTTGGACCCGTTTAAGGGTTGTGTGTATTTTTACACAATGGCCCTAGGGACTAAAAATTGGGGACAGTGGGGACCTCTTTGTTTTTGTTGACTTGAACAGTTGCGAACATTGTGAATGTCATTGTATTTGTAGAGTGTATTTAATAAAATTGCGATTTAATAAAATTGCGTGACATTTGTTAAAAAATAATTATTTAAAAACTAAAATAAATCTTTTAAAACTAGCCAATAGTTTTTTTATTCTTAAAAAAATCTCTTAAAATTTAAGAAAACTATTTCACATAAGTAAGGAAAGCATTTTTGAAAATAAAAACAATTTTTTTATTTTTATAAACTAATTTGGCGAACAAATTTATTTTAAAAATAAAAAGATTTTCCTTTCGAATTTAAAAACGAGACTTTTCGCCTAAAAAATATATTTATATTTTTTTGATTTTATATGTATATTATTTTATTTTTACTACATTTTTTTTCTCAGTGCAGTAGTATGCTGATTTAAATGGCGCCTTATTTGACGTTAAAATGGTGAAAAGGCAACCCTAAGCAGCGAAAATGGACGTTGAACTTCGCACGTACGATTCATCTCAGATATGTCATAAACGATGCAGTTCAGATATGTCGTTTGCCGTTTTATAAATTTCTATATCGTGCCATGCTTGACTGTCGTTGATACGTCATTAGCGTGTCGTCAATAACTTTCCCGTTGGCACGATACAAGTTGCTGCATCATCAACCTTATTCTACATATTTAAGTATAAATTATATTTTTTGAAGCCTTAAAAGGTTGGAAAGTCGTTAAACTAAAATTAATTTATTAAATTGTAAGTCTGGCCCCTGCAGTTACCTTTTTGTTTAACGAAAGCCTTCGGAGTGGTTTTTTTTTCGTGATGCCCGGAAAATCTCATTTGTTCATCCAATTTTCAAGGCGAGTAGTAGAAGTGAGGTATAAGTAATTATCGTGGATTCGCAATCCTCCCTGTTTTACCCAAACTGTTTAGAGTCCATGGTTCACAGAGCATTGTCATACCAAGACTGATTTTTCCTTTTCTGCATGGATTTTATCCCGGTAGGCCTACAGTGTCTATAACTTATCCTCCTTTTGTGGTCATTTATAAGACAGTCTAAACCCCCAGCAGCAGATTAATGTTGTCTACACAGACTTCGCAAAGGCTTTCGATGTGATTGATCACTATATTCTTATTAGCAAGTTGGAGAGTCTCGATTGCCGTTTCATTCCCATTGACTGGTTGCACTCTTACTTGCGTTCTTACCATCGCTAGCAATCCGTTAGGACTCTGGATTTTGCCTCACCATTATTACGGGCGCCATCCGACGTGCCTCAGAGGTAGTCATATCGGCCCACTGTTATTTTCATTATTTATTAACGACGTTGTAAAAGGTTTTAAGTTTGCCAACTACCTCCTCTTCGCGGATGACAAGAAGATTTTCGCCCGGGTCTCTAGCGTGTTATACTACGAAATGTTACAAGATGACTTAAACTGCTTTTGCAGTTGGTCAATTAACAACATACTCCCTTTATACGTGAGTAAATGCAAAACTCTTTCTTTCTTCCGTATCCGCTTGCATGTTTTTTATCGTTATCAACTGTACAACGAAACCATTAATCGGGTCGTGTTCATTTCGGATCTTGGTGTGATCTTTGAAACTGATGCTACATTTACTAGAAATGTTAACTTTATTGACCCGTTAACTTTGACATCATTATACATTTGCTTCGTTCGGTCAATTTTGGAGTATGTATCTCCTGTTCGGCCACCCTCTTACCAGTGTCATTCTGAGAGGATTGAGATTATCCAGAAACAGTTTATTTTATTCCCGCTACGACAATGAAGCTTTTGATTATCACTTGTCGAGAGATTCATTGAAAAAAGCTTTATATTATCTTTTGAATTCGAGCTTATGTGCCGTAACTGTTTACCAATTGTTTTGTTGTACCGATTGTAGTCACTGTAGGCACCATTTATAAATAAATAAATTAACTAAAATTATTGCTGAAGGAGTGTAGCCTCATGTACATGTAGCCAATTCATAGTATAAATCATTAATTATTTTTTTTTTTTTTTTTTTTTTTTTTTTTATTTCATTACCAATTTTTATTTACAAGAATTATACAATAATAAGAATATGTACATTGGTAAGAAAAGTGTACCTTTGGTTCAAAAGAACACGGGCCAGGTACACTGATTCCCTTTTAACGAAATTATAAGATACATACAAAAAAAAAAAAAAAAAATTTAACATATCAATACAATTTACAGTATAAAATAAACTTATAATTTAATTAGTTAATAATTTACGGTATAAAATACGAATGAAATATATAAATATAATAGATAATAATAATAATATAATCTCTAGACAAAAATTTATGGCAGATGAATCCAATTATTATAATATAAACATCACGAAAGTATACTTCTACTCCTACTAGTGTTAAATATGGAAACTGAAGAGCTCCTCAATATTCTTGGTTGTACTAAGCCAATGTTTTAGTTCTTTTGAAAATAATGATAAGGTGCAACACCTACGAATCTTGCAAGGTAACTTATTAAAGATAATAGGTGAAATTACATTGAAAAAACTTCTTCTGAGATGTGAATTATATTTTGGGATATTTTTTTTGAATTGGAGACTAGAACGAAGACTATAGTCTGAATAGTTAATAAATGAGTTTCCGCTAATATTGTAAAACATTCTTAATACCTTGAAGACAAACATGTGACGCAGTGGCAAGATATCGAGAGTTTGGAATATGGGCCAGGAGGGTGAACACGATTCTTTAAAACACATGATTCGAGCAATGAGTTTCTGCCTATTAAATAATGGTATTAACGTGGTTTTGCATGCACTACCCCAACAGGAGAGACCGTATTGCAGAATTGAATCAGCTAGTGCGAAATACACCATTCTTAATAAATATAATGGACAATATGAACGCAAAACGTACAGTTTCCTTGATACCAATAAAAGCTTAGATTTCAACCCTTCAATATGCGCCTTCCAGTTTAATTGTTCGTCTATTAAAATGCCAAGATAACGATAAACATGAACCAAGTCAACCATGAAACAACCACTGGAATTACAGATCTTATTGCAACCATACTCATGGTACTTAATGGCTGATGGTGATGACAATCCTTGTCGGAAATGTAATATTTTCGTCTTATCGCTTAGATGAAGATTGTGAGCCTTGAGCCAAACCGAGAGCATATTCAAATCACTATCAATATACTTAATGTTATCTTGTAAGCTAAGACTACTGTAAGCAAACGAAAAATCATCAGCAAATGCAATGGGGGAGCCACAGAATGGTTGGCTAAAAATTCCGTTTACATAAATGAGGAACAGTAGAGGCCCAAGGACTGAACCTTGAGGAACCCCTACACTAATCGGCAGAACATGGCTAAAATGACCATTTATTTTGACTACCTGAGTGCGACCATTTAAATATGAATCTAACCACTTGTGGATCGTATCGCGAAAGCCAATGCGGTAAAGCTTCATTACAAGAGTAGAATGTTCCACTCTATCAAAGGCTTTAGTCAAATCTATAAATAACACGGACGCCTTTAGACTATGGTCAATGTTTATACTTATTTGTTCTAAAAATGACAATAGAGCTTGTTCGGTATTTCTGTTCTTTCTAAAACCAAATTGTAAGGGAGATAGAAAATTGAATTTATCCAAAAAGCTTACAAACCTAGCTTTCATAGCCTTTTCGAATATTTTTGAAAAAACCGAAAGAAGGGAGATTGGGCGATAATTATTTACAGATGCTCTATCATTTTTTTTAAATATTGGAACTACCACGGTTTTCTTTAAGGTAATCGGAAAAATTCCTGTAGCCACACTTAGGTTAAATATAAACGATAATACATCAACCAGAAAGCAAGCCGTTTTTTTTACAGTACAGTTAGACACTCCATCTATACCAGGAGCCGATCGGTTTCTAAGAGAATTAATTATTAAATACAGTTCCCCAGATGAAATAGTTGAGAAATGGAAACTACTCATAATATCATAGTGTTCTGTGATTAATCTGTTTTTTTCAGAATTGCGCATTCTGTAAGTAGACTGCGTTGAGCCACCAACAGTTGTAAAAAAATTGTTGAATGCATTGGCAATGTCAACTGGCCCTTGAATGGGATTATTCATCTCATCAATAATTTCTGTAATTGGAACATGCTGTGCATGGCCAACTATTATTTCGTTTACAGTTTGCCAGTTTTTGCGAGCGTTTTTGCCATTACTACGGAACTGTCGAACATAAAACTGTTTTTTAGTAGCGCATATTTTCTCGTTTACAGACTCACACAACTTCAAGCTGTACTGTTTTAACCTATTATTATTAGGGTGCTTCTTGACCAGTTGGCAAATCTTGTTTCTATTCCGTATTTGTTTCAAGAGGTAATCGGACATCCAGGGCTTTAACTTAATTAATTACTTGTTCACTGATTTAGAACTAGTACATTTATCAATGTGATCTCTAAATATGATTAAGAAATGGTCAAAAGCCAAAGACGGATCCTTGCAGCAGTATACATCTGCCCATTCTTCATATGTCAGCAGATTAATTAATTGATTGTGATCAACATTCGATACCTCAATGTTTCGACTAAAATTTGTATGCTGAATACGCCCTGATATTTTGATGTTAATTAAGCAGTGATCTGATATCTTCAAATCTAAGACAGCATACGACACCTCATTAAAGTATCTTTGATCAAATCGATACAGAATATTGTCTATACAAGTTGCCGAACTATTTGTAATCCTAGTAGGTTCAGAAACCAAAACGTCAAGACCGTTATTGGAGACTAACATTAGAAAACTATCTAGGAGTGGACTGTTTTGTAAAAAATTGATGTTGAAATCACCCATAATAAATAAATTAGTATGAGATACGTCATTAATTAGCTTGGCGAACTCATCAACGAATATAGGAATACTAGTGTAATTCAGTCTATATATGCAAACTACGAAAAACAATTTGGAGTTCAGGGTAAATGTAACACCGACGGCATCGAATGTTTGAAAGTTAAAATTAACTTGTTTACTGTGCAAGTTATTATTGATAAAAATAGCTACTCCACCCGCACGACTGTCATTGTTGCACTTAGCAAATAAATTATACCCATCTAAACAATAATTTTCAATTTCCTCTTCATAAATCCAAATCTCAGAAAGACCAATAATAAGAGGCTTCATTTTCGTGGAGTCAATGTATGCAATCAGCTTATCATTATTTTTCCTAAGACTTCTTATATTTTGATGGATAAAATAAAGTTCTTTTAGATTACTATCCATTGCACAGACTTATAATAATAATGAGAGATGTAGATACAAAAACGAAATTAAATATAATCAAAAAATAATTCAAAATCTGATAAAAAGTAATGTTTAATAAAAGCAACTCTTCGATATCGGTAAGAAAATATACTGCCACTAGAACGAGAATGAGTATACACAATCGTAATGTCGATTTATGGAGAAAATAAAAAAGTAAAATATCCAAAATGAAAAACAATCTTGGGATATTTAAATTAGTTAAAATAATTTTGAGTAAAGTAATAAAAATTAAACAGAATAAACTAATTACAAAATTATCATTTAACAAAAAAATTTGAACTACACAAAAATTAATCCATCGTCTAGAGTATATGCGTGTAATTCGACCATTACAATTCATATACTTCAAAAGCATTTGTAAGGTTTCATTACCAATATAACGCCAAAAAATAAAAAATAATAGAAATATAAAAAAATATGTGAAACTGTCGAAAAAAATTTTTAAAGCAAATGTAAACAAAAGATCAAAAAACATAAAGTTAAGTATATAATAAACTAAGAAACTAATACTAAAACGAACCAACATACAATTGTGATATTTTTTATCCAGTAGCTCCTTGTTGTTGGTTGCCATCCAGTGTGGACGATTATGCAGCCGGATTATTGACGTGCTTTTCCAGTGTTCGTTCAAGCTGGCTGAGATCGGTGATGGAACGAACGTGAACCACATCTGAATCAGGTAATTTACGAAGTAATATTTTATTGTTGTTACACCATAAAAATCGAAAATTGTGTTTTGTTTTGAATTTTTTAGCTTCCGTGTACAGTCTACTTTGGTGTTTTGTGAGATGGTGCAACAGACGAATTTTGCTGTTATCCAACCCGGAATCAATTTCGTTCCACAATATGGATTTACAGCTGCGAAATAATTGTAGTGTATGTTGTTTGATTTCAGTAGATTTAAATGTAACAATAAATGAATTTTTTAGAAAACTGTTATCATTAATTAGTTTCATTTTATCGATGGATACGATGGCTTCATTTGATATTGTCTCCCCTGATTTCTGTATAACTTTAGAAAACAGTTCTGGTGTGAGAATAGAATTCCTGGGCAACCCACAGACAATGATATTGCGCGAATTATGTATTTGGTTGGGTAAATCGACCTTATCCTCCAACCAGCTTATTTTGTTGTCGTAAATATCAATAACTTTTTCTAAGTGATTGAGTTTAATTTTCATCGCATGATTTTCACTGGATAACACATTAATTTTATTATTTAATTCATCAACAGTGTCGCTAATGAATTGCTGGGATCGTTCCAAGGCATCCAGTTTTAAATGCACGTTATTCAGGACTACCATCACATCATGAAGAGTAGGATTTTCCGGTATTTCAGGTTCATTAGCTTCCGTATAGTCAATTATCGACCTTCTCGTGGTGCCACGACATGTGAGACATAGCCATGCAGCTGAACCAGCACTAATGTTCTTCACCATATCATCCGAGAGATTTAGGCATTTTATATGGAATACTTTTTCACAGTTGCCACATTTAATCCCAGGAGATCTGCCTTGCGTGACAGATTTTGAGCAGGAGGCACAGTATATAGGCATTATCAGAGAAATATAAGATGGAGGGTTGCAAAAATGACTCTTCGAATTATGCAATAATATATGTGTATTATTTATGTGTTGTATTATGACACGTATAATATTGTGACACGCACAAAACTTATTTAATATATAAGAATAAATTTATTTTATATTTTAATTTATCGACTTAATTTTTCTATTTATTTCCTTTCTTTATAATTTTTATTTTTTTGACAACCTCGCACTTTGACGTTTGGAAAGAGAATGAATATTGATTTAATCAATATTCCACACAAAAAAGAGAGTTCTGAGAGTATCCGCTATATGTAATCATTTAACATATTTAGCTTCCTTGACAGACTTTGGAAAGCCGGAAGCTGCGTGAATGTTGTTTAAAAAATGGTGTTCTAGGATATATAATAAAACGTCACCTAAAAAGCACGACAAACTACCGTTTGACTAAAATACATTTTGTTTTATAGAAGAGTCTGCAACCGTTGGAAGTTGGCTGAAGAAATATTTACAGTTTTCAAATTCTTGATCTATTTAAATATTTACTGGGCCTCATTTTTTAATCGTTTATGTTAGAATTATTGGTAAGTGAATTCGAAAGTGGTTCCTCAATCCTCAACGATGTCGAATGTAACTGCGGAACTACCTATACGCTATTTTTGTGAACCGATCGATATTGATGAAAATCGGTACGTGGGAATAAAATGGGTTTCTCAAATGATTTCCGAGGTGAAGTTTTGGAAAATAGTTTACTTCTTAAAACTTACAAACATACATTCAAGATAGGAAGTTTGGTATATTTCAAAACGGAACTAGGTAATATCTGGTACGGACCTAGGCTATTCTTTAATCAATTTAGGATTTGTCATGTAGTTAAGGTAGATGATACAACTATTGTAAATATATTTCTGGATTAACATAGCCTTCACCCATTATGATAAAATTCGGTTGCCATTTTGTTAAACAGTTATTGAAACAATTATTTACTGTTATCTGATTGTCCTCGACATCTTTTTATTCTTTTTTCGGAGGGTAGCAGGCATCGGTCTAGCTTAGAAGGTCAATTTACCAGCCCACATGTCAACCGCACCAGCACGTGGTGATCCCTGCCAATCAACCAACGAGGCTCTAGTAACCTAGAAACGGCGGGATAACCCAACAATGAGAACCTAGCAAATGATATTCACCCCACTGACCCACTACCATATTGACTGGTAAAGGTCTTTAAAGTAATGAATTCATAGGAAAAAGGTATTTTTATTCATTTTAAGTGGTACCCAACTGTTCAGTTGGCTTAGTGACGCTTTAACGAGCCCAGCTGCATGGATTCTGGGATGAGCCAACCATTGTGACCCCAATTCATGTGAAGTTTAAACATTTCTAGATCACCATTTAGCCAAAAAGCTAAGCGAAAATGTTGGGGGTGTATACCTACAAAGATAAAAATAACCGAGAGAATAAGGTTATGGCCAGAGGTCTTCATTCCACCTGCAAGATGGAGGATATAATAGTACACCTCCAAATGAAAGAATTAAAAATTTAAGAAGCAGTAAACATCCTTAAATGGAAGAAAATTGAAAATAGCCAAGGAACCAAAATCATTAAAAGATGGCTATTCATGCTCACATTGAAGCCACGAATGAGCTGAAATCAATGCTATACTAATCAAATGAGGAGAATATTTAGAATTGTCGTTTGGAACGCGAATGGATTACCATAGCATGTTCCAGCGCTATAGAAATTTGCTTGAACTTAGAACAAATAAATATATTTCTTGGATCGAAAATTCATTTAAAAGAAACTTATTTTATTATAATACGTGACGATGAATGCTACCATGCTATTTATTCAGGAGAAAATACTAGAGATGGATGTACCGTTATTATTAAGAATAATATTAAACAGTAGGAAGAGTCCAATATTGAAAGAGAAATTATACAATTTAAAACCATAAAAGTTGGATCAATCAATAATAGGAATTACAGTATCTCTCTCCTCTATTTATTGTTCTCTATGCTATCCGTTAAAAAAAGGATACTACAGTCGACCTTTACGCCACTAGTAACAAATTTTATCATAGGCGGTGATTTTAATGCAAATATAATTCCTTTTGGGGTTCTAGACTTACAACCTCTAAAAAAAGAGTTAACTAATGCAACTCGTGAAAGCAACTATGTGTTTCACTCTGGCGATTAACAAACCCCTTAAGGAAACATAGCTATCCTCTTGAGGTTTGAGAACTAGTTAGGGAGAAACAGATACCTCGTAAAATCTGGCAGCGGATTCATGCTCCGCAACATAAAATATCCGCATTTTTCTATGCAATAAATTAAACAACTTATAAAGGAAATAAAAAACGGCACGGAGATCTTTCTGATTTAAAGGATGACAATTACTCACTTTGGAAAGGAACGAAAGGGTTAAAAGGAACTAGAATTCATATGCCACCTACCAAAAACGATGACGGATCATGGGCTAAAAGTGGTAAGCAGATAATTTCTCCATTTGCTGCCTGTTTGTAAGAGACTTTTGAGCCATTGCCGAGACAAACAGCAAATTTTTTTTTTTTTTTTTTTTTTTTATTTATTTAAATATTACAAGCTTATCACATGATAATTTATTACTAATGATGATAACGCACTTATTTGAAACTAATAAGTGGAGCGAGTGTGGGTTTACAAGCAATCAATATGCTGCTCCCAATAATGAATCTTTATTTATTAGATGACCAGCTCATGCGGTTTAATTCTTTTAAGGCGTCTCAGTTCTTGTGTTATGTCAAGAAGCTGTATTGCTTCACTGTTGGTATGTTGCAGTAATCTTCTTTCATGTTTGATGGCAAATTCCTGAATCACTTCGTCAATCCATTTAACGTTTAGGTCGTTATGTAATTCCTCGTTGGTTACGTAGCGGTAAGCATTCGTTATTGTTCGTAGAAATTTGTTTTGGCAACGTTGAATAATTAAACCATTTGATTCTTTAGTACAGCCCCAGAGTTGGATACCATACGTCCAAATTGGTTTACTTATCGATTCGTAAACGCCTGTTACAGTACAAGGCTAAGCTTAGAATGTACTCCTATTAGCCAATACATCTCACGTTGTTTTATTTTGCTTCGTTTTGTTGTCGTCTAACGTGATATTTCCAGTTCAATCTTGAATCGAGATGCAATCCGAGCTTGGGGAATTTGTACCCCATTGAGAAATGTATGGATGTTGCTATTTTTGGGCCGCAACGTGTATGTACATGGATTTCAGTACATGGATTTCAGCTCGTTAAGCTTTATTTTCCAATCCCTGGTCCATTGGCTGATTATATCGAGTGCTTGCTGTTAATATTCAACTGCTTGGTTCTGCGATTCGCTTGATGCCAATACTGCGGTATCATCAGAAAAAGTTCCGATGAAGGTTGTTTCCGTTGTCGGTATATCAGAAGTGTAAAGTAGATATAGGATGGGTCCTAATACGCTACCCTGGGGCACCCCTGCTATGACTGTGTAAAAGTTAGAGCATGTTTCTTCATGTGATACTCTAAATATTCGTTTGGAGAGATACGACTCGAGCAATTGACAGTAATTTTCTGGCACTAATTTACTTATCTTCTAGATAAGACCCTCATGCCACACTCTATCGAAAGCCTGTAATACATCTAGAAATACGGCAAGCAATATTTCTTCTCTTCTTGTGCTTGTTCTATCTTTGCAGTCACGCGATGAACTTGATCAATTGTCGAATGTTTATTCCTGAATCCAAACTGGAAATCAGGTATAATGATCATTGGTTTTAGTCGTTTCAATAACAACTTTTCAAACAACTTTGAAACAGTAGGTAACAAAGAGATCGGCCTGTATGATCCCATTTGTTCGGCTGTTTTGTCTGGTTTTTTTATCATAATTATTTTTGCAACCTTGAAGCACTCAGGCACATATTTAAGTCGAAAGCAAGCATTATATATATATATATATATATATATATATATATATATATATATATATATATATATATATATATATATATATATATATATGTTAACATAGTAACTGCTCTCTTTGATAACTCCTTAAACAGCCTTGGCGAAATTTCATCAATTCCAGGTGACTTTTTGGGATTCAAATTCATATCTATTTCTTGTGCAATTTCTAGCGGGGTGACACTTATGATATTTGATGGAGATCTATAAACTGGTTTAGGATCAATTCTAGATTGTATGTCGTGTGGTCAAAATACTGATGACAGATGTTGTGCAAACAGCTGTTTTTTCTTCGTTATGTCGCGCCCATTCTCCATTTATGTTCCTTGTGGGTGGCACTTGGGTTATTGGCCTCTTGTATCTTTTAGTAGCTTTCCAAAGAGAATAATTTTTGTCAACTTCAGGACCCAGTCCTTTCAAATAATTTTCAGTACAAGCTTCTTTATGTTCTTTAATTAATCGGTTAACTTTATTACTTACCCGATTAAATTCTCTTTTGTCAATAATATTTCTGGTTCTATGCCATATGCGTCTTTTTTTACGCCTTTCTTTTATCAGTTCTCGAATCGCCAGGAGGTAGTTGACCTCTTGTACGATTTTCTCACCTAATACGGGTGTAGCCTCTTTAGCAGCTTCACGCATGGAGTTAATAAAATGTTTAGTTTGTAATTCAAGTTCTTTAGTTTTAAGACTAACTTTTAACTCAATTAGATTGTCCAGTTTCTCTCTAAATAATTCCCAATCAGTAAATTTATTAGTAAGGTTAAGTTTGGTTTTCTTTTTTATGACTAATGTACTCACAGTCATTAAGACCGGTGTGTGATCGGAAGTAAGGTCGTCAATACCTTCAACTTCAATGTAATTTGAGGCTATTCCTTTCGAGATATAAAAGTCAATCAAATCAGGAACTTTGTTGATGTATGTAGGCCAATAGCTAGGTTTACGCGATGAGTGATATTCACAACCTGACATTTCTATTGCACTTAGGAGTTCTTTTCCTTTTCCTGGTGTTATGAGTCGAGATCCCCACGCAGTATGTTTGACGTTGTAGTCACCTCCTATGATAAACCTTGGTCCAAGTTTATTAAAAATATTAAGATATTGATTTCTTACGATATTATGTCTTGGTGGACAGGAGATCGCCCCTAAACTTAGTTCAGCACCACCGTGGTTAATCGTTATTATAGTAGCTTGCATAAATGGCTCCTTAATTTCTTCTTGCTGGAAATGTAGGATATTTTGTTTGATTAAGATTGCTGTCCCTCCTCGAGCACGATCACTCGGACGCAATGTCCAATAGGCACTATATCCTGTAATTTTTATAAAGTTTTTCTCCGTAAACAGCAAATGAAAATGCGACTGTCATAAACAAAATAGATGTAAGATAAGATCATCTTTTTTTTATGGCAGTCTTATTTTCATTCACGTACGACTTGTCGTTCACGTAAGACTTAATAATAGTCAATAATAATATCAAAAAAGCTACAGGTTACTTAATTAACAGGCAAATTGTGAACTGAAGGCCGAAGTAATTATGATTCCTGGTGCACAACAAAGTGTTTAATTCCACCACACCAATTTGGATTTAGAGAAAATCACCCTATTGTTGAACAAGTTCACAGAATAACGGATGTCATGAGGATGCGTTTGAGAATAAGAAGGTATGCTCCAGTATGTTCTTGGATGTAGCTCAGGCTTTCGACAAAGTTTGGTCCCAAGGACTAGCATTTAAACTGCATCGAGACCTACCTAAGCCATTTTATCAAATTCTTAAAACATAAATTGCAGATTGACACTTTCGAGGCAAACAAGAAAACGAGTACTCTGAACTAAAAAGAATATCAGCAGGTATACCACAAAGTAGCATACTTGGAACTTTTCTGTTCAACCTTTCGTCGAGAGATTTACCGAATATTCAAGGTACTACAGTAGCAACATTTGCAGACGATACAGATATCCTAGCGGTTGGAAAAGATGTATCGGAAGCAACAGGCAAACTCCAAAATACAGTTTACTCAGTGAGTAACTGGAACTAAAAATGGCACATCTTATTAAATGAAACCAAATCAGTGCATGTCAACTTAACAAATACAGCTAATACCTTAGCATGACCCTCGAAGCTAAGTTAAGATGGAAAAAAACGTAAGAAAATGTACTTGCTAATGGGTAAAAATTCTGAGCTTCACAATACTTAACAAATTGCTTCTGGATAGGCAAACGCTTTAGCATACTGGTATGAAACAGTAGGTATCCAAGTTTAGGGTTGTGTCAAGAAGACCAAGTACTGCGTCACGCCGAAGCCAGAAACTGTTGGAGCTAGGCCGTTCTAATTAGAATCAAAAATTATTTTTGAATGAATAACCAAGATCCGATTATCACTACTAACCGGGAAACTACAATTTAAAATACAGACCGAAACAATGCCGAAAGGAGATCATATGCAAAAATTCTTTGTAGCCGTAAGTTATGCCTAATTCTCAAGTAAAGGTAAATTTCTTCCCGATGTTACACCAAACTGATTCCATCAGTAGGTCAGAAAAGTACAATTCAAACAAAAATGCTATGAAAATATTTTTGCCAACTCCCTTTTCTCTTCTTACAGATATAGGATAACCAAGTTTCGTAAATCCTATATAACGTTATCCATCCAACGAATGGGGGCCTATTATGAGATCCTGCCTTCAATGGCCTATTTTAAAGTATAATTTTGATAACGGTAATGTGCGCAACATGAGATCGGAAATAAATACTTCCATCTCGCTCCCGAACTCAAAACCAATCTAATCTCGTGAAATGCTTTATGCACCTCCATACTCGAGTAGAAATATTTTTAATTTTGTTGTTGTTTTAATTGATTTTGTGTGATACCATGGCATTTTTTCCGAACTCCCGGGACCTAATTTTGGTCGAAAAACGGGAATAAAATTTATGAGTTTTACCTTTGTTTCACATACGTACTAGACCTAAATATTGAATTTTTCCACTGTTTGTATCAAACAATTATATGATTTAATGTTTTAGGTCTAGTAGGTAAGTAAAATAAATGTAATTCTCATAATTTCTAATCCCATTTTTTGGACAAAATTCGGCCCCCGATGTCATGTACGCAATCTAAACGTGACCCATGTAATCCTTTATTCCTAATAGGATGTACGAGCGATTTAAGGTGAATACATTTTATATCAGGGATGGGCGAGATAGATTACATAATCACCCCTATTGTGGTCACTGTCGATTTTCCGATGACTGCTAAAATTGGTATTATGAATGTCGCTATCAATCGACGTTTGTCGTAAAAACGATATTTTTTTGTCGATGACATTTTTGATCGCGACTCGCAAGTATTGTGAGCCATATTTAATACAAAAAATAGTTTAACATAAGTAAAATGATTCTTGTTTTAATAATTTTTTATTAAATATCTTAAGTTTATTAAAAACCGCATAAATTTATGCGGCAACTGAACAAAAAAAAATTTAATTTTCTTGTATTCTTTTTGCGGTATAAAAATATTTACACGCTGTTTGTTTATTTTCTAATTTTAGACAACTATTTAGATTCTAAATTTGGGCAAAATACCTAAATATAAACGAATTCAAATTTTCTGACAAGATGCTGAGAGAAGTTTTGATAAAATATATCAACACAACTAGTCACGATTGCTAAGTTAATCGAAAAGTTCACAATACCACGGATTTTTTCAACGTTAACATGGCAACACTCATTAGTCGATTCGTGATAGTTACGCAATACAAAATAAAAATCGTCACGACAAGACAAAGTCGTGCCGTTTGTCGATCGACACGACAACCACAATAAGGGTGAATGTAATCTACGCGGTTATCGACACGTAATCTACTACGTAGATTACATTGCGAGTTTTTACGTTGCTGACGTGGACAAGGTAGACAACGTCGACACCTAGGATTGACATGATATTACATTGATAATACAAATCACATTTATCGTTATTTTAGTTAGCCGGTCTGATAAAGTTGCTGTCTAGCTGTATTAGGTAAATCTAGTCATCCTATTTAGAAACCAAATACAAGCAAGTTTACAATTTGATACAAATGGCCCGATTCTGAAAATGTAAAAATTGTATGGCTGCAATTTTATAGAAATTGCTTACAGAGAAAAAGATACAGTGTTCTGAAAAGTGATATTCTCATACTGTAGACTTTTTGCCGCTGTAAATCAATACGTTATAATCTCGCCGCTGTAAATGTAATTTTAAAATATTCTATTAAATTCGATGGCGGCAATCGAATATTGACATAAACTCGCCTTATAAATAAAATTATCCGTGATTGTATAGCATAAAAATATTGAATTTTGTGTAAATTGATTTCGAAGTAAATAAAAATAAAATTGTGTTTTCCAGTTGTCAAACAACATGTTAGTACAGTTGGTGTCATTCGTTTGCATACCTTAAGAGCAACTGTCATAATTTTTATTAGCGCCCGATAGATTTATGCCCCAATTTTCTATGTGAAAACTAATATTAAGGCGCTATTTTTGCATATACAGTCTAACCTCCCTAAAGTGACCACTCAAGCGACTTGGAATAACTGGGCACTTTTTAGAGGTGGTCACTTTAACAAAAAATGTCGTTTTTTATAGGAAAAAATACATATGAACATAATATATGTATAGGGGTGTTTTTTTAAGTTAGAACTTGATATTGAACAACGCTACGAAATTATTGAAATTTACTTTGAAAATCAGTCCTGGTTTCGCGCAACTTATCAAATTGTGTTCAGCGATGAGGCTCATTTTTGGCTTAACGGGTTTTTTAATAAACAAAATTGCCGCATATGGAGTGAGACCAATCCACAAGAGACCCTACAGACACTATTACAACCAGAAAAATGACCGTTTGGTGCGGTTTACACGCTTGTGGGATTGCCAAACCTTATTTCTTCAAAAATGAGGCCGGGGATCGCGATACGGTCAATGGAGATTGTTACCGCACCATGATCAATGACTTTTTGTTTCAAAATATGGATGGCATTGATCCGGACGAGATGTGTTTTCAACAGGATTGCGCTACGTCCATACGGCGACCACAACCATCGACTAATTAAAATCAAAATTTGACGATAAGTTGATTTCGAGAAATGGACCTGTCAATTGGCCTCCAAGGTCGTGCGATTTGCCTCCTCTCGATTATTTCTACGTGAAGTCACTGGATCATGCTGATAAACCAGTAACAATTGACGATTTGGAGGCCAGCATTGTTCGTGTTATTCGTGACATACGGCCAGCAGTGCTCGAAAAGGTAGTCCAAAATTGGACGTCCAGAATGCGTTTCGCCAAGAGCAGCCATGGGGCCCATATTCCCGAAACCATTTTCAAATATTAATGCCATGTATCGATCGTTCGAATAAAATAATTTTTGATTACAATTTAATTTTCTGTGTTATTTCAAGTTCTATCGGGCTTAAAAAACACAAAGGGTAAACAAAAAAACACAAAGGGGAGTATGTAAATATTACTCAATTTATATTAATTTTTGTAAAAACATACCTCGCAGCTACGAGTACATTCATGTTCTATACGTAAATGGTAATTAAATCAAAATTAATTTCTTGAATCACAGGAAATACACACAAGATGTTGTACATGACAAGAATTATAATGCTTTCGATAAATATGAATCTAATGTCATTTAAATTTTCGACTTCGTAGCTAAAAAGTGTTGAAAAATGTTCAAGCATTAGACATGGATCCAAACAAAGCAGGACACTTTTCCGTAGAATATTCTTTTTAAAGTGAGCAACATTTAATTAACCTCCTTCTGCGTTGGTAATTTATCAATTTCCCTTAAATTTTCATCATCTTTATCGCTCTCAGACGAGCAGCTAGTCGGCGTTATTTGAGTCGAGATATTTAATTCATCTATAACCGACTGGAAAATTGTGTCCTGTTGTAAATCCTCGTACACTCATACATACCTCGTACACTCACTCTAGATTACAACTTACAACAATGATTAGATTAGAACTTACAACAATGAAGCCTATTTGTCATTCGACAAATAGGCTTCATTGTTGTAAGTTGTAATCTAGATGGTTCCTCCTATTATTATTTTGAGAGCTGATTGATCAGAATCATTATGTCTGTCTAAATTAAAGTCAAACCCGGCATTCTTAAAACACTTTACAACCGTTTGACTTCTAACTCAATCCCAAGCTAAACTTACCCATTGAATTGTATCTAGCACGCTTTTTTGTGAATTCTGAGACAATTACGATAATCGTTTTCGCCGCAATTGATTTTACCAAGTAAGATCTATAGTAATGTTTAAAATTTTTGAAGATGCCCTGGTCTAAAACTGAATAACAGAAGTTGTATTAGGAGGCAGAAACTTTAAAGTTACATTTGACATATTATCCAATCGAGAATGATCTTCATTTTTAAATTGAAAATGTTCAACCATTCTTCAAAAATAGCTCCTGCCCTTAATGCCTTAGTATTGTAAATTTGTAAATGCCGATTAAAAAGGATCCATCAAAATTAAAAATTCACAAAATAAATTTATAGTGTACATAAATCCATATACCGGTAAATTTTCAAATTTCTTAACGCATGAGGTCGTTTCGCTTTACCTATAACAGCTTTAAAAAAGACCGCACTCATCCGCATTAAAAATATCTCGAGTAATAAAACCTCGTGAAAAATTTTGGCCACATTATATAGAGTAAAAATTCCTCTATTCAGATCATTTTATTCTGTAAACGTTGGTCACAAAACAGAATATAGAGGTGGTCAATATAGAGAATAATTTTTACGTACGCTTGATATGAAAATAATTCTGTACTATTACAAAGTGGTCAATGTATAGAGGTAGTCACAATGTAGAGGGGTTACTTTTGTTTGGGAGGTAAGACTGCAATTAATTTATTTAACTCTAAACTAAGATTTTTCTTTCAACTTTTTTATTGAAAATCGACACAAAAATATTATGCCGCTATCGTTGTAAACCCCTGGAACCATTACAAACTTATTCTTACAATAAAAATTTAAAGCGCAGCAAGATGAATTCTTGTTTATAACGCCATGTCAAAATAAATTTCAATTAGTGTATTTCAGGTGATAAATGTTTGTTTTATGGATGAATTTATTTTTAATTTTTATAATACAGCGGCACCAGTGAATAATAACTGCAGTTTCAGTAGAAATTTGCCATTCGGCAATTTCAGTAGAAATTTCCCATAGTGCTTGAATAATAAAACACGGCTAATATCTTTTCTATGTATATCGCAGCAAACTATTTGTTTCAACTGTACGTGTAAGTATTGCATTATCAACATTTAGGCGTATATAAGAAAAGTAATAAATCTTAAACAAATAAATTTTATCTAAAAGCTCAAAAACTATAATTGTCATTAGCTTCAACTTTTGTTGGTGTTGAATTGCTACAGGCATCAACATATATGAATGTGCAAAAATCGTTTCAGAAAACAACAATTTTTTCGAGTTATTCGCTATTAAAATCATGATATGTAATTTTACGTCATAAAATTTGGTGCTGTAAAATTACAGAACAAAACTTCCGTTTATAGAGCCGAGCTACATTTGCACTTACACTTGAATACCATTTCAGTACATTTCGAAAATTTTGCAGTTACAGTGCTTATGTTACATACAGTTTGTGGATTAGACCAAAAATCACATAACTTATTCGTTAGTATATGGAAGAACCTATAATGATAAAATCACCTTAAAGTGTAAATAAGGGTACGTAAAGAATTGCTTAAGAGATCTCGATCAGTTTAAAACCATTTCGCTAAAAGGTCTGATAGACAGTTACCAAAATAACACAATAAAATGCCTAATCCATAAAGAATATAATGTTTAACTGTGGAAATAGGGATATTTACATTCAAATTTTCGTCTATTGAATTAAATGTGAAGGCTAGTAATTTGACCTAAACATCACTAAATTTAGAAATTTTCCTTTAAAATTCATATTGTCGGAATAAGGAGGAATTCTAAAAGATTTGCCAAAGGTTAATTATTTTACCTGCTATCACAATAGCATTACAGAGGAAGATCACAAAATATCTCCTCTTTTCAGTAACCCTTGAACAAACAGGAATTGAACTGCTTATTTGATTTAACGTTAAATTAAAATTTCTCGGAAAATTGAAAACAACGAAAAATTTTACGAGACGAGATATATTTCAATTCCGAATCCGCTAAAGTCTAGTGATAATTTTCAGATACAGAGAACAACCAGCAGTTTTAACAGCGGGAGTTTGAAGATTAATGTCTCCGAAAAGGCGATATTCTATTACAACAGTTGGTTCATGATTTTTTATTAAATAAATCACACCAAGCTTAACCGCTCAGATAGAGCAAGCTGTGAATTATGTGTTTGATTTTGAAACTAAACAAGCGTAAAAATTATCGCAATTACAGTTGAATTGAATACTCAAAGCGTTCTAATAATTACTTAGAGTTTACTTAAACCAACTTTTTAATAATCCCAAGTTACAGGAGTAATAGTAATAATTGCTGAGGTTACGTTGAGAGATTTAACATGAAGTAATAAGATGGCTTTATCAAGCGAGAAATGCGGGTCTATAACAGCACGTTACAGTTTACGCAATTTCAGTGCTTTTCATAGAACTTTCTCAATAATAGCAAAATTCAAATGCTTGCCAAACAAAAGATGATGGATTGTTAAATACTACATTTAGAATGATGTTGTTGGTTGTTCATGGTTGAGATTGATATAAAACCCATAGAGTCCAAATAATCAAAATTACGATAGATAAACAAAAACTTTTAAACATGAACATGGCCGAGAATATTAATATTGTGTTAACTTACTGCTCCCTAATCTCTGGTGTACAATAATACATTAATTAAAATTGTAAATGCGTTAATTAAAAATGCGAAATAGAATTTATTTTGATGTGCTTCCTATCAGGCTTAAATTAGTTTGCCTTAAAATTCCCTTATACTCGAAAAGTTGTTGAAATATTGGTGGGGCTGTAAGTGGAGGTGCAGATATCACTTTCAGCGTGGATTCAATATTTTGTTACTCAAAAGTTCAGTACTTTTGATTCCCTGCGAATAGCGTCGCTGATAAATATATATCCTTTTTCCAGCCAGACAACATTTTCTTCTTACTTAAATTTCAGTACACCGTACACAAATGTGTACGTAAAAAATGATAGGTTGTAATGTCTTCAGGATTTTAACGGATGGATCTTAGGTTACGTTTCAGTGGTTGACACTTAGGCCAATTTTGGCCCATTGTGATATCACGCAAACACGCCACATCATTAATCCATTCACCTACCCACACAACTACAGTATATCAACTGCACATTACATGCTCCATGTCAACCTGTACATTCACATGGACGGTGGGTCGGCGCTAAATTCTGTACTTTATCAGAGGGTCTTAGTTGTATTTATTAACATCACCAATTGTAATCGATGGTAGTATTGATGAGTTCTAAATCTTATTCACTGACTTGCTCATGCACCAATTATGTAAGAAGCATTCCGCGTGGTTTTATTTTCCGTTCGTGCCATCACCTCATGTAAACCTTGATCGTTTTTGAATGACTGAGATGTGCGAAATTGTCTCAGTAATCTATTTCTAGACAGTATACTGCAGAAGATGCATAAATTAATTTTTGGGTATGAATTGGGCTGGATTGGAATTCTAGCAAATTTTAGTTTTGGGAAGCTGGATTTGACTGGTTCATCTCTTAGCGGGTTAAGCGAAGTTTGTTTCAGCTATGGTGAATAAACGAACTGGATAGTTAATTGGCCGATTGCTTTCGGATTTGTTTTGTGGAAAGATCCAGAACTTCCTCCGGGATTTATGTTGGAGTCGCAATTTAACTCAACATACCAGATTCGAACATGATTGATTAATAAATTGCTTAGAACGGTCGAATTCCAAAACTTCGCTATATACCATTTTTAAATCCCCACCCAATTCTGAATACCTGATTTGACAATATATATATTTTTTTTAATATGATTCCCAAGGTCCATTCAGAATGGTCGAATTGTAGAACTTCATCAAAAAGTCACGTTAAAATCCCAATTTAAGCTGACCTTTCTTATTAGAATCCTAGCCCAGCACTGCAAAATGAAGTTTAAAGTTGTAGGTTAGGAGGCGGCCTGGTTTAATTCGTTATATCCGAATCCCAAAATTTAGTCAAATTCAGCTTTGTACATTGAATTTGATCATCATTTGTTGAGAAATGGCCTAGTTCCATTGAGCATAATGTTATAGTGCCAATCCAATTCTACATACCATATTTGACAGAAATTGGTTGAGGAACGATGAAGCTCCATTGCCATGCTCGGCATAATATGTCCTGTGCAGTATAAATTACTTGGTAATTAATCGAATATGTACCATTGCCTTTGGGATGCCTCACATATTTTTTATTAAATACTTATGGATTTTAGAGTAATTTTTAATATTGTAATTTAAACAATTATGGTTTCAGGAAATTCTACTTTAAGTTGTGGAATTGCATTATTATTAAATTAATAAATGTTTATATTATTTAGGAAGCCGGAAAATATTAATTTAGAATTAAATTTCAGGAAATCTACCGATGTAGGTGAAATAATATTCCTTTGATGGTTCACAAGCCAAACCGATTAACTCCATTTTTTGAATATTTGTAAATTTTAATATCAACGTACTTGATTGGCTCTATACATTGAAAATAAATTACAGTAATAATAAGTGTTAACACCATTAAATGGCAAAACTAAAAGTAACTAAATTTGCAATTTCTAACGAATTTTAAAACCATTTTTGTATTTTCTCAGTTTTTATCAACTTTTTGTTTTACGGAGTTAATCGTTTTGGCAAATGAAGCATCCAATTGTAGATTGTGTAGATTAGAATTGCCTATTGTTAATGTGTTACTAACTATCGACTTTATCTAGATGTCTGTAACCGGGCTGATTCAATCAATCAACTGGTTTAGGAAGCCGGAAAGCATTAATTTAGAATTAAATTTCAGGAAATTTCCAGATGTACGTGAAATAATAAAAATTTTCCCTCAGCTTGCTGATTTAAAGAAGCAATTGTTGAAGACCAAAACCATCGTTATCCATCAAACCTATTAAGCCTTTATCCTCCCTCTAGTAGTTAGAAGTAGATTAGAATTGTGTTGTGCCGTACGATCGCTAGGTGTCTGAAACCGGGTCGTTCCGTCCCAAAAAAAAAAAAAAAAAAAAAAAAAAATTACCTTTCCTATCCCTCCTATTGTTATGTGTAAACAGGCTGTAGGAATAGGCCCGGCGTTATCCGGGACCACCTGTCAAGTACTTGGTTCTACAGTCCAATCAATCAATCAATCAATCAATCACCAATTGTAATCGATGGTGAAAATTCGATTTGCATCTAGCCGCTGATGGTATTCGAACCCAGTACCTCCCGGTCCAAGTGCCGAAGCTTTAATCACTGCACCACATGTCCGGTCGGATTTTACTTAAATCGGATTTTTTTTTGACAGTCTATCCATGCTAAGGTAAAGTACCACTTCACATCGTGCTGATCAATATGACAACTTTTCAAATCACTAACAGTTTGATTTGCTGCTTTCTGAAAAGATTCTATAATACGATTCCATTACAAATAAGAATAGATAATAGTTACAGAGCAGACTAGCCAAGTATTTAATTCCGTAAAATACAATATTTCGAACTTCATCGATATTGAGAACTCGCACCTTCTTTTCTACATGTCAGCTAGTTGTGATTTAGAAATGTACAGAGTAGAACTGGTTAAATTAGCAAACTGGTAGAACTGGTTAGAATGTTTTCCACAATAATAAAGTTACATCCATAATCTCGTGCCAAGTTTCGTTTGTTTTTAAATATTTGAAATAAAGATTATATAAAAAATTGAAATAAAAAAGAAAATTGCTGATAGACGGCCACAGGTTGTGTGGTATGCACATATGTGTTTCTATTAAGTAGAGTGGAGCGGTAAAGCAAAAATGAATGAATGGACAAATTGAAATTTTACTTTTAGGTTAGGTTTAACAATAAATTTAATTTAGTAAAGAACACTCTTAAGAAATATTTTGGTTTTATCCCAGTTATCCGAGAGCTGTCCCAAAAACTTATTTAAGAATCCTATTTTCTTCCACTTACTAAATTTTTCAAAGTTAATTAAGATCTTTCATGTTGACCACATTTGAAACTGTTCCATAACTTTACTAAGGAATCTTTTAGGAAACATACACTGCGCAAAAAAAAAAAATCGGAACAGAAATTTTTCTCGAAAAAATATCTAGATTTGAACGCTTGCATCTTGGTGAAATAACACATTTCAAAATGTAAAAAGTAAATTAATTTTGCTTCTAATTGAAGGAATTTTATCTTCTTTTCGATACTGGAATCCGTTTTATTTTATTTTATTTTTTATGACTTTTTGATTAAAATAAAAATTGCCTAAAAGAAAAAAAATATGCTGCTGTTTGAGACTGTAAACGATTTGCTCGATATTTCATTCCCAAATCAAAATTAGTCATTTTGTAGAGAATTTAAAAACCTTGAAAATTGAAGTTCTGGAAATTTCAATACGACGACTCCTTGTCGATTTATTGAAGTTTTAGCGAAAAACATATACAAAAAGTGTATAAACGTTAATAAGAACATTTTGTTATCTTTGCCCTCTACGAAAAAATTTTAAGTTTCTTTAAATTTTACGTCATTTTATGGAAAACAACAACAATTTTAACTATCGCATAGTTATTTGAAGGTTTAAGCAAGATGAATCGAAAAGAATAATTACTCGCTCGCGCTATAAAAATTGTGACTTTAGTTGAAGCCGGCGTAACTTATCGTGAAATTGGGCGAATCTGTGGTATTAGTGTGTCTGTTGTGAACCGGACTTGGCATCGATATTTAGAAAGAAGCAGTGTGAGTCGGCGTGGAGGATCTGGTCGACCAAGAAAACTACACCTAGAGAAGATTGAGCTATCGCACGTTATGCTACAAAAACAGGAAAAGCAATACTCATGAAATTAAAAGTAATATACTTACCAGTACAAAACCAGATATCAAAACAGATGATAATAAATCGGTTGAAAGCTTATCGACTTAGATTACGTCGACCTGTTATAGAGTTCCGAATCTGACTGATAATCGAGGTATAGAAACCGGAGCCAGAGGGACTGGCGTAATGTCCTATATCGTATGAATCAAGGCTCAATTTGTATGTAGAGATGTAGAGTTTGGCGTTCACCTCGACAAAAATTAAACCCTAATTCCGTTATGATAGTCGTAGCATTTCATGAAGGTTAGGTGAGGATTTGGGAGTAATATAACATCTAGCTTTACCATCAACACGATTTGTGGAAGAAATTTTAAGGTTCACATGCTTTCCATGAAAAGGCAAAATGGGTGATTTTAAACACACCCCAATTTCTGCAACAGCACCGCATTAATTTAATAAACCATCCTCCGCAAAGTCTAGATTAAAACCCTATAGATAGAGCACGTCTGGGTTATGTTACAACAGCGTGTAAGAAAACGAACAAGGTGACCAACAAGTTTGCAGGAACTCCGTGATGATTTACAAGAAGAATGTCCACAAATCACCTTGCAACAAACAATATTTTTAATATGCCACGGCGTATTGAATAAAATTTAAAAAGATCTTGTTGCAATATATACCTTTTGAAATAAATCAAATTTTTTACTGTAAAAACTGATTTTCTCCTTGATCTTGAACCGGAAAAATTACGCGACATTTGCGTGTCTCATTGTTTAGTTACGTTTCTCGCTAAAACTTCAAAAATCGTAATGAGTCGTCGTCATATTGAAATTTCCACAACTTCATTTTCAAGATTTTAAAGTTCACTATTAAATGACTAATTCTGATTTGGGAATGAAATATCGAACAAGTTCGGCAACAGTCTAAAACAGCAGCATATTTTTTTTTTCTTCTAGACAATTTTTATTTTACTCAAACAGTCATAAAAAACTAAATAAAATAAAATGGATTCCAGTATCGAAAAGAAGACACAATTTCCTTCAATTAGAAGCAAAATTATTTTTTTAGAGGTGTTATCTCTAGATACAAGCGTTCAAATCGGGCTATTTTTTGAAAAAATATTCTGTTCGGATTTTTTTTGGCACAGTTTGTTTTTAGCTTAGCTCCTTCTCCCTGCAGTTAAGTCATATTATAAAACAAATCCAAAATCGGTAAACAGTTTTAAACAGTACCGGTTATTCATACGAACGGTTGTTCTAAAGAAATTTTAATAATCAACGCATCTAACGTACCAGTTCTTTGCTATTTCCTGGAAATCCACAAAAACTGATTTCTTACTCTTGTTTGAGAATCAAAATCAAGTTCCATCTTCAAAACAGTTATTTTTATTTAAATTGAGTCCCAGTTAAACACTATTAACTATTAACACACTAATGAAACACTATTAAAATGCAAAAATTATTCTGTTTACATTTTTGAAAAAATCCATTTGATAAAATATTTTAGAATCTTTTCGATAAAAAAAATAGGTAAAAAATGAAATGAGGCTCTTCAATAATGCAAAGAAAAATTTTTCGAGAAAACGGGTTTAAACAATTTCGATTGTGTAGACACTCTCTCTGATTAGAACACGTTCGTGTGTTTTGTCGGAAGAATAACATCTTCTAATAGATAACAGAGAAGGAAGAGTATATTATTAAATCAGAGCACTGTGCAGTGACAAACAATCCTTAATTATAGAATTTAAATATAAAAATATTTTCGATATTTTAATTGCTGTTCGCCCTCGCCCGGCATCAAAGAAAATTAATGATAATTTTGATGGCATTTATAATAAATCTTTGAATCGTTCAACGGTCTAAGTAAATCGTTTAATATTTTTTTTTTGTATAAAATTAAAAGAATATCAAAGAAAACCGCAAACTGCAATCAAAAATTAAAATTGCCCATTGATGTACACCACCTACAATTAGCTAATTATTAAAAAAACATAATGTCTATCTTTATACTGTATACATACTAATAATTAATTATCTGTAAATATTTGTTTTAAATACAAATAAACAGATACGATATCCATAAATCGTGGGCAGCCAAAGACGGCCCAACGTCATGAACATTTTTAAATGTGCTCCTGCTTAATTTAGTTTTGGTAGATGTACAATTTTTGCGGTTCGCCGTAATAAATACATGAATGGTGTGGTTCAAAATACAATCTGCTTAGAATGCATATTTTAAATTCCTTCCTCGAAAATTTGTAAATATATAATTTCTGGTCAGTTTCACATCGCAAAACATACAACACACAGAAATTTGCTAGACAAGACTTGTGTATTATTATCACTGTGTAGACCTGATAATTGACATGATTCTAGCATGTACTATCTAAACATATATTCTATACTATACATACATATACTAATCCATTAAAATTCTAGTTATTTGTAAATATAAAAAAAAATATATAACAAATCGGTAATGAATGTCTTAAACATTTTTTTTTTGGCATCTACCCAACTCTTCTAATTTTATTTTTCCCGCGCTCAAAAAATAACAAGACTAACAATTATTGCATTAAAACACGAGTGATCTATTTTCTATAAAGTGATAAATTGATAATGTGCTGCGGCACAGTCAACATATGAATTAAGATGTGAATTAATGATAATATATAGATACGCAATGAATTTATAAATATATGAAATTATTTTATGTCCTTTGTTTTATATTACTTACAACGTGGGTGGTTTACTTTTGAAATAATGAACTTAAATAATCGTTTTTTTTTTTATAATAACAAAAATGTTAAAAAAAAAATTAAATTTCGTCGAAATTGCAAAAAACACTTGATTAGTATTTAAAACAAAACAAAAAAGTTATAAAACATAAAATTATAAGAACACATAAAAAGGTGTTTTTAGAATTTAAATTAATATTAAAAAGATCTGTTATTTATATTTGAGTTTATTATTTTCTAAGTTAACTAAATATCATCATACAGCAAACCAAGTACATAGAGACGAATATAAATAAAACTTACTTTGTGCAACTTATTTACCTGTGGACTGACTGGCGCCCGCGGGAGGTTTAACGTATCCTCCTCTTCAGCAACAACGGTTGCCAATGTTATAAAATAAGGAATGATTGCGATAATATCGATTATATTCATAACGTCCCTGAAGAAATTTAATTTATTAGGACAAGCGAGGAACCTGCAATTTAAATTTTGTACAAAGAGAGAGAAAAAAAGATTTTATTATGATTAATAATTTAATTTAATTGTGTTTTATAATTTTTATTATAAAAATATAATATTAAAATTGAAAATATTTAAAAGAGAAAATGAGACGGTAGGAAAATTTGAAAAATAAATTTTAGAATGGTAGTATTTGTACTAATTTATATAAATTAATATTCGGATGACTTTAAAATATTTTACCTCACACTAAGTTCAAAAGTAAACCATATAATACATATTGTTTCTATGAGGAAGAAAGGGTCCGTAATATCCGGAACCTCATCTTCTTCGATTTTTGTGCCATTTGTTGTCGTATTGAACACCTGAAAAAAAGAAAAATATAAATTGTTTAATTGTTCTGAATAAAATTTGTTTTGATATATTTAGGCAAGTAACATTTATTTAGTTTTAACTAAACTAAACGTCTTAGTATTTCATAGCAAGTGAAATCATATAAAACTATTTTAGCCACGTATTTTAAATTGTTTCTCGACTGAACAAAATTTGGACCGCACTAAACTTGTCAGTTCTCATTCTTCAACACCATTAAAATGCTGTCAAAAGCTCTTTATGTTCAGCTTAAAAATGTAATGTCAGATATTTTGCTTAAAAAAGTGAATACACCAAAGCTGTAGATATTCGATGGTATACTGTAGAATAGCTGAACTAAAATATATATTTTTTTGGAAAGCCTATTAGGCCTGGTAAAGAGAGTGGATGCGATATTAGAAGCGTACATTTTCTATTCGTTCGGTCAACAAATCACTTTTAATATATTTTTTTTTGTGAAGAACCAAATATCTTTTCAGTACTTCTCCGATAACGCGAGCTATGCCAGTGGCACTATTCTGGTAATTCCCCGGGAACAGGGAATTGGCTAAAGAATTTATATGTAATTTTTTTTATGCCATACTGCGGTAAAAAGTTATACTTTTTACGCTATCTGCCGTAGGCACTTGGCGAAACACACTAATACTTAATAAACACATTTTATTAACCCACTGAGAAAAAAAATCCAGTAAAAACAAAAAAATATACATATAAAATCAAAAAAATATATAGTAATATTCAAATCTTAAAAAAAACTTTTTTTTAACTGTTCTGCGCAGCTTTCAGTGGTGTAGAAATTTTTTTTATAAAAATTTTGGTGGGTCGCATTTATCTTAGATAGTAAACCTAAATAAAATAATAAATAACAATGAAAAATAATTATATTTCAGTTTTAATACACAAAGCATTCAAAATTATTATGTATTTATGTTATTAGAACCATATATCAAGTGAAAATTAATAGGTCTAAAAAAATATTGCACGCCTTTTGGAAACAATGACAACATTTAATTTTGGTACGAACTAGGGAAAATAAATATCCAAATGTTATTCGTATCGCATAAAACCACAACAACATAGAAAATCAAATTCAGTTTTCAATTTAATGGAATTTGGAATTAATTCTTAACTTATCGAATTAAATATCATTTTAATTTATAAAATCTAAACTTTGTGTTTTAATTTTATCCTAAAATTCCTATTCAATTTAAATACAAATAAATGTAAAAATGTAAGCAATAAATATGAATATTATACTTAATACATTACTGTGTATCCGCCATATTACTTCTGCGCGAGAACTGTCAGAATTCCAGCGAGATTTGAATACTACTATACATATATTTTTTAGGCGAAAAGTCTCGTTTTTAAAATCAAAAAGATAATCTTTTTAATTTTAAAATAACTTTTTTCGCCAAATTTGTTTATAAAAAAATTGTTTTTATTTTCAAAAATACATTCCTTACTTTTTTCAAAGAGTTTTCTTAAATTTTAAGAGATTGTTTTTTAAAAACAAAAAACTATTTGCTAGTTTTAAAAGTTTTATTTTAATTTTTAAATAATTATTTTTTAACAAATACCACACAGTTTTCTTAAGTCAAAGTAACCCGTAATATACTTTTTTAATGACATTCATAATGTTTGCGGATTGAGACTGTTCAAGCCAGCAAAAACAAAGAAGTCATTCATAATATAATATATCTACCACAATAAGTAGAAAATTAACTCCCTCTCCCGAATTTTTAACCCCCAGGGTCATTGTGTAAAAATACACACAACCCTTAAAAAATATAATGAGAACTTCCGCAACTTCTTTCTTGGCAGTTTGGTTTCGTAAATTCGTACTGATAAAAAGTTGCTCTGCTCATCAGGTTGCAATTGCAACGACCAAAACCAAACTGCAAAAATCCAAGCCTTCATACCTTTAGTATAACACAAGAACATATAGATTTGGCGAATTACATAAAATATAGACGAATTGAAAAATAAAACAACGGGATTTCTGGCAAACCAATAAATATAAACATTTTCATAAGTTCAAAAAAATTGTTTGAAAATTCTAGAACTCTTCTTTTGAAATAAATTATTCTGTTTAAATAAATAAACTTTTTAAATTTAAAAAGTATTTTATAAATCATTTTATAAAATATGTTATTAAAATAAAAAAACTATTCATTAAGTAAAAATCTCATTTAATTCCAAAAAAATACTTTTTAAATTCAAAAAAATTTGTAACTTTTAGAAATTAAAAACTTCGTTTTTTAATTTTACAAACCAAAATTTTTCTCAGTGGCACTTGTTTTTTATTTCGCAGAATTAATTCTGCGAAATAAAAAACAAGTGGTTAATAAAATGTGTTTATTAATGGCGTTTTCTTTTTATAAAAAACTGGCAAAAAAATTTGATGTACATCAAAAATGGAGATGTAGATTTTTACTTCCATTTTAACTACCACATACACATATTTATATACATATAATTCGTCAATCGTAAATATTGTAAATATGTCAAACGCATCATTTGAAATTTTTTCAAAATGGTTTGTTATTGTTTTCGGCATCCCTTTCGGGTTTAGGCACACTACGATAAAAACACATCAAATTTTTTTTGTGTTCTTTTTAACTATCGGAAATTTGATTTACATCAAAAACGTAAAAGAATTCGCTATAAGTATATGGTAAAAAGTTAGTGTTAATTTTTTGAAAATACAATTGAATGGGGAATAATTTTGCCTGCTGATTTAGATATGTATGGAAAAATTGCGAATATTCTAAATATTTACATCAAACTTTTATCCTCAGTAGGCCGAAAAAGTAATATTTGAACATAAATTCTTTTCCCAGTTCCATATTCCCAGAATTATTACAAATAATTACCAGAATAGTGCCACAGTAAACCCGAAATATTGTAGGAGTTCTAATGATCGTTTAAATGAGGAAAAGAAGCTGCAACCAAAGAAAATATGCAATATTTTGAAAAGAAGTTCCTGGCACATTTTATTTATTTATTTAGAGTATAGCGAATTTTTTGTCGAAAATCGGCAGAAGCAAATTCACATTATACGTACAAAATTCAATATAATCCTAATATTTACAAAATTTAATGTTTAAAATAAGAATATTAAATATGATAAAAAGATTGCAATAATATGACTTAGAGATTAATACTAGTACTACCATTACCATTGCTACTACATATAATAATAAATATAATAAAAATAACAATAATATTTAAATTTCAACTTCAAAACATGTGACTGAAATTCAACACTTTTTATGTAATAACCCTGAATAAAAAGCTCATATCAACAGTTTCAAGTAGCCATGTAATGTCAATTGGTAACGCATTAAAAAAAGGTGGTGCAGCGACAAGACTAGAGCGACGGAAGTGGTCGTTGTAAAATCTTGGAATGTTACACAGAAATTGATGGTTACCGTAAAAATTGTAACGAAAATCGATTCTCATTATATGTTGACCACTTCGATTAAAAAAAACTCTCAATACCTTATAAACATACAGATGTTTTAATGGTAAGATATTCGTTGTAAAGAATAAATTCCAAGATGGTTCAATTCTTGGTTTTTTAGAAATATTCTCAAAATCCTTTTCTGTTGAACATATAACCGATACAAAGTAGCAGCATAACAATCACCCCAACACGCCAACCCATATTCCAATTTAGCCATAACTAGTGCTTGGTAATCATTTTTTAGCACCGGAGTAGGACAATAGTCACGAAGGAGTTAAACAATTCTAGCAGTTGATGACAGAGATACTGGTTGACTGAATTAACATGCGTTTTCCAATTAAGACAAGTGTCTAAGTGAACACCAAGATAATTAAACGAGTCAACTTTTTGTCTGGTAATATTAATTTGTCTATTTTCCCCAAACTAGTCTAGTTTTCCGGCTTAAAATCAAGCGATGCTTGTCAAACCATGAGAATAAAGCTTTTAGATCAGAATTAATCATCGAAATAACGTTAGTGGAAGAATTCTCACAGTAAGCCCAGCTATGTCATCAGCAAACCCGGTAAAATAACCATACAGTTCCAATTTAAACACCGAATTAGTGTAAATGAGAAATAGCATGGGGTCAAATACTGAACCCTGAGGAACACCAACGTCAATAAATTTCGGATCGATTAACACATTATTTACCTTAACTCTCACCGATCTACCATTTAAATACGATGCCCACCACTCATTTGAAATTCCCCTTAACCCTATGTCATACACAAAAGTGAGCAGGAGTTTTTGATCAATGTTATCGAAGGCTTTAACTGTATCAATAAATAAAGCGCCGTTACTATGTCCTTTATTTAAACCAATATTGATTGTATTTAGGAATTTCAACAAGGCCGATTCGGTACTCATACCTTGACGAAAACCATGTTGATGTGAGTATTCACCTGTTTTATCTATAAATTTAGAAATCCTATTTTTACCTGCCTTTTGAAGAAAACGTTTAGGCTTGCTGGCTGCAACACAAGAGCCTTTAATCAAGGCGATTACCATTCTTGAAAAGGGGAATTATAGTTGCAGTTTTCAATCGATCAACTCCCAACTCAAAGGAAAGGTTGAAAATGTATGCAACAACGGGACGAATATGCCCAGCAATGGCTTTTAGTATAAAATTACTCAGGCCAACGTTATCAATTGAGTATGTATTTAGGTTCAAAAGCACAAATAATTGAAAAAAACTTCATAACTATACACTGGGGTCATAAAAAACGTTGTCGGACCGAAACCAATAAAGGCAAATCGACACTAGATGACGTAATTTAGCTCCTAAGTCTTTAGCAACACTGGTAAAATAACAATTAAACTCGTTAGCAATTTACAAATCACTCGTAAGAAGTTCTCCGTTTTGTGCTAAAATAGATTTGACTACGTTTTAGGTTTACGAGTTAGAATTTCGTTCACTAAATTCCAGTTTCTTTTTATATCACCGCGGTTAACTGAAAAACGCTTAGATTTCCTTTTCTTTTTTGTTATCCACAATAATTATGGTGCATATTCTATTATAGCTTTCGCGAAGTACTGCATTATCAGGACGCTTATTTAACTTGGATCGCAGTTTATTCCTTTTATTAATATGTCGCGCAAGGTCAAAGGCAATCCAAGGCTCCAAGCATTTGATTTTAGATGAGCAATATGTGTAGCAGCGTTCTAGAATAGTCGCAATATTATCCAAAAATACCTCAATAGCTAGCGATGGATTGTCGATGTTAAAAATAAACCCCGTCTATATGATCCAACCTTTCATGTAACAACAACAGAATGAGCTACTTTCTTCTTCTCGTGGAATTTTGGTTCGAATTTGAGCCTAGTGACAGTATCTGAGAAACCTTAAACCATGTCTCAATCAAGTGGTGGTCAGAAATTTTTAGGTAAAACGCCGACACTGTTATACCTGAAAGATCATTAGACCTAAGTCGAGCAAAAAAGTGGTGGCAACGTGTACGCTACGTGTACTGATTTCAGCTCGTTAAGCTTTATTTTCCAATCCCTGGTCCATTGGCTGATTTTATCGAGTGCTTGCTATTAGTATTCAACTGCTTGGTTCTGCGATTCGCTTGATGCCAATACTACGGTATCATCAGAAAAAGTTCCGATGAAGGTTGCTTCCGTTGTCGTATTTCAGAAGTGTAAAGTAGATATAGGATGGGTCCTAATACGCCACCCTGGGCCACCCCTGCTATGGCTGGGTAAAAGTTGGAGTATGTTTCTTCATGTGATACTCTAAATATTCGTTTGGAGAGATACGACTCGAGCAATTGGCAGTAATTTTCTAGCACTAATTTACTTATCTTCTAGATAAGACCCTCATGCCACACTCTATCGAAAGCCTGTGCTAGACAGCTAGAAATAAGGCAGGGCAATATTTATTCTCTTCAAGTGCTTGTTCTGTCTTTGCAGTCACGCGATGAACTTGATCAATTGTCGAATGTTTATTCCTGAACCCAAACTGGAAGTCAGGTATAATGATCATTGGTTCTAGTCGTTTGAATAACAACTTCTCAAACAACTTTTAAATAGTAGGTAACAACGATATCAGCCTGTATGATCCCATTTGCTCGGCTGGTTTTTTTTATCATGACTATTTGTGCAACCTTGAAACACTCAGGCACATATGTAAGTCGAAAGCAAGCTTTATATATATATATATATATATATATATATATATATATATATATATATATATATATATATATATCTTCACATAGTAACTGCTCTCTTTGATAACTCCTTAAACAGCCTTGGCGAAATTTCATCAATTCCAGGTGACTTTTTGGGATTCAAATTCATATCTATTTCTTGTGCAATTTCTAGTAGGGTGACTCTTCTAATATGCGATGGAGATCTATAGACTAGTTTAGGATCAATCCTAGATGCCAGATGTTGTGCAAACAGTTCTGCTTTTTCTTCGTTACGTCGCATCCATTCTCCATTTATGTTCCTTATAGATGACACTTGGATTATTGGCCACTTGTATCTTTTAGTAGATTTCCAAAGGAAATAATTTTTGTCAGCTTCAGGGCTTAGTCCTTTCAAATAATTTTCAGTACAAGCTTCTTTATGTCCTTTAATTAATCGGTTAACTTTATTACTTTCCCGACTAAATTCTCTTTTGTCAATAATGTTTCTGGTTCTTTGCCACATGCGTCTTCTCCTACGCCTTTGTTTTATCAGCTCCAGAATCGCCAGGGGGTAGTTTATCTCTTGTACGACTTCTTCATCTAATACGGGTGTAGCCTCTTTAGCTGCTTCACGTGTGGAGTAAATAAAATATTTAGTTTGCAATTCAAGTACTTATTTAGTTTTAAGACTATTTTTTTACCCAATTAGATGGTCCAGTTTCTCCCTAAATAATTCCCAATCAATAAATTTATTAGTAAGATTAAGTTTGGTTTTCTTTTTTATGACTAATGTACTCAGATTAATTAAGACCGGTGTGTGATCGGAAGTAAGGTCGTCAATGTCCTCGACTTCAATATAACTTGAGGCTATTCCTTTTGCGACATAAATGTCAATCAAATCAGGAACTTTGTTCATGTCTGTAGGCCAATAGGTAGGTTCACGCGATGAGTGATATTCACAACCTGACATTTCTATTGCACTTAGGAGTTCTTTTCATTTTCCTGATGTTATGAGTCGAGACCCCCACGCAGTATGTTTGACGTTGTAGTCACCTCCTATAATAAACCTTAATTCAAGTTTATTAAAAATGTTGACATATTGATTTCTTAAGATATTATGTCTTTTTGGGCAGTAGATCGCATTAAACTTAGTTCAGCACCACCGTGGTTAATCTTGAATTGTCCGGAAGACCTGCAACAATCAGATTGTAATTCAATTCACGTTGCTGAAATCCATCAGTCCTAAGCTCCAGTTCGCAGATACTTTGTTTATTATTGGCTTTTCAAGATGATCACATTTGTTGGACATTCTCCGCGGCAATATCCTTGAGGTTAGTGTTTATTATTTCAAATTCGTTACTAATGAATTCTTGAGAATATTTTATGCCGGGAATCATTGCCTTTAATATAACAAATTCATCATTCATGCGCTTCAATAGATCATTGAGTGAAGAACTAAACTGGAGGCATGATCGACAGGTACTCGAGGCTGGTGGAGACGGGACGGCAAGTAGTGCGGTAGCAGGAGATGTCGCTTTCGAACAGTTTGTAGAACAAAACAAATTCCACTCGGCTGCCTTCTTTATTTTAGCTGGAGGTCGAGAACTTCACAAATCAGTTTACAATAGTTCTTGATAAACGGGTATACACATAAATTTATGTTAATTAATACATATCTTGACGTATGTTTACATTTACTGTCGAATCAGTAGAACATGGCGCGGGTATACAACAACTGGCTCGAGAAAGTTCCCGAAAAATTAAAAAAAAACATACTAAAAAGTAAAAATATCTAATCTAAAAAAGATTGATCAACCAACCAGTCTCAAGAGAAATTAAGAAATGGAACGATTAATTTCTACTAATGAAAGTTGATTGATCTCCAAAGTTTGGGAAATACTGGGTATACACGTTCAAATAATTTGTTCATATTCCGAGTTTGAGAAGTTTTGTAGAAAAAACTACTTTTTACAATACAAATATTAACAAGTGAAACCAAATTGAAACCAATGCTTTGAGCAGTTTTTGAACGTGTAAATATTAAAAATTGGTTTGTGCAAGTCAAAAATTTTGGCTTTAGCAAAGTTGGAATTACGGGTTAGGGAAAAAGAAATTCATTATTTTTCTGCTAGATGGCTTTAGTTGCATCCCGTGATGTATTTGTTGCAGTGGGCCGTAGTTATACTCCTTGGAAAGGGGGATTCATGTACTAAAAATATTTTCTCATTATTTTGATTGACTGATTTAGTTGTGAGTTATAGCGTGTCAAACATGGAGGTAAACAAAAAGAAAATTCGCTATATTTTGCAATTTTGCTTCGATAAAGGTGAAAACGCAAGTCAAGCGGCTGTAATTGTGAATGGCGTCTATGGTCTCGATACTGTTACAGCCAATCCCGCGCCATTTTGATTTCGTCGATTCCGATTAAGCACTGGAAAGCCTATCATCAAAAATGTCAATAAAATCCTGGAAATTATCAAAATAGACCGGCATGGAAGCTGTCGTAGCATCGCCTAGGAAGTGAAGATCAAACACAAAACAGTTTTAAACCATTTGCATAAGACTCGCTTCAGAAAGAACCTCGATGTTTGGGTACCGCACAAGTTGACTAATCTCTTTATGAGACATTTCTAAAGGCGGCAGTGAATGGCGACAAGGAATGGGTCACATGCTTCAATGTCAAGCGGAAAAAATGATGGTCGAAGGACGGTAGTGCGGCCCAAATGGTGGCCAAACCAGTATTGATTTTCATCTCTTTTTGTCCATGGCAAACGCTTTTGGTAGTGTAAAACTTGCAAAAAGAAATACTTGCGAAAACTAGCTATCTCAGTTTTTTTGCTAATAAGGACAAGGCGTTTAAATGACGATTAAATGACAAATGAGCGTGTAAATAACCAGATTATTTGAACGCGTGCAGAACTTTGGACGACATCTAAACCGGCAATCGATGATGACATTAATCCATCCCATATGGATGAAGAAGAATTAGAAAGGGAAACAAATTGGGTCTTAAACTGGAATAAAAGACCAAGGAAGAAAAGGATGGCTGAACACCCACCAGAAAACGTAGAAACTCTACCATCAACTTCAAAAGAGTTTCTAGAAGCCAGTGAATCGTCTAGAAACAACTACTTCCTGACCAATAACCGAAACCAAAAGAGAACGCACGTCCAGTAATTAACAGCGTTGGATCATCAAATTATTTCATTATACAATCAATTATTAAATTGGTTACAGTAGCCGAATATAAACTCATTTCTCTAAACAATGGTGTGTGGAAAATTAATGTTGCAGACTTTGAAACATATAGAGATTTGTACACGGAAAGAAATATTCTTCTAAATTCCAGAACTTCGAGTTCAAAAATTGAGAAAATAAAATATTGAGAACTGAGAGATCAGTATGATCAGTAAGTTCTTATTTCTTATTTTGGAAAATTGATTTGAGATCAATTTAGTTAAATCAAGTAAATGTTTATTCCCATAATCAGAGAATTTAATTCTAAAATTTGGAAAACAATATTAGATTAGAACCACGATTTTAAATATTATTTTGTCCCCTAAATTCTTGCAATAAGAACTTTATATGCTAGTACTTCTCAGTATAGGAACTCAATTCACAATTATCATTCTGTTTATAGATGCGATATTGAGTAATCCATTTTTATGATATTATTCTCTTAACACGAAAACGTTTGTCATATTCGAGAACTCTTATTCTTGAAATATGAAAATCGTAATAGGTTCACGAATTTCAGAAGTGTATTTAAACCTTTTGTTCTTAATCTGTAATTATGAGTTCTTAAAATTCTAATGTAAACGATTTAAATTTTGGTCTATTCAGTTTGTGCGCATGATTCTTTTTATCCCGTTACTGTTGCAATATTGCGCTTGCGTGACAACGTTTTTTCTAGAAATGTGTATTTTTAGTACCTCTTTGATTTTTGATGATAAAACATTAAATGTGCGAAAAAGTTTTCTAATTATATAATACATACAAATTTAAGGTTAAATAATAAATTGAAGTGTGCAAGTGAATTATACATCTGTAACTAATACAATTAGTTTAATTAATTCAATCAACAAACTAAACGAGTGTAATAATTGTGTGAATAATTGAAATTAAATTTTCTTACGAAATTACGATTTTTTACTTTTGTAAAGTGACGCCACTCAAAAAGAAAATGGATGAACATATTTACACGGATAACCAACGCCAAATGTGTAATTTATTACAAAGCTGGAATATGAATGATGTTTTTCCAACATGCATAAGTACACTAAATTATTATTTAGTAAATTTAATTCTGGTGATATAAATTAATTAAAATTTTGTGAATATGATTTCTTAGACAGGGTTAATCAAAACAACATGAACGATTTTTTAACATTTATCAGCGTAATGAGTAAAAATTTGATTTTTGATCATATTTACAATTAATTTTTTTTAAGGCGGAGTACTTTTATGCACAAAATTGGACATGTTACATCGACTTTCTTTGATTTATGAAATGTTAGTATTTCGTTCCTGTTTTGACACACCTTGCATGTATTTTTGATTCGCGTTATTTTTATGTTTTTTGTATAATTAATTGTATATTACGAAAAATCACGTTCCCAATCTCTTAGGTATGTGCCTGGATATAAATTCATTCAAAATTTTAACCGAATCTGATCTGAGTTACCTGTTTCCCATCCCACCAACATCCAACCTTGGATATAAAGTTCAATTCAGAGAAAATTTGAAAAATTGGCGGCGTTCACAGGTTTGTAGATCGGTGCGATATATTAAAAATTTGTGTTTTATATATTCATTTAAATATTTCAAGAATATTGACCCGGGATTTTGCGAAATTAGTGATCTCAGAGATTGGCTCACCAAATTTGCAGAACAACATAAATCAATATCAATATCATCAGCGACATCCTTTTCATCAAATGAGTCATCACCAACCTGTTCAACGACGTCATCACCAATACCACCTTACTGTGTTTCCGACCAAATACAGAAATCTTTTGTAAGTATTACAAAATGAGAATTTCCTTTTTCAGTAATTTTAGAATTGATAAGATTTCATGAATTTAGAATTTAGACGAATATCTTCAAACTGTTTCTGGCAAAGCTGTGTGGAGTGGATATATCAATAATAATAATTGCTTGCCTCTTTTGATGCGAAACAAACTTATAAACGACGTCGTCCACCATTACATAGATGGGAAAAAATTCATGCATCGGGAAGATTTTGGAAGAATTGCAGAAAGTATTTGCCTAACGTTCCAGCACGAAAGAAAAGTATTAAATTAACGCATATATTTACACACACGCACGAACCCATGCACGCGCGCACGCACGTACACACACACGCATCCGTACCGGCCCACGCACACACAATCACACATGTACACACAGGCACAATCGCACACACACACACAATCACACACACACACACACACACACACACACACACACACACACACACACACACACACACACACACACACACACACACACACACACACACACACACACACACACACACACACACACACACACACACACACACACACACACACATACATACACACATACACACACACACACACACACATACACACACACACACACACACACACACACACACACACACACACACACACACACACACACACACACACACACACACACAGATACACACACACATGCACGAGTAATTAATTATATTGTATAAAAATGTAATGATTAATGATGTAAATTCCATTTTGCTCCAGGAAACATATTTCTCCACTAATGGCCTTCACAATGCCGGTCGTTTATATAACGCTTACAAAAATAAAGCAAGCAAACTTCGAAAAATAAACCTATTCCCTCGAGAGAAGATTATCGGTACCAAACGTAAACTGGAACTCATACAAAAATCCACTGACGTGCCATTAGTCAGTCTTAACACTGAGGACCCAAACCAGGTTTGGCTACAAGTATATTCGGATGAATGGGAAGAAATAATTGTGCGGTGGAAACATACATGTAGTTTACGGCAGGATCAAATTGAACGAGCTGGTCACAACATTGTGGCAATTTTAACGGCTTGGCCGAGATATACACATTCGAGAGGAGCACAACTTGTAAGATAAATCGCATTATTGCACTAGTTTAATAAATAATCTGTTTTAATCTTTTTTAACCCACAGGTGGACATTGATTTTGAGTATATATTTCCTAATCGAGGTCATTTATTATTATCCAAATGGGACGAGTTCAAAACAAAAATTGTTTCAATTTTTCGAACAATAATTAAAGATAAACAAAATTTGACAATTTTAACCGACTTGGTTGAACAATACGGCATAAATCCAAAGAGTAAGAAATCTAATATATTTATTTAAATTAAAACAAGATAATATTTAGAAATTTTCTCAAATGCTATAGACCCTCATCTTGATATTGTAATATTTAAATTACTGCAAGCCTTATTGGTCCCAACTGGCCCAACAAAAAACAAAAATTCAAAAAAAATTTGGAAATTCAGTATTTTAGATGGGCAAGAGGCATTTATTAAGACTGTCACTTCATTTAATAATATACAACAGGATATTGCAGGTATTAAAGAAACGTATTTCGAAAATGACATTACATTTCAGCCCACGATTTTCGTTATAAATGACAACGAAGCCAACTCTACATATTACACCATATATGATAATATTTTTTATAAATTTAATAATTTAACCAATGCTGTAACCACAGCATTTAAATTGCATTACGTCTTTGGATTAAAATACCAAATTCAATGCAAACTAATCTGGGAATTTATTCAACAATATTTCTTCGAAATTAACGTTGAGTCTAGCTCCACTACTTTGTCTACACTGTTATCGTCTTTACATTAAATAAAAATAATATAATTTTAAAGATAATAATAGAATCCAATAAAAATTATTAATATTCAAATATAATTTGATATAAAATGGATAAGATATAGAAAATTTATTTCAAATGGTTTCCAGATCTTTTTGTTATATTTTTATTTGCTACGAAAAGCGTATTTAATTTTAAGATTTTTTTTTATATTTGATTTTTAAATTTTGTGAGAATCATTAATTAGTAAATTATTTTTATTTATAAAATTTTGACTTTTAATCCATTTTTTTGAGAAATTATTTAATTTGCAATAAAAATGTATGTTTGCTTTTCATGTTCGAACCTCTTCAACAGAATTGACAGTTTAATTACACATTATAAATGTGTGCATTTTCTGAAGCCAATCGATAGTTATAAATGCTCACAAGCATCATGTTCTCAGAGTTTTTCACATCTCAAACGTTTAAAACGGCATTTATTAATGCATAACAATGTCTTAAATTTTCAAAATACAGATGATATACCTAAAACAACACCTTGTTCTGAAACATTGAGCACTGAACTTAAACATCCAAGTCAAAACAACCCTTTGCCGTTACCCACTACCAGTTTTACTGATTGTATAAATGGAATAAAAGAAAAATTGTACGATAATGCTCTTTTATTTCTTACGAAATTAAACAGCCAAAGCAACCTCACAAATCAACAAATTGAATTTTTAGTGAATGGGTTTTCAGAAAATATTTGCTCTGTCTACAATTCTGTCAAAGATATTATTATTCAAGAAATTAATACTGAGAAGAAACAACTAATTTCTGAGTTGTTGGAATGTTGTGCGAAGCCGTTTATTCAAGTCAGTACGGAATATAAACTTTTACAAACACTCAAAAGAAAACATGTTTACAATTCTCCAATAAAATTTTCGGTTGAAAACAAAATAGGGGAAGTTATGACGAGAGGGATTCCTTCGTTGGATGAACAAAAATTTACAGCAACTATTTTACCGATTGAAACTCAAATTAAACAATTTTTTGAATTACCACATATGCTTTCGGACACTCTGAAATATATTTGTGATTTAGAAAACTCCGAAAGTGAAATTAAGGAAAATTTTGTGCAGGGTGACGTATGGAAATGTAGAAAATCCAACTTTAATGGGAAAAAAGTAATCCCATTTTTTCTTTACTATGACGACTTTGAAGTCAATGATGCGATAGGAAGTCACGCAGGTACGCAAGCAATTTCTGCTTTTTATTATAATTTTCCTACACTTCCCACTCATAAAATTTCAAAGTTAGAATATATATTTACAGCAATGTTCATAAATGCTAAATTTTTTAAAAAACTTGGTCCGAATAAATGCCTATATAAACTAATTGACATCATCATTCATTTAGAAACCAATGGTATTATAATAGAAACTGAAAATGGTGCTGAACATGTTTATTTCACGTTGGGCTTAGTAATTGGAGACAACAAAGCTATAAACGACTTATTTCTATTTGCCAGAAGTTTTAGCCACAATTTCTTTTGCAGATTTTGTATAATGCCAAAATCAGAAACTCATAACTCAATTTTAGAAAACATAAATCTAAACCGAGATATTTGTTTATATAACGAACATTTAATTATAAACAATTATAAAATTACTGGAATTTTAGGTGACTCTATTTTTAATAGAATACCATCTTTTCATGTGACGCTTAATTATTCTGTTGATATTATGCATGATGCGTTTGAAGGCATAATTAAATTTGGTTTAATGAACACACTAGACTATTTTATAAATGTTAAAAAAACTTTTGATTTAGAAACATTTAACTACAAAATGCTTCATTTTGGCTATGGTGAAATAGAGTATCGTAACAGATGTGAAGAAATAAAATTAGACCACTTAAAAAAGAAAAAATTGCATCTCTCTGCTCGAGAGAGTTACACAATGTTACATTTCTTTACTTGTTTTGTTGGTGAGTTAGTTCAACTAGAAGACAGTGTATGGAAATATGTGTGCTTGCTGGAAAATTTAATCGATTTTATGCTTCGGCCTTTCTTTTCTGTTACTGACATTGAAAAAATGTCATTATTAATAAAAAATCACCATTCTCTTTACATACAAGTATTTAATCAACATCTAAAACCAAAACACCACCTTATAACACACTACCCTCAAATTATAGAAAAATCAGGTCCCTTGAGGCATTTGTTTTGCATGCGCTTCGAGTCTAAAAATAGAGAAATGAAGTTGTATACTAACTCCACAAGTAGTAGGAGAAATTTGTCATACTCAATTGCAAAAAAAAACGCTATAAAATTTTCATATTTTATTTTAAGAAATAGATCCTCTTTAGAAAATACTCAGAAAAGTCTGTGTAAGAAGAATACGAAACATCTTGCTGATCAAATTTATTTCGATAAATTAAAAAATACTTACTCTGAATATGAATTGAATAATCTAATTATTACTGAAAAACTTAATTACAAAGGAACTGACTATAAAAATGGGTTTTATTTATTTAAGGACTTGCACTTGTACAAAATCCAAGATATTCTAAAGTTAACAACTTCTGATGTTTTTTTGGTGTTAGAAAAAAGCAAAATTTTATGGGATAGTCACTTCAACTGTTTCCAAAAAATAGTCGGTTCTGAAGAGTTTCCTTTCATAAAAAGTATAAATGAATTTAAGTATAAGCCGTTTGAATTATATAAGATTAATTTAAAAGATTATTTTAAAATAAGGTATTTATAAAATATATTCTAAATTTGTGTAAAAAATTAATAAAAAATGTAAAACGCCAACATTGTTTTATTTTTTGGCAAAAGTCCTACCTCAATAATATATGTACAATGCCTAATTTGAGAAAATTCAGTTATTAATATAAGCATTTGAGTTCACGAACCAAGCTCGTTTAAGGCATGTTTTAAAAATAATAATCAAAAATTGAGAAAATCGATTCTTTGATATCAGTGTAATGTTCCTAATTCGAGAAAATAATTTTCTGTTTTTATAATCAAATTTCTTTAATTAACAACAAAGTTCATATTTTTAGAATAATGTTTTCATAATTTATGAATAACGTTCTTTAATTTAATTAATTGAGGGATTATTTTAAGAATTATCTTCTTTATATCAGAATGTTAAGGGGTGATAACAATGGATTGATCTCAGTATAAGAACTAAAAACTATCAATGTATGAAATATGTTCGTAAATTACCCTAGTAAAATTCGGCAATCAAGAACTAATAAAATTTATCAGGAATTTTTTTTTCGAATTTACACTTATAGTTTAGTCATAATTAAGAAGACAAATCGTAATTTACAGAGTAATGTTCTTAGGGCCAAATTGGTGTTGAATTATCATGATTTGTGCGCTTGGGGAGTAGTTTTTTCTTTCCGTGTAGAGCATCAATAGTTTACCTATACATATGTGAATAATAATGATCGTCCATTCATAGTTATGGCTAGAGGTCCTCACCCAACATGCGCAAAAGATTAAATTATTAAAGGTCTCAAGGAAAAAGGCCATCAAATAGAAAATACTGTAACCATCATAAAGAAAGAAAAAATCGAAACTGAACAAGGAGTTCAAATCAACAAAAGCGGGTTTCTAAAGTAAAAAAAAAAAAAAAGTGGCACAAGTGTATGAAACAATAGCGGTATAATACAGCAGTGCAAAAAATGTCAAGGTTTTAATCATACGCAGAAATATTTGCCTAAGAGAGATTAGCTGCGTGAAATGTTGCGGAAAGTAACACGCCTAAGTATGCCCGCGTCAAGTAGTAAATATGGTAATTGCAAGAAGCCAAATCCCGCAAACTACAGCAGATATGAAATAGCTAAGGAGCTACAAAGATTAAGAAATACAACGAAAACAAAATCCAGGAATACCGGAAAAAATTAACGAAACTTTCATCAAAGAGAGTAACCAAAACCACATATACCACGTAGGAAGAACGCTTCATCTTTTGAGGCTTTCCATGAATCAACCCAATTCTTGGCATCTTCATATGATGTAAAGTGCTGCTCGGGATAGGCCATATGTCATCGATCGACACAAGTGGTAATCAGACGGGGCAATATCTGTTGAATACGACGGGTCGGATAAAACTTGCCAATTCAGTTTTTCCAAGTAGGTTTTGACCGGCCTCGCAACATGTGAACTTATCGTGCAGGAGACAAATTTTGTCATGTTTGGAGTAGTAGTTAGAAGGCTCAATCTCATTAACTATTTTCGGTAGAGAGGCCCAGTAATGTGGTACACGACAGCAAGCTAATCCCACCAAATATACAATATGAGTTTTTTTCCATGAAAATTCGGCTTGGTTGTCGATGTTGAAGCATGGCCAGGTGTTCCCCATGATTTCTTTGTTTGGGTATGCTGTATAAAAAACCTTTCGTTCAAACCTTTTCATTTCCTTGAAATTGCTTGTTGCGAGTCACTTCTAATGTAAGTGCAAGTTCTTCTTGCGTTTGGTACGAATTTTCATCCAATAATACTTCCAATTAAGCGTATTCGTACACTTTCGGCCTTCCTCGACGTTCTTTGTCTTCAACATCAGAATCGTTCTTAAACTTCTGAAACCACTCTCGACCATTTCACCCACATAAAGCAGCCTCACCATATGCTTCTAAAAGCAATCGATACGCTTTCATTATTCCGTGTTTTATCATTATTATGTGGTCAAAATATAGTATGGTGAGCAATGAATCTAAGTGGTTCGACTTCATCTTCTGGGATTAGCCGGATGTTTTTTGAAACCCCCAAGATTATATCGGGGGTCAGAAGTGGGATATAGAACGTTTTCAAGGTCTTATTAAATAAGTATTTGTATCGACTGATACTCCAAGGTAATCGATCATCACCGTACTTAGAGTGTGTACACCTTCATAGTTATTGAGAAGAATAGTTGGATTATAAAACAATTGTAGTTTATACTAAGCAAGAAACAAGATTTTGTGTGTGAATTACTTGATTCATAGTGCTAAAGTTGATAAGGGTTGTCTCCATTATGACTGATGCCAACATTTTAAAACTAAAAGCAACACAAGTTTTAATCGATAAATTAGAAAGAATCAACATTTTTGTTGTTAATCAGTTACCGTATTCAACTTCGACTTATCGAACGGTGCGTATAATTGCTTTAGAAACGACATTTGAGCAATTCATTGTACATCAATCAATGTACCTTGGAGCTTATGGTTGAAACAATAAGAAAGCACAAACTTGCACTAAATTTGAGACGTATTTTGAATTAAAACCAGCTATAGAACTACAACATGTAGCGACCGTACAAAACGAACCGTAACCAAGAGTAAGGCAAGGTAATGTTATAGCCAAGTTATCTAGTATAGATAGTAGCATGTTTACTGGAGACTTTACAAAATGGCTCCATTTCTATAACACATTTGATAATTTGGTTCGTAGAAATACCCAATTAAATACATTCACAAAATTTCCACAATTTCCACATTGAGAGTGCTGCGGCGCAACTAATACGGTTTTAAAAAGAATGAACCAAAGAAAAATTAACCAAAACTAACTATCAAGAGATTCTCAATATTTTGAAAGGTCTAATAAACTAAAACCATTTTTTGGTATTCAACCTATAATGCTGTTCATAAATATCGGAGTTGATGAATCAACTAGATCCAAAATTATGATCTTTAAATTCATTAGAATGCCCTACACAGTATACGGATGATTTAATTATAAAAATTAAATTGCCTGAGCTTGACCCAGATACTACATCGAATGGGAGGATGAAGGACTAGCAAATACATTACCGAACCTTAAAAAATTTATAGCTTTCCTTTAAAAATGGTTTCATTCTTTAGAAGGAGAAACCATACACAACACCACACCACAACATCAGCATTCACGTTCATCACATTCAACGATCGTGAACTCATACACAAAGCCAAAATTTGCTTGGGTTTTTTGTGAAATTCCTGGGCATAGAAGAATGCCGTCACGAAATATTAATCATCTAATTTATATGAAACTGCAATAAACTGAATTATTCAATTCGTCACCACTCACTTCTATAGTTTGATGTTTCTCAGCCCAAACTCAAAACAATCCAGTAAAATAAGTCAGTGGCCAAAATACGTTGAGTCAGCAAGCAATGGCTAACAAAACATTTTATGTAACAGCGTTTCTAATATGCGTATGTATTTTTAGCAACACAAGAGCAGACTGTTTTATATCAATGAAGAAGATAAATTATCGCCAGAGTACTGCTCGGCAGCGGACCTCAGCTCAATCTGTTTACCCATAAACTTGCAGCTCAATTAGGTATAATGCGGGCAAGCTGCAATACATGCATGCCTAGAATCAGTGCATCGTTACTATCGTGCAAATCCATGTTAACCATAATTTAAATTCGTATTCATGCATATGCTGCCTAAATTAACGTTCATGAATTGACAAAAATTACGGGATTCCAACTTACAATTGGTATAAGCACAGGTTAATGGACGAAACCGAAGAATATAAAGCTTGCCGACCCAGAATTTTAACCCTCGCAATACCTAGATCATCTGATATGAGCACATTTTTATTATTCTTTGCAAGCTGCTCTCTGCCAAGTACCCTTGAGTCCGAGTATGCCTATTTTACAAAATACATTTTACTTGACTGGGTTGTGGTTGGTCTAGCCTCAAAATATTCATCATCACACCAAAACTACCATGGTCCAATCATGACCTACTCCAAAGATTTTTGATATCGAAAACCTCCCTCTGTTTATGGCCACTCGTAAAATATAGCCCTTCGAAGAATTAAGATCCGTAAGCAGAAATGAAAATCTTAAAAAGGCATGTTCAGGAACAATTGAAGAATATTTACAATTAGGTCATATGAAGCAAGTCACCTCAGGAGAAGCCGATACTACACATTTTTTTACATTATTGCGTGTTCAAGCCTCGGCGCTTTACCACCTAAACACGAGTGGTTTATGGTGCATCGGTGGGAATTTTTCTATTCTGAACACATTTATGACCTTCGACTAGCTGATCAGTGCACATATTCGTAAAATTATACCTTCAGATACTTATTAATTACTGACCATGATGCTCAACTTCAACATATATTCTGGCGAAACCATTCATCAACAACTCTAATGGGATAGTTATATAACCAAAAACGAAACGGACTGAAATGGAAACGAAGTGAAAGACGATTATATAAGACGAATCGATAAAATTTTGACATCTGAAATATCTTTCTTTGTAAAATGGAGGTAGCAAAGGTAAATGCAATTTGTGAAGAATTTAAAAACAGTGAGCATTAAAAAATAACTTAAATTTAAACTAGAAAATAGAAATCTCCAATCAAATTTCATTCTATTTGGAAAATACAGCACAAATTTCCATTATTAAAATCACAGATCAGCATATACAAATTTATTTCATTAGTTTTGGTCTATAAAGGAAACTTGGTTTGGGATTTTAACCAAACCAAGTTTCCTTTATAATTTATCATATTTTCCCTTATGGATTTCTATTAATATTTTCCAGTTGTAAATTTATTGTTTTGACGTCTCAAGCAAAATAAATAAAACAGATAAGAAATATTCACAATTTAAGGGAAGTACGATACAATTGTGGATTACTGCAAGAGCCGAAACGAAAGGCATTTGAATTGAATCAATTCATCCGTTCGTTTTCGTTTCGTTTCTTCTACATAACTAGCCTATTATGTTTTCATGCAACCAATCCTTTCGTTTCATTTCAGTCCGTTTCGTTTTCGGTTATATATAACTAGCCCATAAGGAGTAAGAACTTTAACCTTTCGGCACAGCAAGCGCCTTGTACCGTGTGTTCTAAAATTAACAGACATATATCAAAAACAATACCCGAAGTGATCGGAAGTCATAAAGCGTGACGTATATGTTGATGAAATACTATGACCGGTAGCAACAATCTGGAGGAAGCTAATGCCATAGACAGACTACTGGTTTCGTACTATAATTTCGAGATCATGATTTCCTAAATGAGAACTCAAGACACAACCATTTAATTTACCTTCTCTTTTGGTTTTAAAAAAGTTGGGAACATGTTGAGTAAAATCGCGGCCGACGCTATCAAAATGTTTAGCATTATGAAATTATCAAATCAAATTTGCGATGATTTTACTAATCATGATAGGGGCCTGAAAACGCAGATTGACAAAAATGTAAATACTGACATTTAATTGACTTTTAAATTGACAGAAATGACTTTTATATTGACAGAACGGAAAAAAAATTTATTTTCGCCAACCAAATATCTCAATGACAAATAGAAAACTGAAAGGAAACTAGATTGGTAAGCTATTAGTGTCCGGAATCTCTATTTTTATGGATTCGGCGTTGAGAGCACTAAAATGCACCGAAATGAGAAAAAATATCTCATTCCGAAACTGAGTTCAAATTTAGTTTGAAACTATGGTTACACATGACACACTAATGTCATAGACACACTGTTAGTTTCGTAATTATGGTTAACTCGAAATCACGATTTCGTACTAGTGTGTCATGTTTAACCATAGATTCAACCTAAATTTGAAGTCAGTTTTGAAATGACATATTTTTTCTCATTTCGATGCATTTTAGTACTCACAACGCCGAATGCATCAAAAATGGAGATTCTGGACACTAATAGCTTACCAAGCAAATCTAGTTTCCTTTGAGTTTTCTATATGTCAGTGAAATATTTGGTTGGCGGAAACAAATTTTTTTCTGTTCTGTCAATGTAAAAGTCATTTCTGACAATTTAAAAGGCAATTAAATGTCAATCTTGACATTTTTGTCAATGCCTACTCCATTGCTGTTTAAAACTTATCGAGAAGACAAATAAAATTGAGTTCTCATTTAAGAAATCGAGATCTCGAAATTATAGTTACGAAACTAGTAGTCTGTCTATGGCATTACACGAAATCATGATTTCGAGTTAATCATAATTACGAAACTAAGGTCCGTAAGTTTGAACGAAGATTAATACACAACCGAGGATTTACCCTCGGTTTGGTAAGTTTAAATGTGGATTATTTGGTAAATGGTTATTTTAGAAATTCGCCGATTTCGATGGATTATTTTTATCTTCCGATGATTTTTTCGTCCGAATTCTATTTCGAATTCTCGAACTGTCAGAGTCAAATTGACAATGTAATTTTTTAACATAATAAAAAATGAAACAACATTACATTATCTATTTTAATTAGATAAAGAAATAGAAATATTAGAAAAAAACGGCTTCTTCGTCTTCTTCATCTGCATCATCTGGATCGATGATCTGCTTAACGAAAAAAGAAGAAAACTCAGAACATTTAAAGATCGAACGCATACTGATTTTTACGACGAAGATGAATTTTTGAGAAATTTCAGATTTACTAAAGAAGGTTTTTATTATATACTCAACCTAATAAATGAGAATATTATTCTTAAAGGAGTTATCCGCTTTGCCCAGAACAACAACTAATGGCTGCCCTTCGTCATTACGCTACTTATCATTATAATACGTTCTATTGAAAAACCAATTAAATTTACAATTGCTTTTGTTTTGTACCAAAATGAAATAAGAAATTTAGTAACTTTTTCTTTTTTCGAGGATCTGTTGGTAGCTGTGTGTGTGATGTTCGAAAAAAAAACAAAATACATGGGCTTTTTTGCCCACGGATTTTTGAGAAGATTTTCCTTGTTCAAAATTACGGGCCTAACAGTGTATCTATGACATAAGACTAATAAAACGCAAATTACAAATATTCTAGGCACGGGAGGAATGAATCTCAGGAAAAGGTGTACAATGCACAATGCATCATCGATAATGGCAATTTCATCAAGACACTTGAAATATGTAGTCGTCATCGGACGACTTTCGTTTTAATGTTCAAGTAAAGGTCCATGAAGGACGAGCCACGAGAATAACGGTTTTGACTGAATTAGCTCGTACATTCGATTCATTAACACTCGCACCGCCAGTCATTATAGGTGAAATTTATTTCTGGGAAAACATGATTGAGATCAGTCACTCACTCCCTCAACATTTATTTACTTTCTGGCAAGATTTTAAGAATCTATTCACACTTTTAAACAATCTTCAAATTAGACGGCAAATCATATTAAACGTCGAGCGGAGTTTAAAAAAAGAATTATACCTACACTCAATATCGACTTTCGTCAAATTTATTATTGTTCAGATTCAGCCATCACACTATCATGGCTGAATTCGGAATCGGACACATTAACAACGTTCGTTGGGTCGCAAAAATTCAGGGATTGACAGCAAAGTCACCGTGGCACCATATCAATACCAAATTCAACACGGCTGATACCACGAGAGGATGTTCACCTTTACAATTGATGCAGAATCATTACAATTTTTGCAAACCCACCTCAACAATAGCTGATAGAAAGTATTCCTGTGTCGGATGATGTCCCAGAACGTCGTAGAACTAAGGGGATATTGATATCAAAAAAAAACTTTCAAATCACGAAATTTTCTTTCCATACAAAGGATTATGATGGGTACGTCGCTTCGTTTATAACCGTCATTCAAAACAGATCAACAATCGACACATTAAGTGATCTGAAATTCAATTGGGATCGAATTTAACAATCAATCAAGGCAGTGCAGTTGTTTCAACGTGCACGTCAGAATATTAAAGACCAAAAAACTACTCGAAACATAAATAAGACCTTTCCTTGGCTCCTTACTCCTTTCCTAGATAGCAGTGGAATCCTTCGTGTCGGCTTACACATATCAAACATATTTTACAAAATATCCAATTTTTTTACCATTCAAACAACCAGTATCCCTTTCAATCTTTTAAGAAAATATAAAAACGTGTTCACAGGCCTGCGTGGTACAAGGGTCCCATTTGAAACGCGATATTTTAAAACGCGAAATATCAAAACGCGATATTTCAAAACGCGATATTTTAAAACGCGATACAGTACAAAACGCGATATGGTGCAAAATGGGAGTTTACGATCGGGTTATATCATGTGGGTGAACTTAATTTAATAAAAAAATTATTTTAAAATTTAATTTGAGCTTATAGGAATTTAAAAATCGATAGGAACGGTAGTATATAGGATGGGTATCAGGTGGGTTTGCTGCGCTCCCGCCGCTTCGCAACGCATATTCTGTACCATATCGCGTTTTGAAATATCGGGTTTCGAAATATCGCACTTTGTACCGTATCGCGTTTTGTACCATATCGGGTTTTGAAATATCGCGTTTCGAAATATCGCGTTTTCTACCATATCGCGTTGGTACCATATCGCGTTTTGTCATATCTCGTTTTGAAATATCGCATTTCGAGCGGATCCGATTGGGCACTTAGTGGGGAGACTAGCAAAAAGGGTGTGCGACAAAACAAGTCAGCATAAAATGAACGTGTTACTATAAAATCAACTTATACCAACCGAACGTGTTACTTGTGTGCCATCATTTTACAATGTGGAGTTGACTTCGTCCGACCACTCTTCGTACGCGAAAAAATTCGAAGTAACGGGCCTACAAAATGATATTTTCGATATTTGTATGTCTGGCCGTCAAGGCGGTTCATAAGCTTTATTTCAACCAGAAGTACGTACAAAAATATTTTTTTTGATAACGGACCCAATTTGTGCACACGTACAATCTATGCAAAGACCAACATTTCAAGGATGATATTCGGCACATAATGAAAACTTTTGCTCCATCGTCGGCACCACATTTCGGTGGGGTTTACGAAACAGTCGTCAAATCCACTAAAGACTATTTACGTCGGATAATGGGAGATTCATCGTTAATCTATACGATAAGATGAACACAGCATTTAAGCAAGTGGAAGCTGTATTAATTCGCGGCCGTTAACTCCATTGTCTTCAGACATCAACCTTGGGGCAATTACCACTGGATATTTCCTGGTCGAGAGACCCCTTACAACAATCCTGGATCCAAATATTGAAACTGGAAGGATTCCATATTTAAATCGAAGGTGCCATGTCCAAAAATTGCTTCTAAACAATTGCAACAAACGCAACAACGAAGAAAATGTACAACACCATCCCGAAATTTTTCCGTTGGAAAACTTGTGCTCATAAAGAATGATAATCTGCCACCTTTAAGATGGGAGTTAGGACACGTGTTGGAGGTCCACCCGAGCGGCAATCAACTGTTTATTACTCTAAAATCTGAGAGATGAATCATGAAAACACCAATCACCAAAATGTGTCCCTTTTCTGTTTTGAATATGGATTCGACGTTGAAAGCTGGAAGCGTTCAAGGTGCGGACGATGGATACATATTGTGTTTTCATTATTCCGTGGTAAAAGTTTAGTACACTGAGTCTAAGTAGTTGGAATTCATCTTCTGGAATTAGTCGGATGACTTGGAAAAGCCCAAGATTATACAATTACCATTTTTACCGCACGTGTTTCAAATGCGAGAAACCCGAGCAAAAATTTGATTATTCATTGTCTCGATAACGCATCCCCACAATCCTGCATTGGCATGATTGACATAATATGTTTGGCATTTACGGGCAAGTGCTTCAACGGTATTTCTTTTTAAATGTGAAAAATTGAATAAAGCGCTGCGTCGAATACATACATTGAAAACCTATAAATACTTTTGAAGTTGTATATGTGGTATGCGCAAAACCTATCATACTGGCTATAAGAATACACATTTCGTAGAAATTTAATCTAGAAAATATAATGAAAAAATTATACTTACTTTGTAGTGCTTAAATTCGGGTAAAGTTTCTAGACAAAATATAACAATTGAAAGAAGTATAACAAATACGCTAATAATGGCAACCACCCGTGCTGCCTGTGAACTTTCCGGATACTCAAACAGCAACCACACTTTTCTTTGGTTTTCGTTTGTCGGCAAAGGCTTTTCTTCTTCTTTTATAAAACCTTCATCCTCCCTGTAATATAAAACAAGTAAATACAAATCGTTATAAATTTTAACAATACGAATATGATTTATTAAAAAAAAATTACCTAAATTTATTAGTTGCTTGTTCACCTAATTCATAAAATTTAATTTCTTCACTAAATACATCTAAAGGTACGTTAACCGGCCGTCGTAATCGACCGCCTAAATTTCCACCATAGAAAAAGAAAAATGAGAAAAGAGATAATTTTAGAAAAATTGTTTTATTTGTAAAAATGTTAATATATGATATATGGTTTGTATATTAAATATAATAATCATAAATAATTTTCAACTAACTGAATTAAATTTAATAAGAAAAATGTTATTTTATTATAAGAAGAGATTTTTTACAAGTAAGAAGTTATTTTAATGTAATAAAAAAAAATTAACTTGTATAATAATATAATAACTACAAAATTTGTTGTACTTGTCGTAAATTGTAATGAAATAAATTTTACGTTAAAAGTATATTTTATATTTATAGTGTCATTGGTTTTTAAAATATTTACCGAGATGGAAATTTATTGATATAAATTTAAATGTCTGTGTCCGACATTTATTACAGGCAAAAGGGATGCAATATTTTTTAATGTATATAATAGTTATGTAATGGATAGTTTAAAACAAAAAAAAGGTTGGTAACATGAATTTAAAACAAACCAAAATACAAAGAATAATATATATAGCATCTTATGAAACAAAGCATGCATCAAACTCAGGCATACAAACAGGAGGCGTAACTAAAAAAGCATAACATATGATATAAGCGGAAAGTGAGTGATGATTCAAAATAGCTATATAAATACACCTTCAGAATATCCTTCTATAAAAGTCTAACTAGAACCATAAAATAAAATCAATAAAAAATTTTAAAAAAATATATTGTCGTAGTTGCGATTGCAAGTTCTGCTTGAATCAATTCATACCGTTATTTCCGAACTAATAGTAATTCCAAAAAACTAAGCGTATCGGTTAATATCAATATTAACTGACTTTGGGTTAAATAAAATATGTAAGTATATCTTTTAGGGTAGTTTTTAGAATTAAATAGTTTACCGTTTTTATGAGAAAGTAATCAGTTCTCGCAGTATTCAAAATAGTAAATATTCGTTTGCGACTATGTTCTTGGTACTATTAAACTTGGTTAATCCTTTCTATCAACAGCGCTGGATTTTGAACGCGCTACAACTTGGACTCCAAAAAAATCTCAAGAATGCCATAATGTGCTCATAAATATAAGGTATGTCGTCATAAATTGATTACAATATGGAATGAGTTTTTGTCTTGTTCTTGATACGAAAACTTCAGGGACCAAGGAGATCTTATTATGCTCTTGCGGAACAAAAACATTTTACCCAACGAGAGAATCTTCGTTGAATAACTACATACTTGCAAAATAGTTTTACGTGAGATTATCTTATCACGAATACGTCTCTTGCAAAACACGGCAAATGCAAAAAAGAGCGTGCAAACGGAAGAAAAAATTTTAAATTCGCGGGGAAAGTAAAAATCGTGTATTTGATAACGAAAAAATGGAGCTCTTTCTAGCGCGTGACGGCGCTTTTCGCCCCGAAATCCTCTAAGTTCACACTTCGATTCTCGGTCTACTTGAGAATTCTAATGTTGTCCACTAATTTAAGTCAAGTGGAACCTATTTTCGTTACTGGGTGCGAGTACTTCATTCAACATTTCCTTTACAAGATTCATTTTAGGGCTTTAATTTTATTTATAGAAATAATAATAACTGTCTCCTTCTTGATATTGTTCTTTCTGCCTTGAATAAACTTTGTTAGTGTTGAATCGAACTTCCGTTTTTTAGCAATATTAGTTCGCATCTTTTGTAAGAATGCTGATATGGCAGCCGTTCTCATTATTCGACAGTTCGATATAATCACTAGTTGTGTCTGTTTTACTTATCTGCAGCTCCTCGTTCAGAGATGTTTTCGAATCTACTAGAAAAATTCATCATTTGGGAACATTAAACTGCCAGTTCTTTAATTTAAAGCACCATGTTCTAGCACACTTCCATCTTTTCACAAAACCAACAGCACGGAATAAACATGGTGCGCCCGAAATCCTCTTAATTTTCACTTGAATTGTCGGGTTACCCAAGAATTCTAGTATTTTTTCCCATAAATTTTGGTCAAGTAATTCTTCGATTTCACTACTGAGTGCGGCTGGGAGAGTAGAACTCGTATCTTTATTTATAGCAATACCAGTACGTCTCTTACGAGAGCTGCAGATCAGACTGTCAGATGAACTACATTCGCAATAGATCAGCTGATGTGGCAACTGTTTCATTACTCTTGAATCAAGATTTCGACAATTTCACGGGTATAGCACCTACCAGTATTTATCTTGTCTGCAGTTCCGCTCCATTTTTTCATTACGAGACGTTTTCTAATTCATGCATGATGTACAAAAAGAAACGTCTCTTTAGTGATTAGATAGACGCTAATCTATCATAGGGAATTTGGGAAAAATATTTTCTTAGTATTTTTGCCTAAATTCTATTTTTCTGTCCTACTGATAGAATTATGTAGGTACTTTGATGTAAAAATTTTCGAAACAAAGTTAATTGGAAAACATTTGTTCCACAAACTTTTTATAGGTAGAAATTGGAAATTATTTTTGTTTCAAAAATAAACTGGTTCCGTCAGTAGGCCAGAAAATACAATTTAGACACAAATGCTAGGAAAATATTTTTTAAAAAGTTCCGTCTTCTTTTTATCACACAAACAGCACGGAACAAACATTCTTAACCGTTTGAGTCCCAAGCAGCGCGATCGCGCTGTGAGATTTTCTGTCGAGAAAGTAAAATAAAAAAATCACGTTACCTATACAAGAAACGATTTTTATCTGCGTTGGAGTTTATTTTTGTTGTTTGCGTTTGCACCACAAATGGTTTTACGTTGTTTGTAATGCGTTTGCATTACCTCCTGGGACTCAAGCGGTTAATGTTTCCACCTTATAATACTTATAATACTTAAAAAAAGTGTGGCGCAAAAATAATTCTATAGATGAATAATAAATAATAATATACAATAATGGTTATTCTCTGATCTTGACTCTGATTGGGTTAATTTTTTGGCAGCAGAAAAAATATAAGAGACTTTAAAACCCGGTTAACTAAGGAACACACTTGCAAGAAACGATTAGGTTGTCGATTTGACATCATAATGATATGTCTTTCTGTACACTTTCCCGAGTTAAACATTATGAACAACATCAATGATGTATCACTCCCGCGCACCAATCAATAACGGTTATAATTATGTTGAGACACTATATACTCTATTTTTTTTGTATTTAAGCTTCTTCTTCGCACCTTAGAACAAAGCTGATGGGTCTTCTCAGCTGAACTTCAGCATTTCTCCCTCAGAAGGCTGAATAATCAGATTAGAGAGACGCAAAAGAATTGTCGATAAATTTATTAGAGGTAATCGGTACCACACTCGGTAACACACACGAGCGGAAATGGGATTCAAAAAATCCTTCCTTAGGTAGTTTTCATTTTTAATTGAACTCGAATCAAGTACACAAGACTAGCTTCAAAATTTTTTTGCAAATCTTACTCAATATATCAAGAACTGTTTCTGGTTAATAGACTCTGTATATACTCAGTTTGAAAATAAGAGAATACATAAACAATTTTAGAAAAGTAAGTTCATTATTATCGACATTTATAGGATTTTTCCTACACTGTAAACTTCCAAAATTAGTCTACAATAAGCAAACTTGAGAGAAGGGGTATTTTAGACTCTCAAATATATCGGTCTTCATAAAAGGAATCATGAATTGATTTTCCTTGTTGTACGTTAAATTGAAACCTTAATAAGTTTAGTCGTATTTTTTAGAGGCCATATATTTAATTTTTTCAAAAATACAACTTCTCGGGTAAGTATTGATATTAAGAACCGAATCAAATAAATTTCCTATACAAACACAAAAGCTACACAAATATGATTTTTTTTATATTTTGAACCAACATGAACCGCCCAGTGGCCCTATTCTGGCTTTCCCTGGGAATAAGGAATTGGGAAAAATATTTGCATAGCATTTTTGTCAAAATCATATTTTTCTGGCCTACTGAACGACTACGTTTAGTTCAAAAATGCTATGCAAATATTTTTCCCAATTCCCTATTCCCAGGGCAAGCCAGCATAGGATCGCAGGGAGAAAAAGGAAACCTGGTAATGGGACCATTATTGATATATTGTACAATGATAAGTAAACAAATGATGTAAACAAATTTTTAACTGATTTTTTGGTGAAACAACTCTTCCAACAGGTCCAACCATTCGTTCGCTGGTGGATAAATTTGCTGAATTTGAGACTGCTGGAAATTCAAGACGTACGAACTGTCAGATCAGACAGATGCTAACCGCCCCTTCGCGGATTTTGAAAGAGGATTTGCCCCTTTTCCCGTATAAAATCCAGCTAGTCTAAAAACTAAATGCTGGGGACCTCGCATTGCGCTTGGAATACGGTTTTTAATTTCGTTGAGAATGATGAAAACTTTTTTGCAAATTTAATGATGACCGACGAACCGTATTTTCACTTGAGCGGTTTCAAAAATAAAAAACTGCAGATTTTAGGGATCAGGAAATCCCAGGCCCATTTACGGCCCATTTTTTTCGAAAATGGTCGAGGTGCAAGCCTAACATTAAATGGAGAAGATTATAGGGCAATGATCCATAAATTTTTATTTCCGCTATTGCCACCAAACCCCTATAAGTGATTTCAGAAAGATGGTGCAACAGCCCACACAGCACGTTTAGTTATTGAGGCAACAATTTCCACACCGGATAATTTCCAAAACGACGATCTGGGATGGTCAGCAAGATCGCTTGTTTTGGCTGACTTTTTCTTGTGGGGCTATCTCAAGTAAAAAGTGTGTGTAAATGAGCCCAAAACCTTGCAGCAACTAAAGGAAAACATTCGTGAATAAAATGTATTGCAAGAAACACTCTACCAACTTATGGAAAATGCTGTACAAAAAGCAGATTTTTGCGTTCGAAAACTGGTTCTCATTTACTGATATTGTTTTTATTATTCCTAAATTTCTATTATTTACGTTTTCATTAATAATAACTATTTTAATATTGAATTTTAATAAACAATAAAAACAAACTTCTATTTTAAACAAAACTCAATGTATTTTAGTAAATGGAAAACCGCAACAACATGAGTTACAATAACAAACAATTTTAGGACCTAAACAAATTCTCAGTCAAAAAAACTATAACTAGTACTTAGAATCGCGTTATAAGAAGGTTATAAACAAGGACTCACCTCTTTGAATTAAATTTATTAGAATTTTTAAATCTTCAAATTAACAGCAAAATTTGAATATTTTAGTAAAACGTATATTAAATTAGGGTGTGTAACGAAATCCATGTTTTCAAAATCCGGGTTTTCAAAATCCTGGTTTTTAAAATCCTGGTTATGAAAATCCCGGTTTTGTATAAAAAAACCCGATTTTTAGGAAATCCCGATTTGAATTTATAAAATTTGACATGTGGGGAAAATGGGACTCTTAAATGATTTTTTAACAAAATTCGAAAAATGAGTCTGCGATAAAGTTCTAGAAAATGGCTAATACTGATGGAGTTTGGCTATTTCTTAACAAATTTTGTTGAAATTCGATACGTGTGATGGAAATGTATTTCTAAAATGGTTTTTTGAAAAAGTTCTGGCCATCGCTATGGAACTAGGCCATTTTTTAACCGTTTTAGTTGAAATTCGACATGTAGGTCCTAAATGGGATTCACAAAATGCGTTTTTGAAATTCTGGAATAAACCGGATAAGCATGAAACCTAGCCATTTCTTAACCGATTACGTCGAAAATCGACATGTGGGATATAAATGGGATTTTGTCATTAGGGATGAAACTATGTCACTTCTTAATCGATTATGTTAAATGATTTTTGATAAAGCTTTGGAATATGGTCAATATAGATGGGATCCCTCCATTTGTTAACCGATTATGTTTAAATTTAATATGAGCTAAATGGGATTATTAAATGATTTCTTGATAAAGCTCTGCGTATCTGGACAAACAGGGTGATATATTTCAGAACTTAGACAAAAAATCATTTAAGAATCTTATTTCCATCACACAAGTCGAATTTTGTCATATCTGTAAAGAAATAGCCAAGATTTGACGCCAATGGTCATATTCTAGAGCTTTAGCAAAAAATCATTTTAGAATCCCATTTAGACCTTACTTTAAGATTTTTAACATAATCAGTAAAGAAATGGTCAAGTTCCATCCTTTCGACCGTATTCTAGAATTGTAACAAAAAATCAGTTTTGAACTCGAATCATTCACTTAGAATAATACTGGTCCGTTATTCCCGACACGTTTTTGAACCCTACTCTCCTGGAATTTTTTTATAAAGGCCCTCGGAGAGCTAAACGGAGGGGGGGGAGGTATGCGACTTCCACCGTGTCCGCGAGAATTATTGAAGCCTCTACAATTCGGTATGATATCAAAAGGCTGAATGGCGAAGGACCGAATGTCGAAATGCAAAATTACGAAGGGTCGAATGTGTCGAAGGGCCGAATGTCTCGAAGGGCCGCATACTTCGCAGGGCCAAATGTGTCAAAGGGGTTACTTTTCGTTTTTGGAAATATATTTTTTTAAATTTGTTTTAAGGAATATTCCGTCATTTTTTCTGTCAAATATTAATGAATTTGCTTGATACAATTTTTCTTCACTAAAATGTATCTATAATGTGGAATTTTGATATTCGGCTTCTGCCCCTATAATCAATTATATTCGAAAACTAACAAATTTTTCTAGTAAATTTTAGGGCAAGATATCGTATTTTCATGTTAAAATATTATTAGTCTGGCCGGCCCGAATTAATAAAAAATATTTTTTTCAAAATCAAAACCTTAGAACTAGAAGAAAAAAAACCCGGGGTTTTGAAAACCGGGATTTTGAAAATCGGGATTTCGAAAACCGAGGTTTTAAAAACTTGGATTTACTGCGAGTTCATACGACGGATAAAAATCTCGGATTTTACTATCCCAACGTTTTAACCAATTACATCACGTAAATTATACAACGGGCACGCCTCTTTTCATATAAAAAAGTTGAAAATATTGAAAACAAAATCTGGGATAGAAAAATCCGAGATTTTTATCCGTCGTATGAACTCGCAGTTAGGAAACCGGGATTTTGAAACCAGGATTTTGCAACCCGGATTTCGTAGTAACCCATTAAATCAACCTTATATTAAAAATATCCAGATAAAAAATATAAACACCTTCCTCACGTGAAAATCGAAGTTTTTGGTTATCATTTATTGCGCGCATAGTGCGATTTGGGTAGATGCCTGATTTGAGTTAAATAAACTGCAAAGTAAAAAACGGTAACTTACTTTAATATCATTAATAATTTTTAAAAAATGACGCAATTAACATTATTTACACCCGTTATTTGCCTCATACTTCATATATATAAAAGCATCTGATGTTAAATATAGTTCGACTGATTACAAATAAAATGATTAAATAAAATAAAAAATTTAAATTTTATTTACAAAAAATTAAAAATCTCAATAAATAGTGCTCAATTAAAAAGTTAAAGAAATATACGAGTAAATATTCCATTTCAATGTACATATATACGAGCACTTAATGCTTCATAATTAGTTTAACTAAATGAAAATCATGACTCAATCGAAAATAGTTTGGAAATCGATTTTTAAAATTTTCCTTTCGCTGTTTATATTCAAAATATTAATGTTATTAAAAACCGTGTACACAGTAGTAATGATAATATTAATAGTAATAATAATAATTATAATAAATTAAATTAACCAGTACTGAATAATTTCATTCACAATTACTAATTTTCCAGTTTATTCATTATAATTTTTTTTCACTTTCATTTTTTTCAAATAAAAATAAAATTAATAATGTTTTTTAATTTGTAGTGTGTAGATATTGTAATTCGTATGTGTTTAATGCGTGGGTAATTACATATGGGTGTTATTTTTGTAGCACCGTTGCAGTTATGGGATATATCTTTCTATATTACAGTTTTGCTATTAATCTTGCTAATGCATATTTAGTTGAGTATCTTTGACCGACAAATTACATTCTTGACGATGTACAATGTACCATAACTCAATTTAAGACTGCATGCATGAAGATAATTTTGTAATAATTTATTGAATAAATTAACAAAAAAAAAACAAATCATGTAGTTCCACTGTAATTAATTTTAAATTGGACAGTTTGACGAGCCATGTGTACATACTCGATTAATAAAGTTATTAGCCGAAGGTTGATGACCTCAACTTGAAACTGGAATAGGAAGTAATAAACGATACACAATATAGTCTTGTTTTCATTGCAAACCGAGCAGTACAGAAGTTGCGTTTTTCTGTTCTTATCAGTTAGTTTGGGCGAGACAAGGAGGTCACTCTTTGTGAATAAAAATAGAATCACTTTGATGACATATATCTAATTCGACGTCGAGACGAGGTTAACAAGACGTTGGAAGATTGGTTTCGAACTATTTTTTTAGTTTGATCACTGCAGTCTAATGAGACACCGAATTTTTTAATTTAAAGAATTTAATTGTTGTGTTTTTTTATTCTCTAACCGGAGCAGGCTAGTGAGAGCTGAATTTGAAATTATCTATTCGACCTTTATCTATAACCCATATTGTCACTTTACTAATGTATTTATATTCAAGTGCATCTAGCTTCACTTGATTATGTGACATTTCGAATTATCAGCCATACTTTTCTGAATGTCAACCACGCGTTTTGAATCATCAACAAGAGTTCCAATTTAAGTAAAATTTCATTAAATGGGCTGTTTAATGATCTGAAATATGTCAAATGACATTTTATTTGACATGACGTTATAAACAACAAATCAGCTTGCCGCATTTTCAAGTTTTAAAATAATAAAACATTTACTTTTAGAAATTTCTCAGCAAGTAGAAACGAGCTTCCGATAGCGCGGCTCCGTATTAATATGTGAAGCAAACTAATTTTCTACGTTTTCTTTTCTTTGTTTTGGATACGCAGTTCAGGCTTAGTCTTAAAAACACTGATTACATTAGTAAGTACCAATTTGCATTTAAGTTTTGTTAAAGAAAATTCGCTGCATTCACTGGATACATCTATCGGGCGCTAGAAAAATACGGCAAATGTTTCACTAATTCGAAACCAATCTTCCAACGTCTTGATAACCTCATCTTGATATAAAAGTAATATCTCGCTATCATCCAGAATAATTCAATATTTCACATAGAAATCGAATGTATGCGTTAAATACAATAAAATTCGAAATTACGAAGAGGTTGACAAATGCATAGCAAATCATAATAATTCGCTAAAGCATTGTGATTATGCTTTGTATGTAAGTTCAAAATATTTTCAATATAAATATTTTTGTAGTTTGGTCACTGCAATCTGGTGAGACCACCTAATTTTTGAATTTAGAGAATTCAATGTTTCATTAGTTCGAAACCAAACTTCTAACGTCTTTTTCGTCAGTTTATGGAAAAAACAGCGGTCATAAGTAAAAGATTATTGCTGTTGCACTCTACAAGTACAAGATGGATACGGATTTCTTTCGTTTGTATTTTTAAGGCAAGTGAAATTTGTAGACTTATTTCAATATAAATAAATACACGCCGTTGGAAAATTTCGATTCAGTTAGTTCAATTAGTTTTCAAGTGTTGAATATATACTCATACGTTTTTCCATAACTAGTAGTTTTCTTGTTAAGCAAGTCGATTTGGAGGAATTTGAAGCAAAATGCCTGTCCTTTAATAATATTAGCGAAATCGAAGTTTCCGAATTTCAAACAAAACAATTAGACACAAGACCATCGTGAAAAAAATAGACTGTTGAATACGGCCAACAGACGACTTTCTTTTACCACGAATGTTTACTTAGGTCTCGAATCTCCACACTTGATTTATAATGCTTGGTTTCTAAAATTAAACTTACCGGACATTTGGTAAAGCTGTCTTGTAAAATAAAAAATCATTATTTGTGCTTTAAACAACCAATATGATCCACCCTTATTAAAAATAATTTTATTTGAAACATTTAATTTTCTGTCGTTTTTTGTAAATGCTAAATTTTTCAACTTTTTTCCAAAAATTAAAAAAACTTCCCAAGCTGCCATAGCCAATACTGATGAAAAAGGTTAAGTATGACATTTGATTCTGAATAGTCCTTTTTTTATTTTTATCAAAACTCGTCATTGGATGTAAATTTAAAATCTGTTTGTTTTTAATCGTTATTTTTCATACATGCAACAAACTCGTACTTTTCAAAAAACAAATAAGCTCCTGTGGCTGCCACTTCCGGTCGATCGATTTCAGCCAAAAGTCACTGGGATCTTCCAATTTATGGAAAAAGCTTAGGTATGAAGGTTTACTCGATCAGTCAATCCGTCTGGGCTGTACAGAACACAAAGATTTTTTTAACAATATCTTTTTTTTTTACTTCGGCGATCGAATGGCAAATCTGTTTAAATCTCGCAGTCGAAAATTTTCATGGTTATTCTATTTCGTTATAACTACATTTTATAGGTTATAACTATTTTTTTTTTGACAACTGTTTATTGTATAATCTTAAAAGCGAGTCAACGTTAAAGGAAACCGGTAAATGTACGAAATTTTATTTTTTTAAAATTAAAACCGATTAAAAACCAGCTTTCCAGATGCTCAATGGTTACGAAATGTTTGTTCACTTTCCCCCCTACATCCTCGTAATTTCATTTATTCCCCATCATGGACTAAACATCATGAGGGGCACAATAAGCTCGCGCGAGCCTCTGAGACTTACAAAAGCCGTTTAGTCCCTACTATTCCAAATTCCAATTTGCACTAATACCATAAAAAATACTCCGTGAGGTAAAGGATGAACTACCTCGATAACAAATGACTCTCATTTCATAGATTTCGCAGCAATAAAACAATTTCTTCCAGTTTTTATTCGGACGTTTACCGATTTCGGGCTTTTACCGTGACAAATACACTGTATACATTACAGTATGAATGATTTTTTATAGTTTGCTGTGCATATTGGAACATCACTCAGACCTTTTTTAGTATCCTCCCTTTCCTGTTTTCATATAAGCATTACAAGTTATTAAATCAATTAAAAGAGAAGCAATTTGGCCGAGAATAGAGGCTAACTCCTTTTTTATATTACAGATATATTACATACATGGCTTTAAAACTATACAATTGATTAAATATTTTAGTTTTTGATTTAGAATCGTTCAACTCAAGATGATTTCTAGATGAAATCCAATTAATGACATTATTGTTGTTCAGCTGTCTCACAAACAGATTACGAATACCATTTCTGAAATTTTCTCAAAAGTACTGAAAAATGCTATAAAGTATCGAAGAACATTTCAACAGAGCCTTCTGCCTCGAAAAAAGTACTATGGTATTGTAGCGTATTTAGTATATAAGCTAAATGAATGAAAACAATAGCAATAATGTACTAGATCTAATCATGCACAAATTTATATATGGCAGATTTATGGAATAATAAAAGTGATTATTTTTTAGCCTAAACTCATATAAAACACAGTCACGAATGTGTTACTTTAGCGCGTTAAGATTATAAACTATTATCTGGCGAGAGAGTAAAATTATTGATATTTTTTTCAAAAGGTGAGAAAGTAAAAAAAAAAATATTTATTTTGATATCAAAATGGATAAATAAAAATTAAAAGTTTTCGTTCAGACTAAAAGATTCTTTACAAAGAGCGGCCAGAAAATCATTTTGCAGCAATAAGGAGATAAAGAGTGACGAAAAAAGCGGGTGCGTTTGTTAAATTTTATTGGGACTGAGCCTTATAAATTGATACGCAACGCGAAATGCATACCGGATAGTACGCACAAAAAGTCGTATGTGCTAAGATTGAAGAGATTGGCCTGTAACTGTGAATTCGGTGAATGGTTAGATTATTTAGTGGATAAATGCATTACGACACAAACAGGGAAGGTGATCGATAGGTTATTTGAGAAAGATCAGAAAGCAATAACCTTGGAGAAAAGTTAGAAATAGCAAACACATATGAAAACGTTGTTTTTAGCCGTAGCGTATATAAATTTATGCAGCATCGACAAAAGAGAGGCTACGGAAAAAAAACCTTCAGTTAAATAGTCACGTGTCAACGAAACCTAACCATCAAAATAGTATAAATTTAAGCGAAGAAAATGCAAAACTGCCATTTCCAAAATCGGGCATCTGGCTACAATTTGTAAAGTCGTTAAGAAGAGAGCCAATGCCATTGATGCTAATGTGGGAGAAGGAGAGCAGCACGAGGAAAATATACGAAGGGGTGTACAAGGCGATAACAGCACCAGAAGGTATATTTTTTCAATTTATAATAATTTGAATAGTTACTTTTTTTTACAACAGAAAGAAGTGAAAACAATTTAAATTTTTCTTGACACTGGGGCAAGCCATTCACTAATTTCTTTAAATAATTATAAATCCCAGTATAAAACTGTACACATATTTAGGAGACGAAATTTAAATTTGTGGATTTTTTCCCAAACAAGACGCTGATATTTTCCTTTTAGTGGTAGACCACTTTATTTTAGGTTTATCGATTTTAGGTAGAGATTTTATTTCCAAATTAAAAATTTTAGGTATGGTTACAGACCTCGACAATTTACGTAAAACACCCTTTAAGCATGTATATCTGTTAGATCGAAACCAGCAAAATCAGAATTAGTTTCATGGGAAAACACCAATAAGGTACGATCTAAAATAAAATTCAAATTGGCTATGCTGGACCTAAAGACGGAAATAATTTTTTAATAATTACGGATTCATTTTCTAAATGTATAGACATTTTTAGAACGAAAGATATATGTAACTGCAAATGTTAGGTTAATAAAATAATAAAGACATTCGCACGATTTGGGTTACTTGATACCATTGATACCAGTGCCAGACAACGGAACCCCATTTAGGTCTTCGATTTTCAAAATTTTCATAGAGAAATACGGTATCCGTCATATAATAATCGCTCCAGAACATCCTGCTTCAAACGGAGCTGAGCGAAATTCGGTTAAAAGTTTTAAGAAAAGGTAAAGTGCGCTATTGCGCGAGATTGTACAAAAGTATAGGTATTTGATTATCAGTTGGTTGAAGATGCTTCAACAGGAGCGTTCTTATGTAAGATTATTTTTGCTAAAAAGTTTTGATCTGCTTAGACATATTTTTATGTTTCTTCGAAGATGGAATGGAGATTAAACGTCTTCGTTTTATCTTTGGTTCACGAGATAAAGAAACTTCCCGAGCTAGATGGCTGGACCCCGATGCAAAGTCTCCACAACATCGTATGAATAATAAAGTTCCAACAAATTCAAATTCCAACAACAACCAGCCGGTGTGCGTCGTAGAGGAAGACTTCGATTGCGGTGGCGTGACAATGTCGAACAAGACGACAAGAAAAGAAAGCGATGGGTCGAGATGGATGGTGAACCATACTGAGGGCGGCAAAATCCCTACATTGTATATGAAAGATAGAGGGGTGGTCATATATTGAAAGAAAATTTAATTTTCTTCGTAGCAATCACGGAATTCTTGAGCTATCTATTAACAAAAGGGAATTGAGCGGGCTGAATTTTTTTAAACCATATTAAAATTATACTTGCACTACTTCCTCGGGAAAAAATTTCTCATCTTTATTTTTGCCTTACAAAAATACATCGATTGTTAGTGCGGCTTCTAGCTTATTTTCGAAGAAAAATACCCTATGATGCCTTTTGACCACATTCCATAACAAATAGTCACTGGTTTTGGGTGTATTGGTTTCTCAATCGCCACGTACGGATTTTCAGTGTTTTGCATATAGCAATTTTCCTTGTGTTCACATAACTGCCGACGTTGAAATGAGCGTCGTCGGAAAACATGATTGTATTGGTAAAAGTGCTCGCCTTCTTCCAAACGAGAATTCTCACATTCAGCGAAGTGAAAACGCAATTAATGGCCAACTACTTTCAATTCTTGAACCAATTGGACTTTATAGGCCTTCATACCCAGGTCTTGCGGACGACGATGCGGAACGTGTATTATTATTCACAAGTTCCCTCATTCCTCTCATCCCTCGCGAATTTTCGGCAAGTTTCGGCAATTAACTCACTATACTTTGGAAATAATTTTTCAATATTGCCCCACATTAATTGACTCATTTCATTCACCGGGAATATAATATTAAATTTCTGTCACTTGACAGATGTAAAGGGGTTTTAGGAACGATGACGCACTGTACAGGGGTTTAAGAAACGATGACTAGTAAATATGCACCAACGTCGATTGTAGTAGAAAGAAGCTCTCTTATTATATAATTGGAATTCCAATTCACAATTGTCACTTAATATTTCGGAACCGAAAGGCTTGTAACGGCTGTATTTTATATTTTTAATTATGCTTGGCGCGATCTTACGGTTACTAGTACAACTGCGCAAGTGAAGACTTAAACCTTTACATGTTCGAAATTTGAAATATACAAATATAAGCTGACTTACTCATTACAGAAACAGAACGACTTGTAATTATGGCAAGAATAGGGGCGATAGCATGATGTATTGGAATGGGACGAGGGGAGATAAGGTATGACTCGTAGTTATATAAAGGTCGTGATTTTTGGTTTTGGAGGGAGAAATTTGGTTTTTTTTGGTTTGGATAGACAGAAAAGAAAAAGATATAGGGGTAGATACTCGATCGGCTAGCAAGCAAGCAATTTGCTAGTCAAAATCATGGCTACTCAATCAATTTTACCAAGAAAATTTGAATTTCAAATTACATTTCTTATAAAATTTTTGTTTTTTTTTGCGATTGCGCAGTAAAACAATACAAAAATTTGCTGTTTATTTTTTGAAGCCGCAAAATTTACTGTGCCATCGCAAAAAAAAAACAAAAGTTTTATAAGAAATGTAAATAGAAATTCAAATTTTCTTGGTAAAATTGATTGAGTAGCCATGATTTTGACTAGCAAATTGCTTGCTTGCTAGCCGATCGAGTTTCTACCCCATAAAGTGGAAACTAAATGGTGCGAGTTTGTTAAAACGAATATAAAAAGAAAAAAAAACAAAATTTTGTTGATTAAATATAAAAAATAATTGGTTGATTACATAAAAAAAAAAAAAAGAAAAAAACATTTCTTCGCGCGAATAATATCGGGATTGCGTTCACGAGATTTACATTGTTAACTATTGTAACAACTGTCATTGTAGAAATGACGTAGTAATTAACAATGAGATTGTCTCAAGTATCAAAACAAATGAAAACAATAAAAAGTTGATCTCTTAATTTCTTCATAACATAAAGAGTAACATAATATTACGGAGTATCAAAATAATCACCGTATCCATAAAACACAATTTTTTTTTAAATAAATATATTAAAAATTGAATTTTGTTCCTTAAATTATTTTTCAAAACTACATAATGGTTGTTGATAGTACGATCATGATAAATACACCATTAAAAATGACATTTGTAGAGGCAGTCTCGAGTAGGGTTCAGAAATTTGTAAAAATGTAGAGTTCGTGAACGAAAAACGCACGTGGTCATTGTTACAATGTAGTTTCATGAACGATTTTGAGCTGTCATTGTTAACAATATTGTAACAATGTAACTCTCGTGAACGTGCTCCGGATGTTTCTGAATTGAAAACAAACAAAAACAGAAAAAAAACAAAATAATCCGAAAATAAAATCTGTGTGAGTGCAGTGGCATAGACTCCTATTTCTTTGCAACACAAATTTCAACGTGTCTGTAGTTTTTGTGAAGAAAATTTTATGTTTTATCTGGAACGGTTGTGAAATAAAAAAAAACAAAATGTAATCTTGGGATAAATCACAGCTATAATGAATTATTGTTCAAATAAAAATAATTGTAATAATTATAATAATTATAATCAAGTAAGAAATAATAATAATAATTAAATTGTTTATTGAATTAAAACCAAACAAAACAGAACAAAAAAAGGAAAGAGTTCAAAATTTCTGAGTGGTATTGTTTTTGCTGTGGTGGTGAATGCTTGTAATCCCAAACAAGTACGCTGTTTCGTGCGACGGTTGCTTTTCCAACAGCTCTATTGTTGTCAAATAAACGGTGGAGATTTTGTGTTAAATTTTGCACTGGGCTGTATTGAAAGGCATCGGTACGAGAGACGAGTTCCTGCCAGTAAATTTTATTGTTTCTTTTTCGGATCGGAAAACGTATCGGATCAATTAGAATTTAATTTGAATTATAGATGGAAGATCTGCAAGAATCGCCTACAATCAGTTTCGAACTTAATGAGATTATTGATTTGAAAAAATCAGTCATCTCATCAGGCCGCGGCGACTGACGTTGATATTTTTACATAGAAATATTGTCTATATATAGAGCAATACCATGTAGTTTTACTACTAGCGAATACAGCGTACGAAATTCGATTCTTTCATATTCTCCATCTATACTTCATTTTTACCGATTAACTTTTCGTTGTGTACGAATTACTTTTATATTTTACGTTGTTGTTGTTTTATTGTAATGGTTTTGTTGTGATTGTTCCGTACATTGGTCTATTTCAGTATATCTCAAATTAAATACACATTCGTAGGAAATTCTTCCATTTTGCGTCAAATCTGTATGACAACGACTATGATAATTCATACTTACTTATACACAATCAACTTGCCAACCACTCCATACTTTTTTCTTTCCTTTAACGCTGGATCGCGGATAAATTAGAATTTAATTTGAATTATAGATGGAAGATCTGCAAGAATCGCCAACAATCAGTTTCGAACTTAATGAGATTATTGATTTGAAAAAATCAGTCATCTCATCAGGCCGCGGCGAATAACGTTGATATTTTACATAGCAATATTGTCTATATATAGAACAATACCAATTCGTAGAATTGAACAGCTTACTATATTCTTCTCACATTGCTAGCATAAGAGCGGTTAAAGAAAATCTACCATAAGAACCACAGTTTCAACCGTTTCTATGATGGTCTGTGGAGAACAACATATCGAGTTGCAAGGAAGAATAGTATTATCTGCAAAATTACGCACAGCCTTATTTCAATGTTTCCACGATCGGAACAAAGTGCTCATTAATTGATGTTGAAGTGGTCAGGAAAATCGGAACTGTTAAATGAAGTTAGCTATAGTAGATGCGCTTTCTTAAAAATCTCAAGCATTCTGCGAAAAGGCCTTAATAAAACCATAACGCGAAAACCATAATGAATTAGACAGGAGAAGTAAGCTCCGACTGATTTATGTTTAAAGAAAGATATTGTACTACACACATACGCGTGTACAATATATCGAAATGTAGTCAATTGTAATTATACGCAAGCACAATTAAGTTTACTACGAGCGATTTTCACTATTTTCTGAGTTATACAGTGTGGGCCAAAAGTCACGCCTGCATGTAAAAATAGAATAACTCTTTTGTTTATTATTATTTTTAAATTTTTTCTTCAGATTTTATTAACTGAATTTTCTTATTGTTACACCAACAGGCAAAATTACATGAACGAGCAACGGACCAAAGTGATAGAATTTTACTTTCCCAACGGGCATTCAATTTTACTGACGCAACGAGCCTATCGAAATTATTTCAACATCAAAAATGCACGAATTAATCGTTTCAACAAGTTCAGTGTCAGACTTGCCACGAACAGGAAGACCGAAAACAGTGTAGAACTAGGTGAACATTGATCGTGTACGAGACAATGTTGAAGAACATCCAGAAAACGAAAATTGCACTCACTCAAGTATACAGTATGGCGTGGAGTGACATCACAAAGAGTTATAGATAGGGCCCTATTTCTTAAACAATAAAGTTGGTAATGCAGTGACGCAGGATGAATAATCGCACAGACGACCCGTGCCACAATTACTCTTCTTTTTATACGCGGGCGTAATTTTTGAGACACAATATTGTCTGTATAAGTTAATATACAAAGCAACTTTTCCTTGTAAAACGGAAGTATGTTGTTGACGTTTTCTGGTTATAAAGTTATAAAATTTATAATGCTTTGTTTTCGAAAATGTGAAATATTAAATGTTCTTTAAGTTGCAATTCTAAATTTAAACAATTACTGATTGTACATGAAATGCTAATGTGAGAAATATTCACCCCTACCAGTTTGTTTAGACTAGGAACGAATTGAATTCTATAGACCACTGTGTGGTGGTTAACTGATCCAAATAGTAATTACCAAGCAAATACGTAATTCTTATTTTTGCAACCACAATGCGAAAACCGAAGAAATTCTGAAACAGCACGATATTATGATTAAACAAAAAATTAAAATTTTTGTTCGAGTCCATATAGTTTTATATACACTTTGCGTACATGATGTACTTGATTGCGGTATGTAAATAAATGTTAATTATTTTTTATTTGTTTTTATTGAAAAAATAAAACACATCGAATATTAGAGGAAAAAATAATAATTAAACGTTTCAAATTCAAACAAAATTAAATTTATTGCGGAAAAACATTAAAACATATCGATTGTATATAGAAGAAATTATGTCATCCGCACAAAAAATAAGTTTTTTAATATGATCGATCTTCCAAATATAGTACATCATTTTCATCATAGTCTGAGCTAAATCTAAAAGAACCAGTAAGCCATTTTATCTCTCACACACGAATCAAAAATAAAATCAGAAAAGAAACCAAATATTAATGTTGATTTTAGTACACACAAAACCCCAAAAAGAAAATCCTTCAAAATCTATAACATAAATATTAAACTGAATTTATTGCATTTTGACCATAAAATTATTTATTATGTATGATTCTATTTATAATAAAACTTTCCTTTCTCTATATACGAGGATAGTTTTAATCTTAAATACTAATTTAGAATTCTTTCATCTGATGATCAATATATAAAAATCCTTATCTACAGATGAATACAAAACAAAAAACATCAGATTTCTGGCTCATGCGTACACCAAGCTTTAAGAAGTATTTTTCATCATGTGTATAAACTTTAAACTTCTAGATACCGGCAAGAGGAAAAACTCCTCGAAGCAACAAAATAGGAAAACCCAATAATTGTTTCTTGTATACAGAAAACAGTGAAAAGAATATAAGGCAAATAAGTCGTTTCGTTTGTTTTGTTTTATTTTGCACCTTCAATATAGTTGTAATTAAAATATGAGAAAAGCTCTTAGATTGAGCTTTTTTTTTTATTGCATACTTATTAAAGCAAAATAGAAATGTACATCAAACACAATTTGAGCAGTAATGCAGTAAGGTAACTAATTCGTATAGAAATATATTTTCGCTTGAACCCACCCACCACCCAAACAAAATCTCTCGAACTAGGAAAAAAGGTGAATATTTATACATTTGAGGGGACTTAATGTTTTTATGCGTACGAATTTCATTTCATATCACACTATACATATAAAGCAATGCTCTATACGTATTTCTACCCCTCGTTAACTTTTTTGCCAAGTAATATTATACATGTTATTAAAATATTTAATTATATGATGGTTTAATTATCAATAAAAGCTCTAACCATTTGATGATGCCGTTTATATTAAATTGGCCGCCCAATTAAATAAAAATTTTGATTAAAAAACTTACAACGTTGCGCTAAAATTAGAAATCTTCTTCTTCGTTTTGCAACCCCTCTATACACACACAGAATGAACAAAAAAAAAACTCTGGACAAATTAAATAGTTTATGGCGGTATAAACTAACAACTGCCGAGAGAGTTTAGTCGTTCCGAAATATGTGTAACTCGTTTATATGTAAATATTTTTGTAGATAGTGTATCCGTTCAAAAAACAAGGATGAAAACGGTGCACGAGCAAATGTTGTCTATATTCTAACTGTAGATGGGTTAATTTGTTTTATTGACATTTGGAGAGTCATCTAAATTAACTGAATGTTTAGAAATGTTTTTTTTTAAATTGAACGTGTCACAGCATATAGGGATGACATATGAATAATAAAATTAGAAACACTTGACATCACAGTATGAAAAGCTTTATGGACATCGATAACGTATAACAAAACTGTTATGGTAATTATTTCAGGCACCAGATTTGGTTTAGATGATTTTTCTTACTAATCCCGTTTTAAACCCAAACTGAATTGGAACAAATTTTTGTAGAAAATACATATTCTACAATAATAAAATAGAGGGCTGGAGACAACTATATGTAAGTGTAAATAATGGTAAGTTAAATGGATTGAATTTGCTATCTGTATATTCGGACGATATGAAAATCTATCGACATTGATGGTTGTGATACGTGATAATTAGCTTTGGTGATAAATTGTTTATCATACATTGCACATATAACGAGTCCAATCAGATTATGTGTGTATGGTATAGGCACCATAACGATCAATAAGTAAACAGGAATGCTTATTTTGGAGCAAGGGTTTTGATAGCCCATCAGAATAAACCACAAATTTATATACCTTAAAAAATTAAGGAATACGGGTACAGTAAAAAAAGGTTCAAGGTGCGTGCACACAAAAAAATATAATCCGAAAACCAATTCGTAGAAATCCTGTGGTTCATATGAGAAAAATAGCTGCCAGTCTGAACATGAGATCTTCATCAATGAATCATTTACTGACCAAAGATCTGCACTTAAAAACCTACAAAAAAAAACTAAAATTATAAGAAAATGAAGATCACAAAATCTAATATGTTACCCTCATGGTACGATGGTGATGTTCTTACTTCTTACTCTAACACTCTCATAACAAGCTGAATGATCGTGTATGGTCAGTGCCATTGAAAAACGTTCCAGTATTCCACCAAATAAATTAGCCATGCGAAGGTGTCAACATGTTTCATAGTTGTGATGGGTTACGGACCAACTTCACAAAAAGGAAAGTTACAGCTTCTTTTAATCGAAAGAGGTATCACAATCAACACCGAATACTATGTTGAAAAGGTTTTTAAAAATCATTCGATTCCCCATGTCCAGAAAATGCGCGGATATTAATATTACCTACTGCTTCCAGCAAGATAATCAATCATCCTTCACATAAAACAAAACTAATAAAAGAGTGAAGACGGGCTAATTTATCCGATTTTATCAGTGATGTGCGTCTACGTGTATTTCCGAATTTTCTATATATTGGTGTCGAAAATAGAGTAGACAATTGACTTTTGAGTAGACAATGTCGAAAATTCGTAGAGTATGTAGATAATTCGTATAGACAATGTAGATTATTGATTTTTTCATTATTTTTTTGTACGAAGTCGTCATCTCTTACAATTATCCAATTTTTAAATTGTGTTTTAAATGAGGAAATATCTGAATTGTGGAAGTTAAACTTCAATTTTTATAAGTTGGTCTGATTGAAATATCTTGGTCTGATTGAAATATCGATGTCTTCGATAATGGTACAACCATAAACGATTTCATTTTCGTTCATGGAATAAATTTTATAAATCCAGGTTTAACAGAACCAATTATATTTTAAATAGTTGGCATTTCTTTAGCGTATGCTGGTAGGTCCCGTAACTTTCATACCAACAACCATTTACACGATTCTGTAACATTTGCTGATTTGCAGTGTGGATCCTATATTGGCGTTGTTGTAATCCTTTGAAGAGGAAGCCGGAAAATGAGGGAATCTTTAAGATTTTTTCAGCACGCAGCGGAATTTATAGACATTAATAATTCTCTTCTGGTTGAATCGGTTTAGTTTTTAACGAGATCACATCAAATGTCGGTATGTAATGTATTTCCATGAACTTAATCGATCATCATAACGATCTACGAGGCTGAATTCGGCTATGGTTTCTCAGACATTCTTTGTGCCTCTGTCTTTTCGAAACGAATACTTCATCCCTGATTTTAACGTTCATTTCTTGAGTCTTACTACATACATAACTTCCAGTAGAAAAGGTTTTTGGTTTTGTATCAGCCCAAATTAAAAAATAAAAATTATAAAAAGTTGCCTACAGATATGGCGGCGTGGATTTTTCCACACTAATATTGTTTTGTAACTGGGATTAATCTTTAGTTGAACAAGAATAGACAGGGTGTCCCAACAAGAGCGCCGGATTTAAATTTGTCGCCGTTTTGTAATACGAGTTGTAATGTGATTTTTTTGACATTTGTCACGTACAGAGAAGAATTCAAACGAGTAATTGGGCCGTATTTCTTTGATAATGCGGCTGAAAATGCCCTAACTGTTAATGGAGTGCGGTATCACGAAATGTTAAAGGAGTTTTTGTGGCCCAAATTGGATGTATAATATGTGGAGGACATGTTTTTCCAATACGACAGTGCGGCCCCGGTGGCAAAGAGTTAGCATGCTTGCTCCACCGACCGAAGGTCCGAGGTTCGATTCCCGGTGGTGACAAGGAAAAAATTTCACGGCTGGTTTAGGATCAATGAATTAATCACTCATTATCCGAAATAAAAATATGATTATGAAACCTCATTTGAGGCGGCCAAATCCCTTGAATGGGATATAGTGCCAGAGAGAGAGAAAGAGAGAGAGAGAGAGAGAGAGAGAGAGAGAGAGAGAGAGAGAGAGACAGTGCGGCCTACCACACAGCACGTGAAACAATGGTGTTACTGCAGACTAAGTTTCCAGGCCGTGCCATTTCTCGATTTAGCGATGAAGATTGGCCACCAAGATCATGCGATCTAACACCGATGGACTTTTCTTTGGGGCTATGTGAAGGAAAAGTTGTATGCGAATAAGCCTGAAACAGTTAAACATCTTAAAGAAGAAATACGGCGCGTTATTGGTGAAATACAGTCACATTTATGCGAAAACATTATTGAAATTTTCAACAAAAAAATAGTCCTGTGTCAGAGATTTCGTAGTGGCCATTTGCCTGCTGTTGTATTTCGCGTTTAATCGGAACTATTTTTCTTTATGTTGAAATAAAAATGTTTGCTTAATTCAAAAATAAATGTATTTTTCTTTAAAATTAAATCCGGCCCTTTAAAATTAAATCCGGTACTTTTTAATGTAAGCGATATCTATTTGGTTCAGGTTAGCTGAGAATTAAATTTCTTTGAGAAATTGAAATGACGCCTTACAAAATCGAAATCCTTGGTCTCGGGGAAGTAAACCGGAAAACAAGTGCAAAGTCAACACAAGCGAAGGGAATTACATCTGAACGCGATGAATTCACCACAGCTAGAAAATCAAGAAAATGGAAAGAGTGACCATATATGCTGAAAACATTTTCAAGGTAGCAGGCCCGAAACATGCACCACTACATCAACGCGTACGATAGGCAAGTGGAAAATTTGATTATAACGATTACCAAAAACAACCACAACACAACACAACCATAATGATATGAGCAATTTTCGTCTTAGTTAGAACTTCATAGACAATCAACTCGAAAATAAAAAAGGTACAAGGTCCCTCCAGATCAGGGCGGTTATTCTTGAAATCGGTGGATATTTCCGCATTCGAATTATAATTTACATTAAAATTCTTTATATTCGAATTTTCCGCCTTTTTTCAAATTTGATTGCAGTCTTCTATTATTTATTTCACAACCAAAAATCAGTGGAAATTTCCGACTGGTTAAATCAATGAGGATTTATTCTCCCAAATAATAGAAAACTTGCAAGCAAATTTGAAAAAACGATTAAAGTAGCCGGCGAAAAATTTGAATATAAAAAATTTTAATGTAAATTACAATCCGCGGTGGATATTTCCGCTATCCACCGATTTCAAGAATAGCTGCCCAGTGGCTGTATTCTTGAAATCGGTGGAAATTTCCCCAATCGGAATACAATTTGCTATGACATTCTTTAATTCGAATTTTTCGCCGGCTTTTTATCTATTATTTTCTATTATCTATTATTTTCTATTATCTAGTATTTGTATATAACTTTTCAAATTTGTATACATATATTTATTCCCCTACTATGCCAATAATTCCACATCGATTTACCCAGACGGAATTTTTCCCTTCGTAGGGGCAAACAATTATGTTTCTCAATTTAAAAACAGAAAAGAAATTTAAAAAAGTGATTAAAGTAACCGGTGAAAAATTCGAATATAAAGAATTATTCATAGCAAATTATATTCTTCAAATTGGGGAAAATTCGACTGATTTCAAGAACACGGCACCAGAGCGAAGTTGCATCGATCATATTAACACAACACGCAACATAATTGAGTAGTCTAATGAATGCACTTTGTGAATTGGGCATTCCAAATAACTTAGTCAAACGCGTACAAGAAATGTGAGTAATCGCGTTTAATACAAAGGCAAACAAAGTGAAACATACTGTAACCAACTTCTGCTCCGTAGTATTAAGTAATGTCATGAAAAAAGAAGATAGCACGTTCCCCAACGGCATCTAGTGGGGATTAACGGAGAAACTTCGGAATGAAAAGTACAGAATAAAGTAGAGAAGCTATCAGATCTAGCAAAAGTACGAGGATCGCTCAATAAGTACTCGTGCGTTAGGAATGAAGATGCAAGATTTTTAAATTTTTATTTTTCAACGTAGTCTCCTTTTAGGTCGATACACTTTTCTTAACGTTTCTGCCATTTCTTTAACCCCACCAAAAAATACGATTTCTCGACTCTTCAAAATTCGTTTGATTGATCTCTTCTAACTGATTTTTTTTCGCCCATCCATGTTTTCATGATGGAGAATATAAACAAATCGCAGGGAGCCAGGTAGAGTGAGTACGATGGGTGCGGCAGTAATCCGTAGCGGAGTTCGTGCAATTTGGCCACGACAATTTCGGATGAATGGGCGGCTAGAATCAGCAATCGCGGCACCCATCGGACCGGCACCTTTCTCACACTTACCTTATCATTTAAAATATTAATTTCCATTCCGTACGACACACCTACGGTCTCTGCTAGAAATAGAAAAGGTCAATGAATTCACCTGTGGGTTAGATGAAAATTAAAAAAAAAAACGAATCAACAACGGCATGTTAGACATATAGACATAACATTCAACATGTTAGACATATACTGTGGAACACATCTGCCGTATTCCTCAATACCAAGTTAAGATACTTCTGGACCACCAAAAAACGAATATTGAACTCTTTATAAGCAAAATAGCTAAACAGTCATTGGCATCGATGTATCAAAGCGCGAGTAGAGCCTATACACTGAGGAAGTCCCAGAATAACATAATATGAAGGTCTCTGGAATGGAAAATCGAACGATTAGCTGTGACATTGAAATGAGCGATGCTAGCAGAAGCAGTCCTGGCTGGAAATGAAAGCAATAGCACCCAACAGAATTAGATGGTCCAGCCTATAATAGCCGCTATGCTCATAAATTTGAAATAAAGAAAAAAATATTGCTTGCGTCCGTTCTACGAAGCCCATATCAAAATCATTGAGAAACTTCTAAAAACTCTATACACTACTTGACCTGCAAAGCTGCATGGGTACATGACCATAATCTACCGTACCACGTAAATATACAGCAACAACCACCATGTCTAACTGGATGTAAGATTTACAACTTGGCAACGCTAGAAGAAATGCACTTTTATTGGTAATCTCTTGCTGGGTTTAATCGTCGCACCGGAAGTACTTAGTTCAATTATAAATATACATTCCCAGTAGTCAACTATACTTGTTAATTTTCAAGTCCAAAGCGGATTTTCGTTATTTTTACAATAATAACTTTCCAAGTCAAATTTGTAAAGGAACATAACTATCACGGGCAAGCGGCAAGTTCCTGCACCTCCTTTCTAGCATTTAATTATCTCAAGATGAATAAACAATATTACGGGTATTTAAGGGAAGGGGTCAGTAAACTTTTCGGTAGTATAGACCTCATTTACCATCGATTTTTAATCGTTTAACGATTTTACGAATTCGTTTTTTAACCTAACGAATCCATAAATGTGCTTCATTACCATATTAAAGCTTGGGTTCAAGTTTTTAAATGTGTTAAAAGTATTTAATGTATTGTCCATATTGAAATGATTCCAATAAAAAAATCATAGAATTTTTATGATTGTTAATGGAACATAGCACCTTCAAAATTGAAAAAAAAAGTTTTTCAAAGATTTTTTTTAATGGAATAAAAAGAGATATCTTAATGAAACTTTCCATTGCCATTTTATTTAACTGAAAGTATACAAAAAAATTTTTTTTAGATTTTTTTTAGCCGTCGTCTGCTACAAGGGTTTAAAAAAACAAACGGGTTTTATTCAGCATTAAATCGCCCTTGGAATGAACTAAAAGGAAAAAAATTGGTTGAAAAATATAAAAGTGGCGGCATTTTTTCGAAAATGCAGTTTTTTTGTCCCCTCCAATTAGTTGTAACTCAAAAAATTGAAAGCCGATTATTCTATTATGTAGATCAACGTGTTAAAATTTTAGAACGATTGGATAAGAAGTTTTTTCTTAATCTTGCACGCCAACTTGAAAAACGTCATTTCGAGATAATCGCGTTAAATTATCGCGCTTTAATTAAAATAGACGCGCTTCGCAATAAATAAAATAAAAATACAAATAATGTTTTTTTTTGAGATTTTCATGTTTATATCATTAAAATCATGTTTTTAAACGTTCATTCTAACATATTCTAACATAAAAAAAATTCGATTTTTTGAAAATTTGAAGGTGCTATGTCCCCTTAAGATAAATAATAATTAAACCATTTGGATATATACGAGGGTTGCCTGAAAATTTCCCGACTTCACCATGAAGATGGCAGCACTCATCAACGAAAGTGGAAGAGTGTGTTTGCGCATCCGTTTAAAGGTACCGAAAATCAGTTATTTAAGACGCGCACTTGTTGTGTAACAATCGGTCCAGTGAGTCGATTTGAATGTTTTTGTGAAAATGGAAAAAATCGAGTATCGAGCTATCATTAAATATTTATTTTTTGAAACTCAATACGCCTACGCAAATCAAATATGAATTGGAAGCTATGAACGGGAATTGTGCAACATCATTTACCACCGTGATATTTTATTTTGGCCAGTTAAATTTAACCGACGGTCTTAAAAAAACTAGTGAATCAAACACATCATCTTTTTTTTATTGAGGAGCAATTATTCCGATATTAAATTTTTATAAATTAATCAGTTTACGTACAACTCGATGGGAAATCGATTACCCGTAATGCCATGCACCAGGATATTGTACCTGATAGTTATCTCGAAGTTCATAAACTCTCCGATCTGAAATGGACTCACACCTCGCCGATATGCATTAATATCGTATAACCGTTGATGTGCTTATCATTTTGTGTATGACAAGTTTCAATGATTTTGGTAAAATAAATTTAATTTTACAAATGTTGTTATTAAGTGTGTACATATTGTGGTTACCCTATTTTTATGCTCTAAAAACGTTACTAAATACTATTACTAAATAGAAGAAATACACAAAAATAAAATAGAACTAATCCATTGTTATCAAACTTTGAGATAACATTAGATTAAAAGTAGGATAGTATACATTTCAATAATTCTAAAAATTTTGGATATTTTCTTTGTTGTGGTTATTGGGAATGTCCTCCCACGCTCAACTATTATCTTTAATAAATTAAAGATTGAAGTTATGATACGAATGTATTCAGATTCCTGTAGAAATTTTTTTAAATATCAAACAATGCATGACAATATTGAAGTGCTAAAAATACCGTTAACTATTATTTGTAAGCAAAGCAAATATCGAAAATTGTATTATACAAAAAATATGTTGGTATTTATAAAATTGAAATTTTTATATAAAAAAAATTAAATCTAAATTTCCATAACCGCTAAATTTCGTTAAACATTAACATAACGCAAATTACAGAACGACAATAATTTATAAATTCTAAATATACATACGAGTATTTAATACGATAGATTAAAGATAATTTAGTACATCATTTCAAAATATCTACAAGAACATTTATAAAGAAATATTTAGAAAAAAAATCAAAACCAGATAAAAAAAAAATTGCGAAATTATATGAAATTGTCAATTTTCTATTTATTTAATTAAAAAAATGTTTTTTCTAGAAATTAATTTTTTGGGATATTTTAACCATTTATTTTACATAAATAGATATTTAAAAACTAAAAATATTGTAGAATTTTAAATTTTTGTTATAGTAAAATAAATAATAATAGTTAAAAGTGGATACTTGTAAAAATCGGTAAGTGTGTTTATTAATCAGATGGCGTATGGTAATTAGCTATGGTTATTACGTTTTAACATTATTAATTAAATATTTTCTTGTAAAAAGTCTAAATTTTCTTTTCGAGTTCACTCATGATTCCGTTATAATGTGTGTCATGCCAAAACATAGTTCCAGGATGAGATGTTTTGTTCTCATACTGAGGCATTTTAGTGCTAACAACGCCAAATCAATCAAAAACGGAGATTGCAGGCAATAGTGTGCTAAAAAATCTAGTAATTAGCTTTGAGAGTTTTCCTTTTTCTGACCAGCGAGTCTTTGAAAAGCCATAATGGTACTTTACGAAATTTAACGAAAGTTTTTATATACGGAAATTTTGACACATCACAACAAATGTGAATTTCGATCTTTCATTGAGATTGAACGATAATTTTCGCTCTTGTTAAAGAATGTTAAGAGGCAGTTCAATTTCAACGAAACCGAATGAAAAGTTCTTAAAGTTTCGCTGGTCAGTAATAAGCATATTATTATGGTCGTGTTCTTGCTTAAATTCTTAAAGACTCGATGGTGAATGCTATAGTTGGAGGTGTGTTCTTCAGTCTACATTGTTACAATATTAGCTGTGTTTTTTATGCTTGCTCTAAACCGGTTCAGTTCATGTTTCATGAAACAACACAAAGACGCTTCATAGATTTAAAATCAAAAGTTTTGATCTAAAACAAAATTTTGATCCGGTTTTCCATATTAAAACTAATCGGGATTACTACAATACAAACATCATTTTGAACCTGAATCAAGTCTGTCTTTGAAGGTGTTAAAATAATTAATGTGTTGCTGTTGCATAAACTTATGCGAAGATAAAAAGTTCTTCTAGTTTCCTGATTAATAATGGAGGCGAAATTGAAAAGTCGAAAGGAAGACTAGCAAGAATTGACAATTTACTGCAATCTTCACCGTCATCTTCAAATGATTGGTTCGACGACGACGAGTGCCATCAAATCATGGCTGCGTGAAAAACGATTAGCTCGTAACACTAGAAGCAATCAATCAAAAAACCTTTGCGCCAGGAAATATGCGATCAAGTATCTCTGGAAAAAAGAAGTGTCTATCGTTCTCTCAGTATTTCAATCCTACTTCCAAGCTACTAAATCAGAAATGACTCCTATTTGAGTTCCACTGGACGAGAAAGTACTTGTTCTGTATCCCACAGTACAGGAAGTAGACGCAGCTATTAGTAGATTAAAACTGTAATGACGTCAGAATTTCATGACGGAAGCCCTGCAAAATTATTAAAGCATGTAGGAGCTACTCTTGCATCTAATCTATATGCACTCGTCGTTGCGATCTGGGACCAGGAGGAGTTTATCGAGGAATGAAAGACCCCACTCCTCAGTTGTATAAAAGTATGACCATATCAACTGTGAAAATTAGCGTGGCATATAGCGCTTATAAACACTGCCTACAAAGTGCTAGCTAATGTTGCACCTGCCAAAATCACGACACTTGCTGAAAACATTATGATAGTGACTACCAATGTGGTTAAAACCCCAGCCAATCAACCACTACTGGCCAATATTTAACTTTTGGGGATAATTCTCCCCTTTGGGGATCCTACTCTCTCAACCTCGGACCGCCATTTATTTTGCAGATTTCATTACCTGTCCATCAGAACTCTCTTATCATCATATATCAGGACCCTAGATTTCCGTTGAATGATTTTCATAGATCACTGTATTCAAATAATTAAAATGTTCATGCCTAAATTGGGCGCTTTCAGGTATTCTATACTGATTAGTGAAATGATCGCCAATTTGATTTGAAAATTTCATAGTGCTAAACATTTTCATAACGTTGGCTACGATTTTACTCAACATGTTCCCAACTGTTGGGTCAAAGCGCCCATTGTCTAATGCCCGGTTGCATATAAAAATAACTAACGGCCGGTTAGTTGTGCGCCAGTTAAATGTTTCATATGAAATTTGATTTCGCAATCAGAAAAAACTCAACGCAAACTTGATTGAATATATTTTATTCCGTGGAAATATTTCAGGTCGATTTTTTCGACTAAATTATGAACTAAACTCAGTAATTCACAATAAATATTCATATATGGCAGTAACATCAACAAAACAAGCTGTGCCTGACTATTCAAAATACTAAATTGTCGATTTTTCGTGGGTAAAGGAAATATTAAATTAAATTAAAATAATGGAAGATGGTATGGAAGTTGCATTATCTGCAAATGTTATTATAAACTACGAATAATGTTTAAAAATAAAATAAGGTGTCACGTAAAAATTTGTACAAATTTGTACACAGTAACACATTTGCATTAAATACCAAATTATGACATTTGACATCTAAATTGAAAAGTTTCTTCGCGAGGAGACTCTTCGTTTGTAACCTGGCGGCGAATAGCATAAGGTCACCTCAAAAAGTTTAGTTCATCATTTAGCCGAAAAATCGACCTGAGCCTAGATTCCGATTTGGGGAGAACGAATGGCATGAGATTATTTTTTATATTTATCATATTAGCTTACTTGAATTTTCCATTTTTTATTGTTTTACCACAAAATCCCGTTCCACTAAAAAATTTCACACAACCGGAATCCACCTACAGAGGCACACAGCATTAAATGTTCAATTTTGATTGGATATCTTTCTAACTAATCGTTAAATATTTCCATAGAATAAAATATATTCAATCACGTTTGCGTTGCGTTTTTTCTGATTGTGCGCGTCCACATTGGGACTCATGATTCCGGAATCAAATTTCGTTTCTTTCCCCCTTTATCTATAAAACTGGTTTTTTGCGCCGCAATAAAACCGATTTTGTAGGTAAAGGGGGAATAAACGAAGAAATTATTCCGAATCATGAATCCCAATGTGGACGCGCACATTGCGAAAACAGAATTCATTTAAAACATTTAACTGGCGCACAACTAAACTGCCGTTAGTCATTTCCTGTGCAGCTGGACATAAGTATAAAATACTTTAATTCCCGTCTAGCGACCGAAATTGCACTTAAAGTATTTGCAAATATAGAAAATTTAAACATCTCTTGGTTGTTTTTTGGCCTTAATATTATATGTTCGGTCTGTCGATTAGTAATTCTGGTTTAACAGATAATCTAAATTTTCTTATATTAGAAACCACTCTTTAAACTAATCTTGATTATTTATATTAGATTAAACCTTAAAAAAACTGGTAGGTTTGTAGAAAAACACAATTTAGTGGTTACAGCAGAACGAGTTAAAGCAGAAGATCTCATTTCTAGCTTAGTAAGCAAAATTAGTCCAAGGGGCTTTGTGAAACGTAATTTTTGTGTAATGTAAAACGCTTTCAATACTACAAAAAAGAAAAGTAACGAAAATAAAAAAAATCACGCGATTGAGTGTTAGGTCTTTCATATTTTTAGAGAAGATTCCCAACTCTAAGGGGTTCCAACACCTAGATTTTTGTGAGCAAGGAATCGTAATAAATTCAGTTGAATTGCGACCACATCCTTTTTTCTTTTACATAAAAAATTACTTTATTGACGCTATAATTATAGCAAACAGGTTGATCAAGCTATTTATTTTTTTTTTCAGTATATTGGTTCGTGTATTCCAGTGGATACAAAATGCAACAGCAATTTTTTCTGAACTAAATACGATTGCTAATGTTAATAAACAAAAGTACGACGTCGTGTGGAGTGCAGAACTCAGAGTCGACTTACCTTTCATGTCTGACATAATTTTGTAGCATGCAGATGGTAGACTGTAAATGTGTTTCGTAATGGAATTACGAAAGCAGTGGCATCCCCGTTGATGACTAATGCCGCACTGTAAATTAGTCATCTTGAGGAATACTGGGATTAACAAGTCTAATAAATTTAGAATTTATTGAAGTGTAAAAAGATGTAAATATATTAAGTTGAAAACTTTATGCTAAATGCTCCGTGATTTATGTGCAAAAATCATTACGGTGAATCAATACTCTACCGAATAATTTTACAAATAACAGCACTGTTTATTAACATCAACAAATTGACATCCCAGGAATTAAGGGAAATAGAAAGCTCCTTAATTATATTTTGTTTTTTAAGGAAAAGAAGGCCGAAAGGACTAATGATGCAGGACCTTCTAGAATGACGCTAATGTCGACTGAAAATGGAAAGTCCGGCCTAACGAAGAATAGGGCCTTACTACATAAAAATTTCATATACATATTTATCTTCTTTCTTCCTATTCTACTGGAAGAAAACAATAGCAGTCGAAACAACGTCGTATTCAATCAGGTAATCGCATTTAGGCCCTAGGTATGAAGTGAAGGAATCGGAGCGGTGGATTAAACAGAAAATACTATATCAGTAGACCCGCCTCTACTCCCGAACAATGGAAACTAACTTTGAAGATGGAAGCCTTCAAAATATGATCAGTAAAGTGCCAAAAGTCCCAGCAAACCGTAAAATTAGACTGACACGTGGCAAACTAGTTGACCAAGACGTTCCACTTACCGCATTGGACGAGAAAATTGTTCAAATTAAGTACGTCCGAAATCTTAAAATTTACGAGTTTAGAGCAGAGAAAAGGCCTCTTGAGGTTCAATAAGGATATTATGCAGATAATGAAATGTCGGTATAGAGCCACGTGACATAATAATTCTACGAAGATGCTTCAGGTGTGGGATCTTAAGTCACTATTTCCGAGATCGCAGGCAACGATGAACTGATCGAGGCAGCAATATTAGAGCTGGGGAGAGGCATGGAGACCAAATACTCAGTACAGGGCCAACAAGAAGACTGAGAAGAGAGTGCACTACAAAAACACACAAGAAACAGCTTACCGCATTGAGCAAAGATCCATGAAGAGGTCCGGACGAAAGTTTTAGTACGATGATTGAGAGTGAATCGGCCAATGGAGATTTTGGGACGAAAAATACACAATGATTAAGCCGAAGTACAGAACCAGCGCTATATGGATAAATTGGATTCGCAAATCGACCTTCTTCGGATATATGGTGATTTCCGGCGAAATTCCATGGCTTTACAATCCTACGATGGGCGGCCATACAAAATTGATAAATGTATATATATAAGAAAACCTTGGAAGTAGATGGAGAGTAGTCAAAGGTGATTAACTGAAGTAATATGCCACTGGATATGTCTGTCTCAAAGAATTAGGGTGAGAGTTATGTGACAAATTTTACTAGATAATGATGCAGTTATGGGCCGGGTGTGGGGTGCGTCTATTTAATATTAGTATTAGTTTAGGTTTATAATTAGTATGCAGATGCTGAAGTCAACGCTGAGCATGATAATTGTTTCTTTCGTGTTTCTTTCCTTCCTCGTTCAGAGTTAAGAGGCTCAATATATAGTAGATATAGTATAGTGCTATCCTCGGCCTGGTATTTGGTAAACGGTACCATATTATGGTATGTATTTGTAATATATCGATAACAAACCAATTATCAAAATTCTTAGCAAGTTTAGCAGAAATTTGATTAATATGTGGTTAAATCAAATTTCTGCATATTAGGCATATTAGGTATTCAAAATAGTTAATTTTTTAAGAACATCCTAAATTCGTAGGTTAGTAAAGAATTTATTTAATATGTGAACCCCGTCCTAACCCAAAAGTTATTTTTTATAAATATTTTTTATAAAGAAAAATTGAAATTTCAGTTTGTGTTTGTTGGCCTAGGATAAGTTTAACTTAATTAGCCTAACTTCAAAGCGTTTTTCCGCTTGTATAAGAATATTATGGGTCTGGATAACTCAAACATAACTTAAACGAAATGGATCTGGAGGAAATAGGTTTAGCCCTTTATATTCGTATGCCACGCTGGAGGTGACAATACTAATTACTCTAAAACTCGCATATCAGTCTGTAGAACACACAAAATATACCACACTGTCAAAGATTACAAAAATTAAAACATTTTCAAGGAAATAAATATAAAATGTTCAATTCTACCACTGTAAATTATTTAATTCATTTAGCTAAAAATAATACAAGTTGACACCCAACAACCTTGAAAATAGATCGAGTGCAAAGAGTTAATTATAAGATCTCTCTCTCTCTCTCTCTGGCACTATATATCCCTTCAAGGGATTTGGCCGCCTCAAATGAGGTTTCATAATCATATTTTCATTTCGGATATTGAGTAATTAATTCATTGATCCTAAACGAGCCGTGAAATTGTTTCCTTGTCACCACCGGGAATCGAACCTGGGACCTCCGATCGCTGGAGCAACCATGCTGACCACTTTGCCACCGGGGCGGATAAGATCTGCACTATTTAAATTTTTTATTAATCATTTACAATTCTTACTATTTAACGAAAGATTACATCTTTTCGTGGATGACGGAATTTTGATTTTCGGAGTTGTATTTATTACAAGCCTCTACGACAAAATGTAACACGATCTTCAAATTTTTTAAATGATTTAATATTAATGATATGGCCGTGAATTACGAAAAGATAAGATTTTTTTAAAATGTCGAAAAGATTTTTTTAATACGTATTAGTTAATTGAAGTGGGACAAATTTATTCGTATGCAACCAGTATCATCAGACGTTCTAACTTCGGGGTTAATTTTTTGATGATCAAAATATCAAACACGCTCTGATTCTTTCATCTAAATCACAACTTACCAGCCTAATTAAGGCCATTATTAATTGGGTATATGCGTCTACGCTACATGGAACTCTGGATAATAAGGGGAACATAAGGAGTAATTGATCACATTCAAAAATGAATTGTCTATTTTTGATTCCAAACTAAATCGGGACGGATCATCCCGATGCGGCCATTCACACCATCGAGTGTCGATTATGCCGGTCCATTTAAGATACGAATCTCAAAAGGCAAAGGAAATAGGGCCTACAACGGATATATTTGTGGTCTTTGTATGTATGTCTTTCAACAAAGGCAGTCCATCTTAAAATGGTCTCTGATTTAACCGCAAACGCCTTTTTGGCAGCATTCAAAAGATTTACAGCGTGACGGGGAAATGTTGCCCACATATACAGTGATAACTGTACGAACTGCATTAAGGCAAACAAACTTCTAAATCAAAATCCACTGCCTGGGATAAGATTATCCAGGATGATTTTTCAATGCAGAGCAATACAAGGTACTTTATACTTCCAAGCTCTCCACGTTTCAACGGGGAAATCAAACGTTAACGTACGAGTAATTTTCCATAACGCTATATATGATCGAAGCATCATATGTCAATTCACGTCCTGTGTCCTATATCCAACGATGCAAATAATTTGGATCTTCCAATTTAGGGACATTTCTTAACTGATAATGCCTTATTTGCCCTTCAGAAAATGATTTATTAGATGGAATTCCCGGTATATTAACTAGATGGGAGTTAGTAAATCAAATGGCCCAACGCAGTTTTCAAAATCAGGCCAAATGGAACATCAGACACCCAAACGTAACGATGGGTGATTTAGTCTTTATAAAAGAAGATAAGTTACCTCCTTTAAGGGGTTGATTCAAGGAAATTCACAGGGTAAAGATAATCTCATAAGAGCAGCCACGATTTCCACTATCAAAGCAGAAATTAAACGTCCTACTACAAAAGTATGTCCTCTGGCAGACTTAAAAGGCAAGGCAACTTTAAGAAGCACATCTTCTGTTAAAACTCGCCCCACCAAGTTTCAGATGCAGGAGAAAAAAGAAACAGGAGGCATATATTTCGATAATATAGGAGAGGTTCAGCTGCTTTCTGCATACTGTAACCTAATAGTTCGATATAACGTGAAGAGTTACTGGGAAGAAGTCACCAAAGCACAGAAGAATCTCCTGTTGCTTGCAAGAGCATGTAAAAATATGCAATCGATGCATATTTTTGATATGTTGGTCAAACAACTCCAATTACAGTTTGACAGTATCAACGAAGACAAAGACTTCATCTGCCAGTATCAAGAGACACACCGCAAGCTCTGACTCGGTCGTAGGGTCAACGGCATGCCAATATCAACCTATATATGTACATACATAATTCACTTGTGGAAATTGTAGACCTATCAAATATTTTGAATTAGATGACTACATGACGTTTCACCTTATCTTAAAGATTCAAAATATTCTGCGAAACAAAAAACAAGTGATTAATAAAAATGTGTTTATTAAGTATAAGTGTGTTTCGCCAAGTGCCTACGGCAAATAGCGTAAAAAGTATTATATATTAATACTCTTATTTTTTCATACTCAACCCTAAAATGACCCCTAAACATGATTCGATCCGCTAGATTTTTTCAGGGTAGGTCGACATAAATGTTGCGCTGTGCGTAGGTTAGAAAAATCAGAAAAATTCCACAGGGAAGTACCCGAAACGGGTACCTCAGGTGGTTTCAGAAATTTTCGGGACGACCGAAATGCAATTTTTTTGTTCAAATTAGTGGCGCGCGATTCAAATTCAAAGTTGCAAAACAGTTGGGGCGCGATTCAGATTCAAAATCGCAACACTGTTGGCGCGCTTTGAGATATGAATATTTGACTTGGCACGTAAGCCATACTGTGTGCATTTGAGCGCGTGCTTACCGTTTAAGATTTAAAAATTAACCGCGTATATGAATTTACTTTATTTTTGATAAAAGTGCATCAAATTTACATCTTAAAAAATCGTAATCATTTCTTAACCAAAAATTCAATAAAATGTATTCATGTGACTGATTATTCAGTCACTTGTCAGCTAGTTTCTTTATAATCATTAAATTAAAGCAGCACTATGCTACTTTTGAGGAGAATCCGATCCGAAATCTATGCGGAAGTAAAATTGCAATACCAGCAAATTAAACGAATTTTTGAGAGAATTTCGAATTAGTTTGGGTGGATATACTATCGGGAATTTGTAAAAAATAAGTTAATTCTAGGGCAGAAGACAAATCGTAGGACCTAATTAAAAATTAGGGTTTGTCAAACAAATTCTGAATTTTTGCCGAATTTAAATCTGAATTAAGGTAGCAAATTAATATTTTCCAATTTGAGTATACGTTGCTAGTGGAAGTGGAACCCGGCTAATAAAATGCCGTTAAATATTCGTTCTTTGTATTCGGCTATAATGATAAGATCTAGAACCATAGGTCAGTAACTCAAAAGCAAATGGTAGTCTAATATGAATTAAATTTACCCATTTACTAGTCCATAGATTATCATTAACATGAGCGATATTTTGTTTAGAAATAAAGCATTTTTGCTTTAGCCATGGATGTGTTGTTGTAGTTGTCAACAAAATACAGCTATACATAAATTGTTTAAACAAAATTGTTTTTAACAATCCACAAACAACCAAGAATGTATTCAATCCCAATTTAGATTGATCAAGTTTCTACCATATTGTTTTGGTTGAATTGAAAACCGAAAGTTGCTCATATAGTCGACAGAGTTGTCCAATAAAATGCATTTGAAAACTTATTTTTGTTACATATTTTACTAAAATCGAATATTAATTAAAACTATTGTTCTTAACTTTATTGCGAATATTTAAATTACTAACTTCAACTAGAATTTATTTATGTGATTAAGATTTATGGGAAATGATCAGTTTCAAATCTCATACCTGTTCTAAATTGAATTTCAATGCCATTTTCTCTATCAACTGAAACATGGCTAATAACGCATTGTATATGTATTTATTACAAACCTTGAAATATCAAGATATAGCAATTTACTAACAATTATCAATATTTTAATTTTTGTTAATCAGCAAACTTTAAATTATTTAATCTAATTATTTTAAATTGAATTAATTCAAAGTACAAAACACAATAACACACCGCAATCTTTTGTTCAAAACAAAACAGTTATTTGTTAGTTCATTCAAAATTAAATGTCAATTTATGTTACGTGTAAAACCGGCTTGGCTTCTTCAGTAACTAGTTAAAGCTGCGCGTACACTACAATATTTTATTGTTGGTTATTTAAATACGATTGTTATGTTACGAATACGATACATAAATGTATTTTAGACACAAAAATAAATATTTGCCTGATAAATAATTTTGTAAATCAAAAAATTTAATTACACCTCTGACCAACTATACCTAGACACAATTTGGTTTAATAGTAAATATTTTTGTTAATAAAAAAAGCAATTATAAATTTGTTTTTACTAAAATATAATTAGAAAGTTAAGTAAAAAAAAGTAAGAAAGAAACTCTAAATAAATAAACGGCATAACCTTAACTTTATATAAAATTTGTTGTAAAAACAATAAAAAAAAAATTATGTTTTATTATCATTAATTTCTAGTTGTTATCAATATAAAACTTTTATCTAGGATAGATATAGAATATATAAAAAAAACTACAAAATATTTGTAAAATAAAAATTAACCAAAGTATTGAATTAATAGTAAAACTGCTTGTTTTGTACTTACAACCTGTTCCATATTTCATGACAATAAATTTCGTAATTTAAAGTTTTAGTTTTTTAAATTTTTATATGAAAGAAATGAGATAAAATGCTTTCGTTAACAAAAGTGATAATTTTTAAATATATTTATTTAAAATAAATAATTAATAAAAATAATTTAGGGGATTTTTGTTAAAATTTTGTGTATTTTATAAAATCGTTTGAAAATGAATATTGCACATATTGTAAACGATAAATTCCATGAAAATTTGACAATATTCATATAATTAAACAAATTTTTTATTTTAGGTTATGTTATCAAATTTTTCGAATGATTTTGCTTCATTGATGCGAGAAAACCACGAGAAAAAATAAATTTAAAAAAATGGATATGTAACAAATAAACAAAAATATACATTTATGGATAACGTTTATATGACATAAAAATAATAAAATATGTGTTTGCCCATTTTCATATTATATCATGCTTTTTGGGAAAAAAATACAAAAAAAAAATATTTAACAATATATAAAAAAAAATAATGTAACAAAATGGTTCTATATGCATAGATAATATTTTTTTGTAAAATTTGTTTTGTTGTTGGTGAGAGGGGGTATTTTTTATATATATATGTATATTTGTAAAATTGGAATTAGAAAATTATATATAAATACTTATAAACAAATATGCATGTACAGGTGAAAAAATTGGAACTTACCGCTTTGATAATAATATAATATAGCATCAAAACTCGGTCGATTACGATCAAAAAAATATTCGTTACGCAGCGGATCGAAATAACGTAGCCTTCGCGCTGGGTCACCTAACAGAGTATCCGGAAATTGATTTAACGTCCTTAACTGCGTTTCAAACCTTAACCCACTCACCTGGAATGAAATAAAAATTTATGGAAGCTTTATTTTATGTTTTCAAGCACTCATATTTCTATTTATACGAATATAAAGCAAGAAATAAGTATATCCGACTTCTCAAAAATAATGCTATATAAATGATATGATAGTTAAAGAAAATGACGCGTTTACAAAGAAAATTATTCGTTTTACTTCATTAGAGGTCAGCACGCGTGGTTTTATATACACGAAGTTTGTTTAGGTTAAGTTTAAGACGGCCATATTTGCGTGAAACTATAGTTAAACGAACTTGCCCAATAGATGGTGTAATGCACTGATAAAATAAAATTTTGTGAATTTAGTGATTTGAGTACTTGACCAAAGATTAAATATTTTGTTGTCTGTGTTGACTAGATCAATCAATGATGTAAAAGACTAGAATACTTGCACATATAAAAAATCGAAAATCGAAAAAAATGGTTCCTAGTGGCAAACACTTTAACTAAAAATTCATTTTAATTTACGTTAGTATATATATTATTTCAATCCAGCTATATTTTTTACACACAAAAATAACCAATACACTGCATGGGAATACTGGAGGAAGGACTAGACAAACAAAGCACGACGAGCCAAATTCCAAATAATCCATACTACTCGACACGCATATGCTAAGAGCGCTTGGCGTTTTTTTGTTTTGAGAATGAGAAACGTATTAACAGCAATTGTAGTATCAATATTTTTAGATTATGTTAGGCAACGATGGACGAACTTTGTTGGCCGCATACAGCCGCATTCAATTATTTTTCAAAAATTCAACTGATTCAACTTAATTTTTTTATTTAGTGTACTGTTCTGGTTATATTTCTGTTTTGTGCTAATACCATAAAAAGTATTCCGTGGGCTAAAATGTATATCATTTCGGGAATACAGAGCTCACATTTTTTAAATTTCTGAGCAATGCACCGACCGTTACAGGATGAAACACACCAACCAGTAGTAGCGAGCAGCAGATGACGCAAAATCATAATTTGAGTATAAATATAGAAATTTTTAATAAAACAAAAGAAATATTTTGTAACTTCAATAGAGAACTTTAAGTTTAAAGGAATTATATTGAATGAAGCTGCATCGGTCGCGGCACCAAAAGGTTTTGCACCCAGCAGAACCAATTAATTGCTCTTTGCTGCTACTCATAACTTATAGATAAAATTGACACAATTCGATTTCACTTCTAAAACAAAACAATCTGTTGTGCTGCTTGGTATGCACTCTCACCCACAGCCGATAGTGTGGATCACTTGAAATATGGCGCGATGCTTATGGTGTGTTTCCTCCCTAAGAGTTATGAACTAATGACAAATATGAAATTAGTTACATCTAGGTTTAAGTATTAAAATATTTTTTATAACAGTTCAGTTATATAACAGTTTTGTTTTAAAGCATTAGTTTAAATGAAATTAGTGGTGAAATTTAAAGAAATTGTAAATCGTGTAAAGTGGATTAATAAATAATTGTGGAAATTATTGTAGTTGTGTTTTAGTGTTTAGTGAATATCACGAAATGAATATCCCAGTAGTGCTGTAAGGTAAAATAATTGTTGTTACAAACCAACAAATGTAGAATGGTATTCACAATCCAATGACACAATGATGTTAGACAGTTTACATTCGTAACAATACTATAAATTCAGGACACTGGGAAAAATATGACTCACCCAAATTGGTCACTTGGCCTAAAGATTGATGGGTAACTTGGTCTAATAGCAAACTGATGCTTATAGATACTACTAATCGAAAGTTTCTTTATACATCAAGAGCATTTTTCTTTTTATAAATCTACACTGCTCTGAATTTCTTCATAAATATTTTTGAAAAATAGGTGCAACAGAAACAGTACTTTTTTATGTTAAATCCAAACACATGTGGCTGCAACCACAAAGTGTAATAAATGAAAAATCAATCAATTGTTTTTAAACGTTTAAAGCAGCATTTATTATTAGTATTAGTATTTCAGTTTACGTTAACAGTGCTTAGTTATTATTATTAGCAAATATTATAATTACGAGACCAGGAAATGTCGTAAAAGTAATCGCCAGGAAATGTCGTAAAAGTAATCGCTTTGAATGAGAATTGCAGTAGCGTGCGTTAAATTTCTAGCCACCTAAATTTCCTTTGAAATACAATTCAAGACGCTATTCTCGATTTCCAACAAAGTAGCTGACATCTGATGAACAAAACGGGAATCGCAGTTTGCTATGAAGCAATGGGGATGAACACTGTCATAACAATCGATTTGACAATTCTCGTCCACCTTGTACACGTAGAAACCAACGCTATCTACATTCGATCATAACCGCCAATTAAACGATATTATGAAACAGGTCAGTGCAAACTTAGGAATTTTACAGCGATACGCAAATTTTAAAATGCATTGTAAACCATTATCCACCTTGCTGTCAATATTAACCATGCGCTCTGTAAAGAATTTCTAAATTATTTTGCAAACTGCATAGTAAATATATCAAAGCAATAGCAAATATTGCTTAACCACCGTGAAATAAAAATAATAAACTTTACTCAGCAAGTTGCAATAATTGATTTGCATTACTCCGCTTTTTTGTGAATATGACCGATTATTTTTTTCAGTGTGTACATGGTGAAAAAAATGGCGAATCTAGCGATGTCTCAGACCCAACCTTACCCTTCTGCCTCATTTTCTCAAATAATGAACAAAATCGCAGTAGTTGGACCTCACATATTGCTTCGAAAAGTATGGTGCCGAAATAAATTCAAAAATTACCAAGTGATGTGAGTTTCGCTGGTTGCTAAAATTTTAAATACAGGAAACCCTCGAAAAACAATTGGTTCCGTGTTCTTTGAAACCGTGTTGTTCGAGACTACAAAAAACGGGAGTGTGAAAATAAAAAAAACGAAACGTTCTCATTTTCCTTTTCTTATCGTATACAAAAATCAAAACAAAAGAAAATCAATGAAAATCGTATAGTTTTAAACTGTGTAATTCAAGGGAAGGTATCCGTGTTCTTCGAAACTCGTGTTATAAAGTACCATGTTTTTGGAGGGTAACCTGTGTTGCGGATCAGTAATACACGAGACATATAGTGATAATGATCTGGAAGTATACACACTTACAAATTTTGCTGCAATTTATAATGCAACCCTTGCATTAAAGCTTATACGATGCAATCCTGCATCACATTCTAATGCTGAAAACAGATGTGCAGATTTTCTGCATGCAGCACCGCATGCAGATCTGCACGTAAAACACATGAGCATAATTTTTTGACACTTGTGTGCGGCATTTTTTATTTAGAGTTAAAGCAAGCTATCAACTTTTTGTCACATAGATAAATATTTTTACAATTGAAATGTTTTCTATCGTATAAAAATTGTTTTTTTTATTAATTCTGTAATTTTCTCCTCCATCTTGACAAAATTTAAGCTGTGTTGCTTTCAAAATTTTACAACAACAATTGCATTGTATTAAAGCCGATTTTCTTAGAATGTTAAGAAAAAAATTTTAGGATTAGGGGAAATAAAATCATTTTATGGTTATTTTTTCTATTTTTCTCGAAAAATTTATCTTTTAGTAAAATTTGGCATTTGTTATTTGATAGCAAAATACCGAATTTAATTTGATCTATTTCATAAAATAAAAAAAACTAAAATAAATATTAATAAAATGAACCAACACAGAAAAATTAAAACGCATTAAAAATTAAAGCCAAAAGTTGTTGCTTTCACATTTCTTAGCTAATCCGATTAGATTAGTGAAAGCAACACAGCTTTAGTGTGAAAAGGGGAAAATATCAAACAATGTCGCATGAAGTTGCCGACGATTTTTATTTTTATTTTTTTTTTCATGTTGTCAACCGACGGATGCGCAGTCAAATTAGAAATAGAGACGACGTGCAGAATTCTGCATGGCATGCGTCGTACATGTATTTTAACCCATATACACTAGTATATTCTAATTTTAATGCATGCAGAATTCTGCACATGTGTTTCCAGCATTATGCTGGAAACACATGTGCAGAATTCTGCATGCATCAAAATTAGAACACACTAGTGTATATGGTTTAAAATACATGTACGAGGCATGCCATGCAGAATTCTGCACGTCGTTTCTATTTCTAATTTGACTGCGCATCCGTCGGTGTTGACAACATGAAAAAAAATAAAACTAAAAATCGTCGGCAACTTTATGCGATATTGTTTGATATTTTCCCCTTTTCACATTAAATTTTGTCAAGATGGAGGAGAAAATTACAGAATTTATAAAAAAAAAACAATTTTTATACGATACAAGACATTTCAATTGCAAAAATATTTATCTGTGTGACAAAAAGTTCATAGCTTGCTCTAACTCTAAGTACCGCACACAAGTGTCAAATAATTATGCTCATGTGTTTTACGTGCAGATCTGCATGCGGTGCTGCATGCAGAAAATCTGCACATCTGTTTTCAGCATTACGATGTAACCCTTGCATCGAGGCGTATACGAGGCAATCGTGTAACACATTCAGAAGCAAAGCATGCATTGAAAATGTTTACGATGCACTTGTGCCTAAAACTACAGCAATCCGTCTGTCGAAAGGGAATTCCAATATAACCTGGGATTACCTATTATTTAGCGAATTTATAATAATTCGCTAATGCATTGTGTATATACTCTCAATATAAGTTTTAAATATTTTTCATATATTTGCAGTTTGGTGATCGCAGTCTGACGTGACAACTGAATTTTTTATACAACTATAAGTGGATCTGACGGCAAAAAAAATAAGCTTGTTCCGGATATTTTTGTATTTCAATTTTTATTTTCATAAAGTATGCCGTGCTAAAATTTCATAGAAAAAAAACCCGCAATGAGCTTATTTTTAATGCGCTAGATGTCACATTCCCAACTTTAACAGTCGTCAATAGAGATTTTAAAATCTCGTGAAGTATAAATTGTTCGTTCAGTCGTTTGATAAGAGATAGCGCTATTAGGTTTGTCGCTTTATTTTTCTATAACTGATACTACTTTTTTATAAACACGTCTGAACTGAAGTTTAATATAGAATTGTAAACTCATTCGTTTATTAACACCTGTCCAAACTCCAAAGGTGACTTGTCAACTCAGTATTTTTATACAATGGTAAAAATTGAATATCGTGCAGTGATAAAATTCTACTGTTCTAACTGAAGGTGAAAAGTTCTTATACACTTTTAAGAATCGTTCATTAATTTGTGCTATATGCCTTCAATTAGAACAGCAGAATTTTATCACTGCACGATATTCAATTTTTACCATTATAAAAGACACGTCACCTTTGGACAGGTGTTAATATAAGAATGAGTTGACAGATTTCTTTTTCAATGTAAGTAGTATCGAAATAATTTACGACACATTTTGCTTGGATTGAATTTCACCCACATTACGATGCAACTTTATCGATACAGTTTCAACGTACATAGAAAACTTACTTCTGAAAACGTAATACGTAAATATTTGAATCGCATATCAATTTATTTTCGAGTGTGTATCAGCAAGGGTCAAGTCGTAAAGGAGCGGGACGATCGGTTTATGGTGTAAATGACACCGCGAGATCGTTTTCAATTAGCTAGAATTGTCACTGGTCAATTGGTACAGGGACGTAATGTCAATATTTCAGTTAGCACAGCATCGCGAGTGTTAATGAACATGGACTGCAATCCAGTGCTGACATGTTCTACCATCACATTTTCGATACTTTATCGAGGATTATGTCTCGCTTCTTTAGAATAAAATGTGACACTATTTCACATTTTGTATCATTTACCAGATTGCTAGATTGATATACTCATAATTGTTCTATCCCTATTTTGCCGTCGTTTTGAAAAATATATCTCGACGGATTGTTTTCTCAAATGTTTCGACCATGGAATGAAACGTGGGGTGTACGCAACAAAAAAAAACAATTGTTTAGTTAAACCACAGATAAGGATTACTATCTTAGATGATGATCTTTCCTGCAGCCGCGACGTGTGTGAATCCGGGATGTTTGATTTGCATACCCGGTTGTAGTGGGGTACGATGGAGTTTGGAGCGGAGGAGATGAGATGCCTAAACTATTTAATGTATAGCTCTCGTTCAATTTAATGTGGGGTTTCATAACAACTGTTTTGTGTGTTGGATGTGTGTTTAAGTGTGACACGGGCGAGGAAAGTGGACATATGCTGCCCGTTTATTGTTGTCGATCGTTTTGGGGTGTCTCTTTCTCTTGCGTATGTATTTGTATTAAATGTGGGTGTGTGCGTGAGGGGAGTGTTGTGTTGTGTTTGGTGCGGTTGCATATCTGTATGTGTGTATATGCGGTCGGAGGCGTTTTTTTTTTTTTTTTTTTTTTTTTTTTTGTAAAAGAGTTGTTGCAGTTTGTTAAGAAGGTCAAATTTATTTTCGCGTTTTTTTTATAATTTTGGTTTATTTATTATTTTGAACGGTAGGGGTGGGAAGAAGTAGCAGAGCGGGAGCGGACAGAGAGGGATTTACTCTTGAATGTTCAGTTGAGGATCGTGGAACTTACGGACATTCAGTTGTATACGATGGGTTATAATAAAACTCAATTTTATTTTATTGCTAAGAAAAAAAAACTCCATTATTTTTATAATAGCCTTCAATCGATCTGTTTGCGATTATGTTTTCGTTGTTTTTGTAGGAATTTTATGTCATTCCTCAATAATAGCTGATTTTAATTGGTTTTTTTGTTGAATTGAATGATTTTCTTTTCCTTTCGAGATTGTTAATTGGATTTACATCTGGGCCTTGAGGGAGGGGGGGAGTCTTAGTCCAATCACTTTTGGACCCTTGAAAAGACACCATATTCTAACAATCCATGCTTTATGTTTAGGATAATTGTTCTGATAAAAATGAAAAATATTTTCTATATCCAGTTTTCGAGCCAATTCTTATAAATTTTCCTTTAAAATGTTAAAATAATTTACCTTGTCGATAATCCCATCAATAAATCCCAAATGACCAACCCCTTTATGACCCATAACACCCCAGAACATTACACTATTTCCACCGTGTTTAAACGCTGGACATACATTTCTAACATTACAATCTTCACCGCGTTTTCTCAAAACTTTTTGTTGCCTTTTACCTCTTTGAAATATGGTAAATTGACTGTGATCGACAAAAATCACATTTTCGCAAAATTCAATACCTTCATTTTTATATTTTAAGGCAAAATCTACTCTTCTGTATTTTCTTTACTAATAAAAGGCTTCTTCCTTGCTATACGTGAAAAATAACCATTTTTCTTACAATTCTTTTAACTGTAATGAGATTTATATCTTTACCATTAAACCTGAAGAGCATTTTAGTTAATTCTACTTCAGTTAACTTAGGATTTTGTCTTATTTCGAGATTTATGAACTTTTCATTTGATGGTGATATTTTTCTCGGACCTTTTGTGCTAGGTGTATTTTGTTTTCGGCCTTCTTTAAAATATCGATCATAAATTTTTGTCCTGTTGATTTACAAATGTTAAGTAGAAAATCACTAACGATCATATTAACCGACGTACTTTTAACCATTTTGAAAGAATACAATCAATTAAATTACGAGTGTGAAATAAAATAAATATTGAACTGCACTGATTGAATAATAAACAAAAAGCAAAGTAGAGAAAATACGCACTAAAAAATTATAGCTCTTCCGTATGCTCAAGTGTTTTTCCGTGAAGTCGTATACGACTGAATCAGCCAGGCTACACACGATTTCAGCTTCTGATTTCAAATTAAGTCGTCATAGATTTTTATTGTTAATTTAGACCCTTATTTTATATTGAAACACCAATTTTTTTTTTGTATTGTTTTGTTCTGTTCTATTTCTATTTTTTCATTTTGGATTCAGCGAAAAATTTAATGTCACAGTTACAACGGATATTGCAGGTAAACGGGGAAAGAAAGGAAGGTGAAGCCGGACTTATGTAACCACATGTACCATGTGTGGCATGGCTCAATGTCTGTAAGTTTTGTGATCTTCAGATTGGTATCCTTTTTGTTTGTTTTTGTTTTGTTGAATTATTTTTTTTTTGTCAGCTGTCTAGGATGGTTGATGGACTAGGATTGTAGGGAGGATCCGGGAAGGTTTTCGTTTTCTTATTAAATTTCAACACTTTGATAGAAGAGACGTGCCGTGTACGAATAAATGTTTCTGGCTGTATGTGTGTATATATGTATATATATATATATACAATATATGTATGCATGTGTTTACATATGTATGTATACATGTATTTATTAGATGCACAATTGAATGTTTTTATTTATAATTATTTTAGTTTATTATATTATTTTATTATATTATATATGATTATGACTTTTTTTTTTTTTTTTTTTTTTTTTTTTTTTTTTTTCTTTATTTAATTAATAAATGTTCATATTATTTAGGTTTAGGTAAACAGCAATATATTAATTTATTATTAATTTTCAGGACATATACATAGGCTTGTGAAATAATATTTCTTTGTAATATTAATTGCTGATTGTCTAGTTTAGACTTGTATTGTCTTTGTGTTACTAACCATCGTCTTTACCTAGGTGTATGTAATCGGGCCGACTGAAACAATCAATTTTGTTTAGGAAGTCGAAAAGTATCAATATAGTATTCAATTTCAGGTGATTTCCAGATACATGTGAAATAATAACATTTTTTCTTAGGTTGCTGTTTTAAAGAAGCAATTGTTGATGATCAATACCATCATTATCCATTTAACCTATTAAACCTCTATCCTTCCCCTAGTAGACTAGTTTTGTGCTGTTTTTCTGGACCTTACTTATATTATGTGTAAGTTAATTAGCAACTCTTAATGAATTAATGATCACTTATTTGATACACATTAATTATAAAGTATTTGCTAGGGTCAGTGAAAATTGCCGAATTTAATTGTCATTGCGGCGTAAAACAAACTCTTTTCCGTATTTCTTTCTAGATCGATAAAAATTCAAATTTTTAATGATTTTAGATAAATTTTTATTTTCTGTCATTTTGCGCGTGAAAATCATGTTTTAGTATCTTGTTTTTATGTATCTTAATAACTTGAACCATGAAGAGTAAGTAATAAGGTTGAATATATTGAATACAATTAAGTAGTCAATAATAATCATACAGTTTGTTTTCAGGTTTAATAATTAATATATGTTTACTGAGTTATTTGGCTAGTTTGCAGTGGATTTATTAAATGCTAAGGGTTTTAGAGAAATTATTAATAATTTAATGTTAATTATTAATATAATTCAATTTATTATTATTATAATTCAAATAACTATGGTTTCAGGAAATTATATTGTAACTTGTGGAGTTGTAGAGGATTAAATTAATAAATATTTATATTATTTAGGAAACCGGTAGATTAATTAAGAATTAATTTCAGGAATCTTTAGATGGTATGAATTAATATTTCTTTTAAATATTAATTGCTGGTTGTGTAGATTAGAATTGTGCTGTCACTATGTTACTAACTAGTGGCTTTACCTAGGTATTTGTAACCGGGCTGTTTTAATGTATTAATATAGAATTATATTACAGAAATTTCCAGATGCACGTGAAATAATATTATTTTTTCTCAGGTTGCTGATTTAGTGAGGCAATTGTTGAAGATCAAAGCAATACCATCGTTATCCATTAAACCTATTAAACCTTTATCCTTCCTCTAGTAGATTAGAAGTAGATTAGAATTGTGTTGTGCCGTACGATCGCTAGGTGTCTGCAACCGGATCGTTCCGTCCCAAAAAAAAAAAAAAAAAGAAAAAAACCTTTCCTATCCTTCCTATTGTTATGTGTAAACAGGCTGTAGGAATAGGCCCGGCGTTATCCGGGACTCTTGGCTAGCACTTGGTTCTACAGTCCAATCAATCAATCAATCAATCAATTTACCAGATTGCTAGATTGAAAAATTGTGATATTCTACTCCATTTCAATCACGAAATAATTTGTTTTCGATACTTGAGTGAAATTAGAGAAATACAATTTGTTCGCATTTGTACTAGTACATAGGTTGTGATAGCAATATAAAATAAATAATTCAGAAATGAAACAGTTGTCCATTTTAGTTTAGGAAAACGAGAAATAAACTTCGATAAAGTATCGAAAATTGTGATGGTAGAACATGTCAGCACAGAAGGCTGCAACACAGTTTCACCCAGCACATCGAACAAGCCGTTTGACTTTTGCCCGTAACCACGTCAGTTGGACTACAGAGAACTGAAAGTCCGTGTTGTTCTCTGATGAAACTAGGTTCAGTCCGCGATTACCAGATGGGCGTGAAAGAGTATGAATGAATAATTGCATTCCACTTAAAAGTAAGATTAGAATTATTCCATTCTTCGTGTAGTTCAAACGTTCACCGCCCGGTTAATTAATAAAATAATTTTATTTTTACGAGTTGCCACTATGGAAGTAATGTAGTACTTTTATCGCATAAAGGATAAAGAAACAAATGACATAAATCAATGATACAAAAAATGAACTCCGATGCTAAATTAATATGAAAAATAAGACATATTTACGTCGAAAACGTATTTTATATTTTCATAAATATTTGTTATGACATAAAAGTAAACCGCCTGCTTAGTTTGATTTTACGAAATTTTTATACCAACCGATAAAAGTACAAAAAATATCGCTTGACTGTAACTTTGGACAGAAATTTCATTCCTATTCGAATAAGAATAATATTTCCCAAAGTAAAGGCTGCTGCACGGCTGTGACATTTTACCCGCACTGACAGTCTGAAGTTATTAACTAATAGTTTTCACTCAATAAAATTCGTTTAATTATTTGACGTTTCCTTCATTCGTTCGAAATTGTTGTCATTGTGTATTGAAACTACCATCGAAAGAAAATAATAATATTATAGTTTTAATATTATCCTGATCCCGGTAATCCTGAAATCTATTGGTATGCTAATTTTGAATGGTTCCATCAAGTCTCGGAGTTCCATTATGATAGGAGCGGTCGAGCAAAAAATCAACTCTAATGTTTCAAATACGTTCTATAAACTGTGCACAACAGGGTCTTGGTAAATCGTTGGTAGTAATATACATCGTGAAATCTAAATTATTTTAATCGGATTTTATCGTCGTCGCAATCAAATTCAATTCCGTACTTAAAAATTAATCTGTGATAAAAAATCCAAAAATGCTGTATAATTAGAAAACCCGCATAAGTACATTTGGAGGATTATGGAGGATCCGTTGAATTTCCTTAATAAAGCCGAATATAGTGGGAGCAGTCGATAGGTCGTCCACATGAAAGCGGGATTTGAACAATTAACATGGGCCTGTATTGAGACTATAATTCATGAAAAATTTGGCACAAAAGCTGCTTATATCTTTCGATATGTTAAACAACAGAAATATAGAGGCTAGCTATTAACGTGTTCCGACTATCGAAGGAAATCTTTTTTCAGATACACACAATTATGAGTAAATAACGCAAATGAAAGACAGACGCCACCCGGACGGGATATTCTGAAAACATTTCGATTGTACGTTAAAAAATTGTACAGTATGTTAACGTCTACCTAGACGATACAATAAAGATTCCCTTACGTTTATAAAAATTTCCGATCACAATCTAATGACAAAAAAAAAATGAATGACAGATACTTGTGTCATAAAATAGCAAACCGCTTGCTCATTTTCTTTTTTATATTTTAGCTCGCAGGGGAATTTTTATATGGAAAAAAATGATGGAGAAATATTTTCAAGCGTTTTTATTGGTTTAGTGTGCGGATCAAAAATTATGAGTTTTAGCTCGCACTCGTGCAGTCGACTTAAGACCACAAATGTTTCAAACATCTTTTCTTAGCTAATACAACAAACGAGCAGCAAAGCAATGAATTTTTGACGTTTCATTTTTCGTTTTGTTTGTTTCGACTTGATAATTTTAAAAAATGCAGTATACTAAATTGAGAACTTCCTTACAAACATAAAAAAACTGGACTGGTTAATATGTTTCTCAATTTTTGTACAACAAATTTTTCACAATTTTACCTCGGGGTACTCTCATACTACATATTTTGGACAGCTTTGGAGACCTCGTTAAATTTTTGATTCTACTAGAACTGATTTTTGATATTTTTCTGTGTAGGTACACATGTCACACAAGTCTATTCGCGAGGTATCTTATAACTAAACAAGTCTATGTCCACAATGATTTAGTGTCTTCCAAACTACTTAGCCGCCGTTTCAAATGTGCATTTGCAAAGTTGTAATGATTTATGTCAAAAGATGATTATCTCAATAATTCTATGTTCAGAAATAAGCCAAAAACGGCCTAAGTGGGAATGTCTAAGGCATAAAGGACTGAAATAAAATGTTGGCACGTACGTTTGAGGAATTCCTTCGGTAATTGTAAAATGGTTGAAAATATTTCGTATATAGCTATCACTTTTTATTATTTTATCATTTGTTATTTATGTTTTGTGCGGAGTAACGAGTAAATGGGGCTTTTCCATTTGGCATCATGCCTATTAATTAATAAATTGTTCTTGGAATAAAACAAGCACATGATACTGACGATGATTATTATTTTTTGATGTTGTATCATATTTTCATGCGCTTGTTTTTATTTTAGTGAATAAATTAATTAAAAAAATTGTTCACGTTTTATGGGATCAATAAATTTATATAATCAACAATATAATAATAACTAAATATTTTATTAATTGTTAAGTGTCACTCGATACATCGGTTGACTGTTGACTGATTGAAATATTTAGTTTTTAGGGACGTTCTTGTATATTTGATATTTATCGAAACTATTTGAAGTTGATTTAGCCAACACCAAAGTGAAAGTTCCCTGTGATAAGATTTAATTCACATACTGATATTTATGGGAACTGTAGCGGCTGCTTTCTTCCACTACAACAAACACTACGGGCAACATACCGTGGAACGAAATACGGGAAATTTATCGCGAAACTATTTATTCTAAATACTGAGAAATACACCGTAAAAATGATGGACAAATTTTTACAAGCAAAACATAATTGGTATACAAACAAACTACAATGAAAACAAAATAAAATAAGAGAATTTATTTTAGAGTTGATGATTAACAATCGTACTATTAAATTATTGATTACCAAAACAAAAACATTTAATGCGAAAAAGGAACAATGGTAATGCAACTACACCAAAGAAGACCCCTTTATCGTGTAAAAGAATTTAGCCCTGATTTATTTAATACCGGGTGGTCGTTTTAAGCAGAGATATCGAAATAACTAGCAAAATAACTGTCGACCGAAAAACTGTTCAAAATGTATAGTTACAATAATAGTTTTGAGAGGAACAGTCGAGCAAAAATTGCACTTGAAGATTTTATTCGACCAATTGTCAAAACCGTTGTAGATGATGCTGCACTCATTAAAAATAATGATGCATATGATGTTTGATTTCATTATAGTGGTTTTTTAATTCAGGACATTGATTGACTTGTCTAGATATCTTGCTACTCATACATGTTTTATTTTCATTAAAAAAATCGGAATAACTCTTTAATAAATGAATGGTCGAGCGCTGCTTATTTACCAAATAGATAGTTTTTAAAATGATGTTAAAGCTTTTAATAAAGGCAGTACTGTACAACCCAATAAAACGAAAATTATCCCTGCAATCTGTTCTGGGGCCAAGGCTCTCCAAACTCTTTCGCGGGTTGCTTTTTCCGTAATTACTTTTACGCCATTGCCAGGGCGTACGGCTATAGGTCTAATTTTATCACCATCTGTACATTGCATAGCTCCTTACCATGGAAGATGGTTCGGTCCATTAGTTTTGCACTCCGACGGGGGGCTATAGATATGTTCCATTTCATCATAGATGAAAATTCCCTTTGCATCCTGCCCGTAATTCGAACCCGAGGCCTCCCAATCAAAACGCCAAGGCTGTAACCACTGTGCCATTTGGTCGGTTAGTTGATGTTACCAAACCCCTTGAAATAAGCACAGCCCGCAATTATGAAATTTCTCAAATTATTTCTGGTATATTACTACATCGTCATAACATTCAGCCATTTCATCTTTACTATCAATCAATAATATTTCGATTATGCGGAAACGCTTTACTTAATCTTTACTAAATGAGATATAAACAAGACATTCAAACTACCAGATTAAATTAAAATGTTGACCCATCTTAAGGCTCAGGATTTATGTTCAGGATGGTTAATTGTATGCGATTGTCTCTGAAGAAAAATAAACTTTTTGATAGCTTACCTCAAGCCATAGTTGCACTAGCTAGGCACTCAAATACGCGCAGCCTGGAACCTGTGAAACAGGTAAGGATGATCGAGGGAAGATTTGAGGGATAGAAACACAGTAAGCATCAAAGAACGCTTGTAGAGAAATAAGCTAGCGTTTAACTACCAAAATGGAAATAAAATGTCTTCCAAAGCAGCTGGATTTCATAACTTCGTACTTAGAGCTTAATTTTATCTAAATGCGTGAGGCGTCATTTAACAGTGCGATCTTAATTTCTGAATACTTTCCTAGAATACATATTTAAAGTTTATAAATGCGATCGATCGCTGTTTACAATCATTCAAAAATCTGGTGGTGGTGCACTTATAGTTGCAGACACATCCATGACAAGCGTATTATTTGAAGTTACTGATCAGTGACTGATCAGCGACACAATTATGGAAATCAACAGGGCTGCGAATCCATCGATGTCATCTTGAGCACAGGTGATTTTAATTTTCCTAAAATAAGTTGTATGCATCCTTTTAAATACTAAGTTAGATGTCGAGTGCATGTTTATAGATGCTAAATATTTTTAAAATAAGTTTAAGCCAAATATGTGGGATATACAATTAGCAGGACAGAAATTTAGGCTTGAAATTTAAAATCGAACTAAAATTTGAAGTTCAAGAATCACCGCCACCATTCGGTATTAATGGATAAATAAATCCAGAAAATCAATAATTCTATTAAACATTCTAATCCCTAAATTTTCCTCAAATTTTTCATATGGTCTCAGTATGATCTACCATACTAGAAAAAGAACCGAAAGTATTGATTACTAGTAGAAGTTTTTGAGATATTGTCCAAAAAGTGAAAATAACTTATATGGCTACCGACCAAATGGCACAGTGGTTAAAGCTTTGGCGTTTGGATCGGGAGGTACCGGGTTCGAATCCCGATAGGGACAGGATGTAAAAGAGATTTTTCATCATCTGATTATGATCGGTGATGGAAATTAACACAACTATGACTCCCTGTCGGAGTGCATAACTCATGGGACGACCCATCTTGCATGCCAGTACTATAGGCTGACATGGAGCTATGCAATGTGCAGATGGTTCTACGTAAATCAGACCTATAGCCGTACGTCCTCGATTTGGCAAATTGGCAAGCAATGCGTAAAGTAGGACGTCAAAAGTGAACTACGAAAGAGTTGGGAGTGCTTAGGCCCCAGAACAGATTGCATAAAATAAAATATAAAAAAAAAACTTATTTGGCTGCAGAAAATCAAAAATATATAGTGAAAATTGTAATCCATAAATTTTTATCCGAATTGTCCCTGTATGCAATGCAAATTTTATAAAATTTAATTAAGGAATAGTGTAGTTCCCTCCAGTTTAAAATTTATTTATGTCGTGTAAAATGTACAGATACCATTTTTTCATAAGGACTGGTTATGAAATAGCTAGTTTAGTCCAGCACGAACAAATCCTAGAATTTTGTCCAAAACTTACTTTAAAATCACTGATCAATACTTCTATCCAAATTTCATTGTAATTCGTTAAGAAATGACGGAATAGTGTCAAAAAAAGATTTCAAGATAAATTTGAAGATTTCAAATACCGAGTTCCTTTACTTAGAAGATCAATCAAATTGTGATTTTAAGGGCAGGGATATGGTAACGTGCTCATGTGCTAAAATGATTATTGAAATGAAGCAGGAGGGTTCGTAAGAGAGATCGGAGGAGGAATCACAGAAGAATACAAAGAGGACTGGAATGCAGAAAACTGTAAGCAGGCTCATAAATGAGTTGCTAAAAGAGCCGATGAAGATGGATATGGTGGAGGGTGGCACTGGAATCGTGTCAAGTTTGCATTTTGTGCCGACCAACGGTCATTAACCCTGTACAAAAAGGCTATGGAAGGACTAGGTGAAGTCCAGCCTGGTGCTGTACTAAGAATTATAAGAAAGATAAAGCTAGCATCTTGAGGACGCCGATACGGGTAGAGGCTCCAGTTGTCAAACTGAACACCATGGAAATGGTGAAAACACACTCTACACAGATACGGAGATATCCTTTTCGATGGGATTACTTTGTGGATCCCTGAAGGAATCACAGCCATTGGAGGGCTCTGATGCAACTGTGGTGGAGGTTGTTGTAAATAAACAAACGTAGTGTTGATCAACCAAAGCAGCTTCGGCTGCGCTTGTGCTCAACCTAAAAGCAGAGGTGGTAGTTATTATCCTAGTCCAACCACGAACAAACCTTGGGTCAACGGTGACCTAGTACTTGGACTTAATATAAACTATTATACACCAAGAAGGTAGGTAAAATTCGTTTCCGCATTCTTGCTAAAAATAATCTGAATATCATTGTGTTACCAAATTACAGTAATTCAAATGTAGTCACAACAAGCATTGAGATCGGTCAGAATCGGCTCAAGAACAAAAAATACGAGTCATCCTAGAGTCACCTAGAAAGATGTTGCAAATTCACGTTACGAGGGAGTACTGATTTGGGCAGCACTGATTCGATAACGCCATATTAGGTGTCTGTCCTTTTTGTAGACCTCTCGGTGGTCGGAAACCTTACTGTGGTGGTTGAAAGGACTTGAATGCAGGAGGCTGTTTAGAAGAGCAAAGAAAACTAAAGCTGCTGGGGCTGCTACAAGGAAGTAATTTGGCAGGACTGATTTAACCTTATTCTGGCTGGAAGTTACCTTTAAGGCTAGAACTCTATCACATTCTTAGTAAATGGACTGAAACAGATGAAATATTTATACCTAAGACCGGGAAAAAGCACTCATTGTAGTCCCAAAGACCTAAGAAGTTAAGCTTCTTTCCTACTAAAATTTTGGACAGATAGTAGGCCACATTAGGAGTTAGGAACCAAATAGACTATCAAAATTGCAACATGCATATTACAAGGGGTAATATGTTGAATCTGCTTTCTACTTCCTTATTACTCCGATCAAGAAATCTCTTGAACATAAGGAATACTCCGTGATAACTTTTCTGGATATAGAGAGGCCTTTAACAACATCATACCCAGGCCATCATGAAGGCAGTCTCTTCTCTATGTGCGTGAACGACTAACTCAAGCTGGGTAGATCAAAAGCTTAAAATCAGGGTCACGACGACCAGTCTAAATGGGTCCTTCAATACGAGATTTGAAACTTTAAGGTGGTTGCTTAGCGGATGATGTTGCGGAAGTTGTGTTCGGTTTTTGCACCTTAAGAGAGCGCAAGCAAACTACGCTTGACATTCTCTACAATTCGGCCAACAGTTTCGATTTAAATATGAATCCACACAAAACTGAGTTGGCATTTTTCTTCCAGGAAATATAAACTTCCTTAGACCCCTAGTTTACATGGTATTGGATTGACCTTTAAGGGTAAAGTGAAGTAGCTGGGTCTCATTCTGGATAGCAAACTAAGCTGACAACCTAACATATTAGAAAGAGTTAAGAAAGCTAAAATAGCGCTTTACTCATGTAAAAAAGTCGTTGGAAAAATTTGGGCTGGCTTTGGAGCCTCACATTGTACATTGGCGCTATATTTGTACTATTAGGCCCATTTTATTATATAGGGTTACTGATTTGTGGCCAGTTTTAAGTATCTTATTTTGACGATATACCACATGTTCACGTAAGATATGCGGTTTAGTATTTTTTTTACTAAAAACCATGTTAAATTCGGAAGAATGATAAAAAACTCTTTGTTACTTTAAACCATCGCTTGTTATATATTTTCCCTATCTTTCGGGCAAACTAAAGCGCTACTTAAGAAGTGCATGACGCATCGATGCAAACAAGTGGTAATGGGAAAGAGCCAAGTCTGGTGAGTAAGTCGCATGAGGTAGAACTTCCCAGCTGAATGATTCCGATGTATCGTGAACCGGTTTTGTCGTTTATGATGGAACGTTGTCATGAAGAAAATTGACGTTAAGCATTTCCCCATGTTTTAACAGCTCATAATAGACCATGCCCCCCTGATCCCACCAAACACAGAGCATAGTCTTTCTGTCAAAACGATTCGGTTTTGCGGTCGTCGGTTCAGTGTGCCTCCCCTTTTCATCCCATGTAACTATATCAAGCAAAAACGACTTCCTTTTGTGCCGAGCGAGCAAAAGGCCACATGTGTTTTTGCACTTTTCCATTTGCCTGGAAAAGCTTCGTTCAATATTCTTTGTAATTCCACATCTTCCTATTTTTTTTTCAGGTTTTTCAAATTTTTTGTGAAGTAATCATTTTTAAATGCCGACACCATAGTTTACACGTATCTTGCGATGCAGCATGCACACCATAAGCTTCTCGCGCGAAGTAATCGGTATGATTCAGCAGCAGTTTTCTTCAAATGAAAACATTTCAAATGAAATAATGTAGTCCGCGAATGCGCCTTGTTCGGTATAAATTTCGGCATATTGAACAGAACAATAAAACACTATGCACACTTTTTCCTGTTTATTATTAATGCGCGTTTGACAATTGTTGATGAAAGGAAAGAATGGTGGTGTCAAATTTTTATAATACAAACTGCATTGGCGTACCATCGGTGGTGTGCATTGTCCCAGATTTACATTTCATACTTGTATAGCAGGTAAAATCCTAGATGAAATTACATTATTCTCTAGATAGCCTAGGTTCACAAATGGCAGCGAGCTCAGCCATAAGGCTCATCTCCATCTCCATGTGAAACTGTAACAATACAGGACACTCATCTATTGTAAGAAACATGAACATCAAAATACTAGCGAGTATACCATCTCATCACCATTTTTTGATCGAAGGTTTAGGTCTGATATTCCCACCAGAAAGGACTGGTCTAAATCTCTCTGAATAATGAGCTACGCCAAAATTGTCCGTTAATGGAATCGAGTTTATATTTATAAAAAATATTTTTTTTTATTTTATTTATATTGCTAACCAGTAACAAAAACTAAATATTGTAATAAAGTGATCATTTTTAATGCTATATTGCAAAAAAAAAAAAATTTGTCGGTTAGGAATTACTTATGAAATACGTGTTTGACTGTTCGATCTGTCAGTTTAGCTTCATTACTCACAACTACTTAAAAGTAGTGGCGGCTAATCGACTAGCCGAAAGCGACTAAGATTAAAAATATTTTCATTTTCGTCAAAACTCAAAATTTAGCAACAAAATTGTCAATATTGCAATATTTTTCATCACACGGTCAATAGATCGTGTCGCACTGTCAATGTTATGCATCAATTGTACAGCCATCTTTCGAAAATAAAAATATTTCATTTTTTAACACTAGCTGTATTTTGTTGAGAAATAAAGCATTTTGGTTTAGCTGTTTCAGCGCTATTCAGCTATTTCAAATAATGCAAATCTGCATTATCTTCAGCTAAAGCAAAATTTTAGAATGCTTTAGTTTTATTTGCTTTAGTGTTGTTCTAATTGTCTCAAAAAAATACAGTAACTAATAAAGCAGTCGTGTTGGTAATTTTTGTTTTTGAAGTATTAACAATCAAAAGGCGTATTCGCCGTTTAACCCAAAGTGGCCGACATCTAACGGAATATTTTGAAACTAGAGCGAAAGGTGATTGACTTTTCAAAAAAACTAGTTTTAATGTAACATAAACTTCATAGATGACTATAATTCCACTGGATATTATGTAAAATATTCAATTAGTTTACAATTAATGTAACAAATGATGAAATAATAATAAAATGGAATGAGGCTTTTTTCGTATATAATTATCACCTTTCGCTCGCATAGAAAGTGGCGCTAACTAGGTGGTGATTAAAAGGCCAATAAACACAAATATTTTTGTTTAATTGTTGTTTCAGAAGGGTTAAATTTTTGACGCTAGTAGCAATCGGCGTCAAAATTTGTATATAACAACATTTGAATATAACATAAAACGAGTGATCTGACGTCTTTCGGAAAACATGGTATATAACATTGTCATTACCAGCCGATCGCAAAAATTACTCGTTGTACCCGATTTAAATTACAACCACGCTTTTCAAAAATTGCAAAAAATAACGGTACTTTAGTTTTATTATTTCATTATTTTTTTTTTGAATTTTTGAGATTCTTAAAATGGCTATAATTTTGGATATAAAAGAATTAGAAATTAGCTTTGTATGCGTAATTATCTGAGAATTGGTGGTTATTTAATAATAAAATATTAAATATTATATGTTATTACAACAAACTCCTTAAAAACCCGCTTGAAGTGAGATATTTCAGAAAAAGTCAATGTGCATACATGGAGCCTCATTCCGGGTTTTTTCCGAAATTATACGAAAATTTTTTGTTACCTGTGTGCTAGCAGATGTTCAAATCTTGCGATATGAATCATTTTAAGGGGTACAACAAACAAAAACGTAACCTATATATATAAAACGTGACTCATCAGGATTAAAAAAAATATAATTATGGATATAACTGCAGGTACACATGACGTGCACGGTTTACTTACAAACATGTCTTTAGATTTAATTTGGTTGGCTGGATTTAATAACTTGGAAAATGTAGCAAGTTGGAATGGATATGTGCAAGTAGTTAATAATTTTGGTAAGATTTATAATTTAACTCATAATTGTTTTAATTTTAAGAAACTTTTTTAATTTACCAAGGTTCGTTTGAAGTTTCACAAATAGTACCAGTAGTGCCGTTCACCATTTTAAGCGCAGCCTGCGAAAGCAAGAAACATTGGCAGATGGCATAGTAACTTTTGATCAACAACTCTTTATGAAGTCAATTGAAATGCTTAAATCTGCAAAGCAAAGCTGTGATATATCTGGAATATTTGTACGCCTTACGAAAGGAAGCGGACTAGAAAAAATATGGGAACCAGTTAATGGCAATGCAACAGTCAAACACATGCTTACCAGACATGCTATTTTGCGTGCTTTGTGAGTACATATGGTCATATACTGACGAGATCAGCATTAAATTATTTGATTATGGACAATTCAGAAGATTTGAAATCTGTAATGAAATCTGCCGAAGTCATGGAAACGTATCAGAAACTGATAGAAAACAACATATGATTTGGAAGTAGTACGCGACCTGGAGAGCTGCTTTAAAAGTAACATCAACAGACTAAGAACAACAAACAGAACTTGCAAACTTTGGCTCCAAGAGGACTGGCAACTGGCAGATGCACATGGAATCTGAACGAAAAACGTTATTTACAGGAAATAAAGGAGTTGTTACAAGTTGACCGATAAAGAGTACAAAAAATTTCCAGAGTAATACTTTTCGATAAAATGTGCAATGGAGCGGTAAAAAATGTGCAATGGAGCGGTATTTGGATGGGCATGTGTATAGAACAATCACTTATGTGATCGATGAAGACGATAAGAGGATTATCTCGAGGACGAGGCATTGCCGAAGGCACCATTTTAGAATGGATTGTTTCTACGCCCATTAGCACGCTTGTATGATATCCGCGATGTAGACTTTTACAGGACTATCATCAATTACTTCCGTACAGCATGTTGAACTATGAGGCAGTAGGAAAGCAAGAGGCAATCTGGACCAAAACAAATTTACTTCATGGGTTCAACAACATAACCCATTTCGGGATCGGGCTTGTCTTGTCAGTTGGTCAACTGGACTCGTTGCTGATTTTAACATCACCTGTGATATTGCTTTGGATAAATGGGAAATGCTGCTGCATAATACTTATTATGTTAAATCTAGGGGGGGGGGGGGGTAAGAGTTGTGCGGACGTCGTTTACGCAAGAAAACATAAAGTTATTCCAATTGCAGCTCAGATTCTAATTGTTTGTGTCGTTAAAAGCCCGTAAGAGTTGCAGTCTTATTTGAAATATCTGGCTTCAGCTTCACCTTCCCATTTCAACGACGGTCTACTACGAAAGAGGACAAAACCGAGTATCAAAACCATATTTAAAAGAGCTGACATTGGTAGGGAAAATTTTTGAATAAATTGCAAATATGTTGTAGATGGAGGCCAATTGCTTCACTCATTAGTAAGGCTAAAGCCAGCGACATAAGGCACAATTCTACAAATTTATGGTGATTATGTTTTAAAACATTATGGCAGAAACACAACGGTAGCGTTTGATGGTTATCCGGACTACGCCACCTCAAAAGGAAAATAACAAAAGAGAGCCAAAATTTCAGCAAACATCGAAGTAGAGAGCAATATGACGTGCACAATTGTTTGAACATACCAACACATCAGGCAAAAATACCTCCAGTGCAGATACCTCCATCGCAAATATAGCTATGAGCGGAGGACTCAGACATCCTCATGCTGCTTGTGTTTTATGTCCACCAGCACGTCAAACAATATAGCTTCTTCGCCCCAAATCGAAGACTGTGTATGATATAGCAGCAGAGAGGACACGACTGTCTTCATTAAGCGACCTGCTTCCAGTTTTTCATGCTTTTACCAGATGCAATACAACCTCAGCATTGTACAGGAAAGGAAAACTAAAAGCATTCAAGCTTTAACGGGCCAATGCAGAACTGAGGACCGACGTGCAAGTGTCCTTGCAGACGAGTGCCACGAAGGAGAATATTACAGCTATATAACATCACCAAAAAGGCACTACTAGAAGAAGCAAGATATCGTGCTTACAACAGAGTAATTGTTAATCTGCAGTTACATTCTAAATTCGATTTAGCTTGTCTCCCACAAACAAAAGCAGCTGCAGACCACCATTCATTTCGGGTAATTTACATTCATTTTTTAATTTTTTTAACATGGATTTTTTGAAGATTGGTTTCTTAATAAAATTAAGTTATTTCGTAAACGGTATAGCGCACAAGTCTGCAAATTAGCTCAAACGGCGACAAATTCAATCTCGCATAATGTTATGGAATACTGTTTACTAAATAAGTCCTGCTAACTGTTCTATTTTTACAGTTAAACTCCAACAATTTACTCGCTTTTAAAATTTAGCTCAAATTTGACCAACTTAACGGCAATAAATTAAAAAATAATGTTACACAATAGTAAGCAGTATTAAATTCTCCGTCATTTAAGGCATTTTTCGAGTTGTGCTGTGTAGAGGTGGGGATTTTTTTTTAAAATACTGTAATTTCGTTTCTATTGCAATTATTCACTACTTTTGCACAAAATTCCTGCACTAGAAATAGAAACTATAAGCATTTACTTAATTCTCGATTGGGGTAAATAAAAAATTTTATAATTGTGAATTTTTTTTATTAGTTTCTTTAAAAGACACACTCCCGAAGTCAATTTAATTTTGTTCAACACCAATTAATATTATTGCAATTTGTAAGTCGTCTACATACCGGTTATTAAATTAATTTTTGTTTAAAATACCACAAAACTCTTTCCGGAATTTCTTAAACGCAAATAAACCCCAACAATTAAATTTTATAGTATGGTCATGAAAAATTTGCGTCGTTATTATTCATGATTTCCGGAAATGAAGGAAATCACAATTTCTTTTTTGTTCGTACTATTATAAAATTTATTAGCGGAAATTAGCGGGGAATATTTTTTATTCTTATATTAGCCGCACTTCTATTTGTTATATAAATAAACCTATATCGATTGTGTTTATATACAAAATAATAAAAAAAAAAAAATACTCACATTTATCACAACCCGTTCACAAAAATCATGATCATGTGGTATAGGTTCAAAATGTGCGTGACCTCCAGCGAAACCATGGCCCGCCCCCCCTTCTTCATCTTGACTGCTTAGCTTGGGTAAAGACCTAAAAATTGAAAGAAAAAAAAATGTTATTAATTTTGATAATATAAATATGAAATATACTTTTATAGGACATCCAATTTCACAATAAAATAAAATAAAAGCACCGATGATGATCTACGAGTATGAACAAAACTTTAATAAAACAAAACTATTTTATTTACCATAAATCGAGAAGTAAAAAAGAAAGCTTACGAAGAATTAATAATATGCCATTTATTTCATATCTCGTAGTTGGTACTGTGCCAAGAATAATAATCGTAAAAAATTCTACATCTTAAAACGTATTGGGAATAAAATAGTTAACCCTAGATTAGCGAAAAGTATTACAATTATTCGAATAATTAAACATTTATTTAAATGTTTTTCACATCTCAAATGAGCAAACATAAAACAATACGATTCGACTAGATGTTATTACGGAGCTTTTCTTCACTTTTTTGTGCTCTTTATCTATTTATGTACGAAAGTAGTTTTTCTCTCGTTACAGCTTAACACTATGCCATATCGAAATGTAGGTTGAACGGAAAATAATTTGTATAATTTATAGCGCCTCGTGATTTTTATAATAGTGTGTGTTACAAAAAAAAAATCATTTAATTATTTTCTAAATAATTTAATGTTCTTAAGTTGAAATGATCTTATATTTCATTTTTTGATATAATTTTGACGAGCGAGTATGTTCACGTGCCAGTCACTCGTTTATCAACTGAGTTAGTGTGCTTATTTATTTTAATTTTGGTTATTGTGTTGTGAATGTAAAGAAATGTTAATGTTGTGCTTAATTCTGCAGCTTTACTAAAACGTCTTGAAACTACGAGAAAAACTATTGCATTCTATTTCGTCACATTTTTCGACATATTATGTATTGTTTTTTACTTATGTTTCGACGTTTAGAATATGCGTGTCTCAAGTGTAACAAACCTTGCAACAAGTTTAAAATTAGTTAAACCAATTTGTTTGTAGGGTTTATTGTGAACTTTAATTTTATGAAGTACCATTACTGAGACATGTGCGAGACTTATGATTTTTGGTGTAAAAAAATGGTGCAACATTATTGCACCAGAAGAAGGAACTATATTGATTTGAGTACACGTGAAGTTAAAATTCTTTGAGGTATGCAGGCTACATAGGAATAATATAGCTAGATGTTAAATTTATGACAAAATTAGAACAATATGTTTTCAAATTTCTTGTTTTAATAAACGGCGTTAGTGTGAAAATGATAGAAAAATTACAAATGGTCAAAACATAAGGCCATATAAATAACAAACAATAAAAAATTTGTTCTAACAAAATCAAACGACCCCCCAATAGAGATAGTGGTTTCTGGAAAGGTCTTGATCTATACATTATGCTGAAAGTGCCAAGTGATCGAACCTAGAGGTCGGCAACATAAATAACATAAGCTGCGTTTTGTTGAAAACAATCGAGTGTTCGTGATAGCTATTTTCAAATTTGTTCAATTTAAAATTAAAAATTTAATTATTTTTTTAATTAAATAATTTAAAGATTTATTAGGAATCTATGTATAACCAAAAAAATCCATCATAAAAGTTGTACGGTTTTCTTGTAATATCGTTGTTCTGTATAGTTCTGAACTACTCCGTTATTATACAGAACTATACAGAACAACGATATTATAACAAAACCATACAACTTTTATGATGGATTTTTTTGATTATACATAGATTCCTATTAAATCTAAATTATTTAATTAAAAAAATAATTAAATTTTTAATTTTAAATTGAACAAATTTGAAAATAGCTATCACGAACTCTACTCGATTGTTTTCAAAAAAACGCAGCTATAAATAACAGATGAACGATTGTTGCTCAAATCTTCAACACAAAATTTTGTTCTACAAAAATCAGAAGACCCCTATATGGGCAGTGTTTTCTGGAAACAAAAACACATTTTTGTCAAGGCCTTTGCAGAATCTACTGTCTAAAAATAGGGGTCTTTTAATTTTTTTAGTACGAAATTTTCGTTGAAGCGTTGTGCAACAATCTATCCAAATAATGCCTGCCTTTTATTTATATGGCCGACCCTTAGGACCGATCACTTATCACTTACAGCGTAAAGTAAACATAAAAACCTTTTCAGAAACCATTTTGTCGCTAAATATTTATGTTAAAACTATACGTACCCATTTAACCAAAAATGAGTATCGAAATGAACACAATTTTTCGGTAAAAAACAGATTTCCCCCAACATGTTCTAAGGCCTACTCACGAAAACTTCGACGCTATGGTAAGTTGTTCGGTTTAAGTTGTTGCACGAGATGTATTATATAGACCTTCAGTTTAAGATCCTTGCGTAAAACCTTCAATGTCTGATCTTCATCAACACTAGCTGCTAGATTGATGTCCAACAACGTGCAATTGGTGCGAAATTTTGTCGCAATGGCTTGAATTGCTTGCTCTTTAGGTCAATTATGACGAAATTTGATAGTAAAATTTGTAAACGCTGTTCGGGTGTAAGTCTTTCCACTGTGAAGTGGTAATGTTAACTGAGAATAATTTACTTTGACAGATGTCGCCAATCAAGCGTGACGTGTCAAAACATATACACGAAAAACTAATAATTTTTTACAAAAAGCAAAAGAATCACCCATTACATATAAATGTCTCGTTTCATTCCAGGTGGATATTTTGATATTTAATTTTGTCCCACAAGAATAATATTTCATAATGTGTGTTACAGGTTCGGGATAAGTTTCTCTTTTAAAAAATGATCGGCTTTAACAAAATGAAGCTAAGGGACTAAGTTGTGGAAATCTGCATGTGAAACTAGGTACAATTTGACAAATCAACAACAACTGAAAACTAAATTCCTCGTGTAAAAAATTAGCAACGGCTATGTGTTTGTATACAATTTTACTCTTACGAAGAGAAAACAAGCAAGGCGACGAGCGGCACTTAAGTATTTTAGGTATTATACGTATGTGAAGTTATACCCAGATTCTATCCCCGAAATTAAAAAAAAAAAATAATAATCACTCAACACCAACATAATTAAATCCCTCTAACTCTTGCGTGAAGTTAGCCCCGCCCCGTTTTATATTATATTTTATTCCAAATACACTTCATATGTAAAGTTATTCCCGAATTTTATCATATGCAAAATAAAAATGTTTATTAAAATTATTCTAATTCGGAAAATACAAAATAAATACAAAATCTTGTATTTTAGAATATGTATTCTTTTGCTCTCGCTGCAGTTAAATCTTATACAAAATTGAGCAATGTTCAACTTTAATTTTTGTCGTACGATAAAAAAATATGGCCGACATTCAACCAATCAGAGCGATTATTATTTATGTCTGTCAGACGAAATTTATTCTTGAATCACCGCCTTTATGCTCCTAGCAAAATATTTACGTGTAATACGTTCTGCACCAAAAATAATATTTTAATTTGACATGTTGATTGATTTGATAGAAAAAACAGTTCTAGAGCTATTAACTAATTTTTTTCCATATTTGCCAAAAGTGAGGTATAAGGCTAGCCATCACAAAACCATATAGCTCTGATCCGACAAATTAATACTTTTTACTTTGACATGTAAATAGTAATATTTGTCATGTAAATAATGTAAAATATTATTTTTGGTCAAAAACGTATTACAAACAAAATATTGTTTGGAGACTAATTCCGCTAGGTTGCAACGGTACGATTTTGTTCATATTTTGCAGACAGTGAAGTAGGTAGGGATCTTCCAATTTCAAAACCATACAGCTCTGATCCAACAAATTAATACTTTTTACATGTCAAATTAAAATATTATTTTTAGTCCAAAACGTATTACACGTAAATATTTTGCTCGGAGCCTAATTTCGCTACTTGGCAGCGGTACCATTTTTTCGTGTTTTCCTTAATGTGAAATATGTGTTTTTCCTTCTTATTATCATAATCTGACAAATTTAAACTTTATTTTATCGAATTTAAACTTTATTTTACTTTATTTTGTTAAATTATTACATTTATTTTGTGTGTTTTCCGAATTAAAATAATTTTAATAAACATTTTTATTTTGCATATGATAAAATTCAGGGACAACGAAGTGATATGAAGTGTTTTTGGAATAAAATATAATATAAAACAAGGCGGGGCTAACTTCACACAAGAGTTAAAGGGATTTAATTATGTTAGTGTTGCCTGCTAATTTTGTTTTAATTTCGGGGATAGAATCCGGGGATAACTTCACATATACGTAGGTATTATTATAATACCTGAAACACATAACTGGCGATGGTCGCCTCGCTTGGTTGCAGGATACATAAAAATACAGCATACATAAAAAACTGTGGTACAAAAAACAAATCTAAAAATCGTACCTATGTAATGTGCAATAAAGAAAGCAAAAACGTATCTTCCTTGTTTAGAATTTCGAATTTTCGGAATTCAAATTCAAATTAGTGTCAGTTAGACTAACAAAAAACAGTTGACATACACTTGATAAAATGGATGGAATGCGACATATAAGTATTATTTTGTAATATTTATTAAATACGAATACCTATGTAAGAAAATATGTATTCAAAATGTCGAATTTTCCATTTGTTTTTGGCTTTTGTATGTTGTTCATTACGGATAAGTACTTCATATTTCAAGGGAAAAATACGGAAAAATTATTTAAATATTTCTGAAATTAGGCAGCAGTGTTTTATTTATTAAATTATGATTTAAAAAATTAACCATTTGCAACATTTTTCTGTCTATCCTATAATTATTAGGGGGCAAAAAAACGATTTCACATAATTTTCGGAATTTTTTTGGATTCAGTGTGGCGCTTACTTTACATTTTCGGAAATACGATTTTCGAGTAAGAGGTGTATATAATACAATCGAGTGGAATATAAAAAAAGTTGTACCATATTTTGTTGTTGTTTTCTATGGTAATTTAGTTTTGTGCCGTATCCATGAGTTATACAGTGATTGGCGTTCTTTTATACGCACCATATTTTTTCAATATATCCGAAAAATAAACCAAAATTTAACATTTTATTTATTTCTAAAAACTATTTTTGTTTAATTTAAAAAATATTAATGATTTCTGTGGATTTCTTAAATTTTCATTCATTATGCGCATTTGCATATTTTCACCGAAAAATTGTAAAGCGTATCAAGGAATGAAATATTAATACTTCGTCCCACCTCCCTTATTCTTAATAACTTCAAAAATTCGTTTTGGCATTGGCTGAAAAAGATTATGGAGCACATTAGGACTGATTTCATCCCATCATTGCTTCATACACTGCTTCAGATCATCTACTGACGAAAATTGACGCCCACCTGCATACACCTTTGCAGCCAGTATGCCCCAAACATTCTCAATGGGGTAGCAATCTGGGCTACATGCTGGCCACTATAGTATTGGCATATTTCTGCACTTAAACCAATCCTTAGATGCCTGTGAAACGTGGATCGCTGCGTTGTCCTGTTCAAATACGAATTCACTATCAATATGATCATCAAAATAAATGGAATCAAAACATCTTTCAGCAGCTCACAATATTTTGTTGAATTCATTCTGGTAGCTATCTAGCAAATGGCATAGGTGTCTTAAAATTTCTTGAGAACACTCCCCAAACCATTACAGTCCCATGAACAAAATTTCTTTTTGGACGAACGACAGTGCGATTGCATAGACTATGCCAATAATACCTGTAGCAGTCTGGTTCGTCTAAATTAATTTTTTTTTTCAACAGAAAAAATCCCCATTCTTTTGTCCAATGCATATACTGCTGAGCAAACTTCAAACGGCGTTCCATATGTGTGGTTGTTACATGGGTTTTTTTTCATTTAATAGTTTTTGTTGTCCTCAGAACCCAAGCAGTTGATTTGACTACCGACCGGAAAATCAAGTTTTGCAATTGTTTGGCTACAAAATAGTTTGTTTTTGATATCTTCCTGTTTAATTTTCCACTTTTGACCTGTAATGGGCTTTGAATTTCCTCGTGTAGGCTTTTTGATACCATAATTTTTAATCAATCCCTCAGATCTTTTGATTTCCTTGGCAACGAGGCGATTAGAGTAGCCTAATTTCTTCACTGCGTATGAAGGAGCCACACGAATGCAAATACATACCAACATTGGCTAATTTCTCCAAATAACAAATCGTGAAGTCACAAATCAAATGATAAATTCAAATCAAGGTTACATTTGTCTGACATTGGCGCACATTCTCTCAATAGGCGGTTTTTCAAAAAAGATCAAAGGAAAAAACAAATACTACAAATCGTGTAGACAGTAGAGTTTGTCAATTGTCATATTTTACCAATATTTGCCAAACACAAAATACACCAACGTTGGTCGATATTTGCATTCATGCAAACAATAGATGTAAATAAACAAAATTTATCCTGTTACTTCTCTCACTACTACAACCTTTGAATGTATATATGTACAGGGTGGCGCACGAATCGTGCTACAAAAACAAAACGTAATAACTATTTTTCTGTGTGACTAATCTGTTTTTTATTTTTTTTATTTTGCAGATTATTATTTAAATTTACTAAAATGGATGCTTGGAATACCGAAACGAGGATTTGGATAGTGCAGCGCTACCATGCTTTGCAGTCCATCATTTCCGTCCAGAGGGAATTTAGGCGGGAGTTTGGCGGCACTCCCCCGAGTAGATGGACCATTATGAGGTTGGTACGCATGTTTGCTGAATCTGGAAGCATCGCACGTAGACCGTACAATCGAGATCCCTATGTTCGGGTCGAAGCCACAATCGCAGCTGTAGCATCATCAATTCAGGCAAATCCAAGTGTTTCGACTCGAGAGTTATCGGCGCAAATTGGAGTTAGCAGACGGTCATTACAACGGATAATTCATGATGACTTAAACTTGTTTCCGTACAAAATCCAAATTACAAGCAAATTAAAACCTCTGGATTTGCCTATTCGCCTGGAATTTTGCCGGAAAATTATTGAAATGGCCGAAGAAGACAACAACTTCATAAATTGCTTGTTTATGTCTGATGAGGCCCATTTTGATCTAAACGGCAATGTAAACAAGCAAAATTGCCGTATATGGAGTGAAACTAATCCAGAAATACTCCATGAGACGGAACTGCACCCAGAACGAGTGACAGTGTGGTGCGCAGTTTCATCAAGATGCATTGTCGGGCCATACTTCTTTGAAGTAAACGGTGAAACAGTAACTGTAAATGGGGACCGTTATTTAAACATGTTGAAAGATTTTTTTACCCAGAACTGCGGCGAAGACGTATCCCTTTTAACAGCATTTGGTTCCAGCAAGATGAAGCAACTGCACATATAGCCAGACCGGTTATGGAGGAGCTCCAACGAAAATTTCCAAATAAATTAATATCCTGAAACTCCACTTTCCGCTGGCCCCCAAGGTCACCTGACCTCACTGCACCAGATTTTTTTTTATGGGGTTATGTCAAACAAGAGGTGTTTAAAACGAAACCAAGGAATTTGACTGAATTGAAGCAGTCCATTACAACAATAATTGAGGCGATCCCGACTTCAACCCTTCAGTGCGCAATGAATAATTTTCTGATCAGGTGTCGCACATGCGTGAATGAGCATGGAGGTCATTTACGGTCTATCATTTTCAAAACTAATTAGTTAAATAAAAATAAAATTGAATTATCTATACAATAAAAAAAAATAAAGCCGATTAGTCACACAGAAAAAAAGTTATTACGTTTTGTTTTTGTAGCACGATTCGTGCGCCACCCTGTATCACAAGTATTCATAGTTGGAATTAAAATGGAAAAATTTGACTTTCAAGAGAAATAATACAGTGCGTATAAACGAACGCCAACCACTGTATCTGTTACGGTTAAACTGTATAATTGGTTATCATTTATAATTACCGGTTTACCAACTGCGTCGGTTAATATGTATAACTTTTTAGAACTATTCACTTTCACTGGTGATTATATATAATTACCAAACCCCTTTGGTAATTTATATATAATTACCGGTAAAAGTGAATAATTCTAACTTCGGAAAGTTTAAAACTATAATAATAATAATGGTGTAATTTTACCTTAAGTATACATCGAGAAAATCAGGTAACGAGTTAAGATTTAGAAATTTTTAAATGTAGGATTGTTTATCAAAATTGTTCACTTTTTTTTTTCAAAATAAGGTAAGAGCGTATCTTACTTTTTAGAAAGTACAAAACAAATTTTCCGAGAAAATGTTACAATTTCCTCGATAATTTAATTTTCAATTTTTTTTGTTTTTTTAAATCATGTTTACTAAATTTTCATGAAACATGCGGCCATTCTATATCCAGGCAACCTTCATGAAGTTCCTGACGAGGATCACAACTGTATTAAAATGGAAATGAAGATGAACAACAAATTGACGATAAATTCGATTTTGAATAAATTAAAATTGAAATTTTGAATTAACAAACTACTTTTTATTTTATTTATTTTTATTAATAATAGTTGCTTCGTCAACCTTGCCGACACAGATCAAAGAGTTTTTATCGCTCTTATCGCTTCTTCTGATAGTGTCACAAATGTTTAAAAAACTGAACTTTTGTATATGTATATGAAAAACAAATTATTGCAATTTTAATTCTGTGTAAACCTTAGAGGATGGGGGCTCCCGCCCCAAACCCCCACATTTCCAGAATTTATACAATTCTTAAAGTGTCAAATATTAATTATAATTTTAAACTAAGTAACAAAACTTTCATATTATTCACTTTAACCAAAAGGGTTTGGTAATTATATATAATCGGTTATTATATATTAAAATGAAAAATTAAAGGACATATAATGGCCAGTAATTATATATGTATAATCACCGGATTATACACTTTGACCGTAACATATACCTCAGTCAAAAAAGTTTCCGATTACCATCAACAATGTTTTATTAGTTACACTTTAATATGACTATAAACAAAAAAAAAATGCAACTCACATTTTTAGCGGTAAGGTATGTACTATCAAATGGCATAAAAAGATTAAAAATATTTACACCACAACAGAAAGAAAACTTACTTTGAAAATCACTAAATACGCACCAAAAATATATTCGATCACATTGGCTTCGCATTACAGTTCAGTTGTTTATTACATTGCAAGTTATTGTTTTAAGCTGTAGCGGCCTGTTTCTTCAATTACAAGAAACACCGCACAATATACTTAATCACAAACGGACAATTCTCCGTAGACTGAATTATTTATCAACGGACAATTCTCCGTATAAATAAACATATTCCATAAGAATATGCAACAACAGTCTCCATACAAAATCGGTACATACAACAAATCAATTTTGTACACATTACAAAATTATCAACTTCCATTATCATACCGATTTGCACATCAATCAAAATCGTTACCAATATTCAATTATCATTGAAACGAACGATATTGCAATTGTCGCATAGATGCCACCATCATTTGTGTGATAACCAAGACACAGCATATTTAAATTAAACGATGGTTCGGTAGTTATTAAAATCTTATTATAGATGCCCCCCATCATCATTAAATGATTGTGATAACCGAAGACACAATTATTTAATACCACTTAACATGATGGCGGGCAGTTAGAACAAAAGCAAATTTAACATTTCAATACCGTTCATAGGCGTACGTACGTCTATAATACAAACAAATTGGTAACCAGCTGAAACCAGATTGGTGGATGCATTTTAGATTTTAATTACCTTGTTTACCAAAAAGCGAAAGCTCTGGATCAATCCAATTTTTGTTGCATACAGATGGTCTTAAAAATTTTGTATAAAAGTTATACAAAATTTTGAAAACCTTCTTATTCAGTTTTGGAATTTTGAAGGTGCAGCAGCCGCTGATCAACAACAACCAAATTTATTAAAAATTATTTTTTTTACAAATAAAATTTTTTCAATTAATTTTAAAATTAAATTAAATTTTGTTTTTATTTTATTATTATTTTATTAATTTATACCAAGTGCTCCGCATCGCTTTATTCCACTTCAGCAACCCACATTACGTTATAAAGCGTTCTATTGTTCTACAGAGTGTTCGCATTAACATCAACTCATTTATTAAAATAAAATGGCTGCTGGACTGGAGTTATCAAGAGATCTAAAAAACATAATAATTAATTAAAAGCAAGAAGGGAAATCCATTAGAAATATCGCAAAAAATGTAAAAAAAATATTCAGCAGTTCATTATATTATTTCTAAATATAAAAGTGAGAACATTATTGAAAATAAGCCTAGAAGTGACCATCCAAAAATATTTAATTCTCGTGAAGAACGTCAAATAATCAAGAAAATTAAAAAAAAATCCTATTCTAAGTGCACCCTGCATAGCAGGTAAGATTGAAATGGAAATGGGGAAAACTTGTAATATTCAGACAGTCAGAAACATTTTCATAAAAGCCGGAGCTAGGATAAAGCGTTTAGCTTATGCTAAAGAATATATTGGAAAGTCAAACGAGTTTTAGAGCCAAGTTTTGTTCTCTGACGAGAGCAAATTCAATATTCATGTTTTACTATTTTTAAATAATTATTTTACATTATGTTTCTATATCTGGATATCTTGAAACAAAATATGAAGAAAAGCGCTGACAAATTGAGATTCGGAGACGATTTTGTGTTCCAACACGATAATGATCCCAACCATTCCTCATTTCTTGTGAGGGAATATTTATTATACAATGTCAAGACAGTATTACCCCTTCCCCCACAGTCTCCAGACCTCAATCCGATTGAACATCTATGGGATGAAATTGAGCGGCGCATTAGAACTCACAAAATTGAATAGAAAGGTCAGTTAAACGATGCAATTATGATTGAATGGAACAATCTTATGAGTATTACCACCAATAAACTTGTAAAATATATGAAAAGCCGACTGCAGGCAGTAATTAATGCAAGGGGAAAGAATACTCGGTACTAAAGAATAGATGATCGAATACTTTTTTTCACCTAAAAATGAAAGTTCCTTTAATATTTGTAATATATTTCTGTCAAAAACAAATTTTTATACTAATATAATAAAATGAATTGAAACATAATAGATTGAAGAATATTTTCCATTGGTTTGAGCTAGTTAAACTTATTTGTCACATATTAAATACATTCCAAGTTACTACAAATAAAAATGATCGAATACTTTTTTGACTGAGTGTACATAAATCGGTGTTCTTACATGGGGATTTTGTTTTCATTTAATAAATTTTGGTTATATGAGAATGCATGTGATCTATATTTCTGCTTCTGAACATTGTAAGCTGGCTATGATAACCTTTGACATCTATAAAAGAAATACCTAACTACCTAGTATCATTTGAAAATGCTAAACAAGGCCAGTAGAAAGAAGCCTCCTCGCTTCCTATTGGAATTGTAAAAACAAAAATAACATAACATAACATAAAATTTTAGATCCCGAAATCAACCCCAATACTTAATCATAAATAGATAGAAATAATCATGCCCATAATATTTATTTTTATTTAATATAAACATGGACACAGATAAGAATATGTAGGACACGCAGTTAATTAATTAGCCATCTGCTAAAACAAATTAGGTCACGAACGAACGAAAATCCGTTACAATAATATGCATTGTTGAGCTTTCTTTAATTATTTTGTCGAAGGTTTATAGTGGAGCTCCACAATTTTCAGACCAAATATTATTCCTGATAAATTATTTGGGTATGGTCATCTGTGACCTGGGGAACTAAAGTTAAAGTGGGTTACTATGAAAATATTTCGTAAAGTAAGATATGAAATAGACTAATCGTTAATGTCTGCATTGGGAACAACTTTGTGTTTTTTCTATTTCTGCCTTACTTGATGTAAGAGAAAATAAGTTATAAATTTAAGTGTAAGTATTTGTGTAAATATTAAGTATTTTGCCAGCATTAAGTGATCGCGATCATTAGACTACAAAGTAATAAAAATCTGTTTCGCGTTGGCCGAGTCATCTACACATAAGATATTAACGATGACTCAAATTTTTGATAAAATTTTGCCGCGTTTAATTTTATTTGAAGATGCTTTACGTGCGGCAGATATAAAAATTATAACGCATGGCAAATGGAGGATTTTATTAAATATAAGTTAATAAAATATTTTACGTGTAATTATTTGTTAAAATAAAAACAAAAATTAATACAAAATGTTACCAAAATATTTTTTATTTGCGAAAGAATATTATTATAATACAAACGTAAGTGTAATAGTTCTATTATTTCACAGAAAAGTAGTTGAAATTAGTATGAAATTAGTACCATAGTGAAATACATAACGAACACAAAACAAATGTTCAAAATAATATTTCAACTGGGATTTCAAAATTTATGTACACACTGTTAAAATTCGGATTCTATTGAAACTTTAAATTCTTTAAATTAAAAAATTCGATCGGATCGTCTCATAAGATTTCAGACTCCAAACTACAAAACTATTGAAAATCCTTTAATCTGCTTTGAACTTATAGTTAAGCCTAGCCCGTTACTACTGCGTCAAAATTTTACAAACAAATTTAATTGAAAATATTACAAGAAATTAAAACAAACCAAACAAAATATTTTATTTGGTAAATAAACTTCTCTGCTATCACCAAGAATAAATCAAAATTTCATTTACAATAAAATTCGAGGTTATGAAGAGGTTAACAAATGCGTAGCGAAATATAATAATTCGCTAAGATATTGTGATTATTCCTTTGAATATATGTAAGTTCAAAGTATTTTCAATTATTTTGTAGATTGGTTACTGCAGTTTGAGATGATCGAATCTTTAAATATTAAAAAATCATAGTTTCATTCGTTGGAACCAGGACAACTAAAGCATTTACCATCCATAGAGAAATTGAAGGTCGTAAGAATTACGACACGTGTGCGTCATCACTGTATGATTAATCAACTAGAGACGTACAGAATGAGATAATTTTGGAACCTGAAACATGAAAATGTATAATGTATAATCTAGGAAGTAACGAGTTATCGGTCATGGTCAACATAAGGAAATACAGTTGAACAGGCAATAACCTAGCCTGCACAATTGATACTCGCAACTAGCGGTCAACATTATAAGTGGTCAACCATTGTAACAAACACCTGAATACATTTCAGGAAATCCTTCGTCTTGCTTTTTTGCTAATCTATAATCTATCTAAATTTATATTACATCGTGTATCCGAAAGCCAATTTATACATATAAAAGCCATACATTTTTACCAATGTTATGTTCTACAAGTTATTAACTGTTAACTTGAATGAAGCCAAGTCATTCGGCCATCCATTCACATAAAACGGGAATTATAAAAATCCCAAGTTTAACCCTAAGGCTAAAAATTTAAACATCGAAGATGGGGCTTGCAATTTTGCTTAATGCCTAAATAAAAAAGCTTAAGCCTACTGATATATTTTGGGCTAGAGTATTTGTATTTATATAGACCTATATATAAAATATAAAACAGTTTGAGCCCAAAAATTGATTTTCGGCGCACCAGCGTATTTTGGTTCTCCCGTATTTACTTTTTTTTTCATTTCGTAGCATATTCTTGGGACAAAATTTCGTTGCATTTTTTTTATATAATGCGACCCCAAAAGCATCTGCGATGTTAAAAAGTTTCGGATTTGTTTCTTTCAAAATAGCGAATTATTATGGAACCTCCTCGTATGTGCGTTATGTAAAATTGAATTAAAACCCAATTGGGATGAAACGTATTTTGTATGATCAAAATGTGATTTAAATATAATTCCCCAGTTTTATGATGAAAATAGTTATGATCGATCCGAATGGAGCCAAGTCATTTCTCAACAGTTTACAATGAACTACGGCCCTAGAACCTTGTCAATTTGAACGAAATAAAGCCGTTTATTAGTCCTTTAGGATGGGACTAAGTTGATGCGGCAAATGCTTGTACAGCTGCGATTTTCTTGAAAATTATTCTATAACAACTCGAAATATTTTCAAGATATGCTCCTTATTTGTGGGCAATCAAATAAGATAATTTAAAATTAGACAAATCTCAAAAAATCTGAACATTTATGAACGCATACTTAAATACCAATCAGATAAAATCAGATAAAATGTCACGCATACTTAAATACCAATCAGATAAAACAAGCATATTCCATATTAGCTTTATAGCGGAGACTGCGAGCAGATAACTTTCCCTATTAAAAATCCAATTAGAAAAAACAAAATTTCAGAACACGCGAAATAAAATGTTCCATATTTGAATAGTTTTTCAAAGCCTACCTAGCCCCTCACTCCAATATATTACTGATATAAATGTATCACTGTATATGTAGATTTAGTCTGTGTAAAGAATAAAACACCTTTGGTGTAATTTCTGTTGTATCCCTTTAAATATTATATGATGTAAAATACCACGCAGACGCGAATATTTTGTACTAGTATTTTTCGAAAAGCTCCAAGAAAACATATCTAGATGTGTATTTGCAATGTCTGCATGTTTGAAATTTTGTGTTAGAATTTTTTCGATTTTTTTCGGGATGATGAAATAATGGAAAAACTCAAATCCCGTATTTTTAGGAATTTTTCATTAAATAAATACACGATAAGAAAAAAAAGTTTTTGATCCTACATTCTATTCTAATATGTATTAAGTAGATACTATATTACATACACGAGTACATGAACTGTAGGTCTAGATAACAAGTCTTGTATAATGCATATGTGACGGTCTTTTAAATGTTGAACTACATAAATCTATTGTTAATTATACTTTTACATTTTTGATAGTTGTTGAAAAAAATTGGCGATGTGTCGAGTAGTTCCACAATTTTTAAAACTATAATTAAACCAATTGTCTTAAATAAATAAAGGCATTTTAACTCAATGGTACCAAGATATTTCATTTTCCACATTATATAATTTAGATATACATAGTAATAAAAAATTAAAATACCCCCAAATATCGTAAAAATCGGTAAGGCATGACAACAAGGTTAATTTCCAAAGAGATTTTTTGGCGGCATTTGTTTTAGGGATTGCGAGGAATGAAACCCTGAAATCATACGAACTCGTTTACTTTAAAGTTGATTAAAAAAATATGCGAGCTAGAAGCAATCTGAGTTTAAATAATTATTGTTATACAGAGTATTCGCGATTTTCAACAAATTAGCTGACATCTGGTGAACAATATGTAAATCTATGAAGCAAGATGGATTAAAACTGTCATAACAGTGAATTTGACAAGTCTCGTCGCTCTTGTAAACCAACGCTTTCTACATTTAATGAAAATTGTCTATATGAACAATGTTTTCTAGATTCCACCTAATTTTATGGCTCTGTCTGATTAAGCCTGCTTTTGAAAATTTTCAGGTACACATATTTGACAGAATGGAAGTTTGTCCCAACATTCTTAAACCAACAACAAAAACATTTGTAGTGATTTACTAATAATGTAAAAACATAAAAAAGCTCAGCATTTAGGCGACATTGGGAAATAGATTACATTTGACCTATATGCAGTAAAATGCAGTACTGGTATCTGTTAGAAACAAAATTTATTTCAATGAGATGTGTATTGTGTTGCACTTATAATAAAATTTTGGTAATTCAAGTACGTATAAATTAAAAAAAAATCGTGTGCGTAAAATAAAAAAGTAAAAAACAAAGCAATACTACAAGCACACATGTAATTACAATTTTCTTATTAGAAGTAGCATAGAAAAATAGGTTTTTTCATTTTTATCTCTCGTTTTATACAAATCTATGGTAAACTTTTTTTTCTATGGTAGTAGTGTTCAATGTTTTGAGTGACAAAATCGTTTATAACTGCGAGGCGCTCTAGTATAAGAAAACTGCAATTCCAGGTATGGTAACCGTCTGCGTACTTTCAAAGAAAATCCATAAAAATTTCCGGTTTTTAAGTCAATTTGTCAATCAAAAACCTTGAATACTAACCCCTTTTGTGCCTAGATTTTCCAAAGAACCGTTATGTTTTAAGTTTGTTAATGTTTTCATAGCTACTTAGTTTTGTATCCGTTCTTTATACACTGTTATTTCTTAATAATTTTCATGACAATTTAAATTAAATTTGCCGTAGTGTTGGCATGTGTTAATTATTCAGAATAGCCACCATTTCGGCAAATTGAGTTTAAACATAGTAAATCTATCATTTTCACTAATACTTTCCAATATATTTAGTATTTAGGAAAACACTTCTATTGCTATATAGAGATGTGAAGTTTTTCATAAAATTTTCCTAAATATTTATTGTTGTATTTTAGGACAGATTAGGGCATATTTCACGTAAATCATATTTGTGTGAAAAACGTTATTACAATATAGTTTAAAATAATTCTTGTGGTATCCTTTGCCTGTATCGCTCGTAAATTCTTAAAAATTAACTTCAAAATTAAACCAATAAATTTTACTATACGGCATAAACAGATCGGAATAGAGCGCAACTTAGTACCGATAAAATTAATATTTTTTTATAACTCAAAATTAAGAATAATTTAAAAATTAATTTCTGGAAATTTGTCTGGTTCGGGTAGGTAAGTTAATTAAACATTTAAAACGAGATGAGCACTTTGATTAGCCGCCCCGCACGTAGCATGGTGCGGTTAGAAAACAAATTCGACCCACCGCGAATTTTCTTTCCAATAAATTTGGTGTTAGATTTGCTGAGTTTTATTTATTATTACTTAATACTTTTGGTTATTGATATTAATTAATTAATTAAAAGTAAAATTAGAAAATTGGAAAATATTAGTTTCACATTGAATAAAGCAACTAATAATTGTTGTTTAGTTAATCCAACGAATAGTTTTTCGTTGCAGGAGAAGTTCTATTCTACGCATATTAGTTGGTACGTTCTCACCGTAATTTGGGCCATGTAACGCTGATAAGACGTTATCAAAATTAGCCGAAAGTAGAAAATGTTTGTAGCGTAGATAGAGTGATGTTCTCTAGCCAAAGGCATATGCTATTGACTATTTTCAAACGAAAGATAATCATTTATTTGAACTACAATAATAGATTTTAATAATCTTTTAGGAGCGATCTGCGATTGAAAATTTTATGTCAGTTATGTTTATTTCATCAACCAGAATCAAATGCTTTACATATCGTAAGCTGGCCCGAAAACCTACAAAAAATTTTATATACTGGTTTGTGTCGTTGCTTAATGCAATAAAAGGCCTTTCAGTTCGGAAAATAATACAAATTAACAAAATAATTATAATCCATTCCGAAAAAGTATATAGAAAGTTTTAATCTCAAAAATTTTATCTATTGATTTTCAATCTATGAGTTAGAGATTAATAGAAATTCAATAATTTTTTAAAACTTATTAAATTTCCTATTTCATATTTTTTTGTTTAAAAAAAAAAAATCCATAATAAAAAATCCTTCAATTTTTGGCCAATGTATCGCAATTGATAGAATCACGGGAGTGGCATTTGTTTAATAACACCACCATTAAAACGCATCCGCAAACCCATTGCCATACGATTGGGAAAGGGTTCTGTATAAGCAATTTGCTATTCAATGGTTTTGACTGAGCAACTTAAGAAAACGATAATGTCTCACCCTGCGTATCTTTGTTTGCAGAGGTTTATAAATACAACTGTAATGTTGTTTGCTTAATTATGGCTATTGATAAGCGTCGAGCAAAAGACATGCACCTTTATATTTGGAATCCTCTATAAACAGTGATTCACATGGCCAAACTCGAAACCATTATATTGCAAATGGTTTGTATATTACCCTTATCCTCATCATATGGTAATAGCGTTGCGGATGCGTTAAATAAAATATACCGTTATATCTGCAAACAACTGAGAACAGAAATACACGAGGTCAAACCACAAACCATTGGTTAGGAATTGGCTTGTATATGACCCTGATCCCCATCGTAAATCATTGGCTTTGGGGAAGCTTTTAATTGATAGTCTTATCAAGAATATAGCATATACCGTTATAAATAGCATATACTGTTACACCTAACTTCGGTGAACAGAAGAGTCAAACATGAGCTTTTTTAAAAATCGCTCACTCGAAACCATTGGAGAGCAAATGGCTTATCCATGGCCTTTATCACAAACGTATGATAATGGCCTTCCGGACAATTATTCAATTTTTATTAGTCTACCACATAGTTTAAAAATCAATAGATCAAATTTTTGAGATACAGAACAAAAAATTCTATTTATTTCTCAGAGTGAATTGTAATTTACCCCCGGATCCTAACGCACAGTCACAGACGTATTTTCAGTCTTAGCGAAAACTTTTGACTTAACGAAGACTAGATACTTTAAATTCGTATTCTGCACTTAGGCTCTTTTCTAATTACAGACTTATTTCAGACTTATTGACTTATTTGACGCCATTTTGAATAAGTCAGTCAATTTGTTCCAATTCATTGTACCGACTTATTTGTGACGTAATAACAAAAAAACAAAACGCAATTTCTATTATATGGAAGAAATAATTTTCTTGGCATATTGGTCGTTGCTACTAGATTTGAAAAAAAAACTGAATGCATTACAAGAGAAATCAAGTAGTGCTAATTATATAAGCAGGTTTTTCCGAGGTTAATCTTATTTTATAGTTTTAATATAATTATATACACTAATTTAAATTTTTTCTATATTTAATCCATATATACGTATCGTAAAAATATATCGGCATAGTTATTTTATAGTTTATTGTTCTTGTTAGGCTTATACAGGTTGCCAAAAGTAAGATAGATTAACCTCGGAAAGTCTACATGAGTCCTCTTATATATATTTTGCTTTATGATTACATTTAGTCAAGACACATTTTTGGATACATTTCTGTGTAGACATACTTATTCAAATAAGTCTTCTCGCGAGGTGACTTATTTGAATAAGTCGGTGTTCACATATTTGTCGGTAATTGGAAAAGGGCCTTAGGCTGTTTTCCAAACGGATGCTTATTCCAGACTTATTGACTTATTTGACGCAATCTTCAATAAGTAAGTAAACCCATTCCAATTGAGTTTGCATACTTATTTTGACATCGACATGAAAACATTTATTGTTTTCATCGCAAAATTATTCGAGGCATATAATATTTTCGTTTACATTAATTTAATTATTTATTTTAACAAATTAACAATTATATTTGTACAATTAAAAGGATTGGCGACAATTTAAAAAAGAAAAACTTAGAAATAATGTTAAAATGTAAAAATGTTTATATGATTTTTAGATACGATTCGGCTGGATTTTTATAATTCAATTTTCGTTTAGACAATGAAAGAAGTTCGAATGGGTTACAGTTAATAGGAAAATATGTATATATTTTATGTAAATATATATTTTACGTCTGCCTAATCAGTATTAATTGTTTCGTAAATATAGAATATATTAATAAGCCGTGTGGTCTTGATAGTTCTGCAGCTGACTTCAATTCATTTGTGTATGACATGCATACATTACGTATGCTATATCTCTATGATAATCATTTTTTTATCATAATTTTGATTTTAATCCATAATGATCCTTTCGTTATCTAGAAATAGTTAATCACCAAATTCTAAAAGTCATAAATTGATATAAATAACAACAACAAATTGACAACCAATTTAGATTTTTCGGCTAGAAAAGGACAGGAAATAAGTCACCGCGCTAGCTTACTTATTTGAATAAGTTAGGTTCCACAAATAAGTATTAGTTTGGAAAACAGCCTTAAGGATGAAACACACCAAGCAGCAGCAGCGAGCAGCCAATTTAAATATTGCCTTATTCGCTTATTTAATGTAACAAGATCATAGCTCGTGTGGAAATATACGTATTTCCAATAAAAGAAATCAAATATTTTGTAATTTTAATAGAAAAATTTAAATTTAAAAAAATTATATTGAATGAAGTTGCATCTGTCGCGGCATCAATAGGTTCCACACCCAGCAGCTTCAATTGACTGCTCTGTGATGCTACTCATAACCTCAATAAAATTGAGACAAGTGCATTTTACTACTAAAACAAAATAAACTGCTGCGCTGCTTGATGTGCACACCCATTCGCTGCCGCTAGTGTGGATTGTTTGGAATATGTTGCGCTGCTCTTGGTGTGTTTCATCCTTTAGTCTTATCTGTCAGTAGTCTTAAAAAATTGTCTTCGTTAATATCAGCGAAATAGGTAGTCTTAGATATCATAATTTTGACATTTAAACAAAAACAATAATTGTATGTATTTGAATATTAAAAACCGGAAAAATTATTCAAAATACAATATTATGTATTCTCTCAGCATATATGTATATAACATAAATTTGAGATTTTTATAACAATTTCGAGTTGAACTGTCGCTTTTCGTTCATAAATTTGAAACAATATGGTAAAAATTTGGTTTCGACAGCTCTACAAAACTCTTTGGAGAGTTTCTAATATATCATTTAAGACTACTGTCTTCAGAATTTCAATGAAGACTTTAGTCTTAAAAAAAAGTCTCAACAAGAAAGTCTTAGCTAAGATAGTTTTAGTAGTCTTATCGTCAGAATCGGGGGGTTAATCTTACTTTGTATTATTTTCCGACTGAGACGCCTTTTATTGCATTAATCAAACGCGCAAACCATTATATTGAAAGTTTTTTCGGTAGGCTTTTCGGGCCAGCTTCATGTACACTTCGCGTCATCTGAATAGCGCCAAATGTTTTTTGTTTTGATTTTGTTTTGCTTTTGTGATTAACATTTTTTTCTCTCAAAATGAGTAAGAGAATGATAGTAATACAACTGATACAAAAAAGAACATTAACAATTGCCGTTGTTTTTATAATCCTTTGTTTTCAGTAGAGGGATAAATTTGCATGTTTAACTGTGTCAACAGAATAGGGCCACTTAGTGAAATTTAGAAAGCAAAACACAAAAAAAATATTTTGAATAAAGATGTTTTTGTTTCAAATCTTGGGTTTTTTAGTAATGAGTAGAGCCTCCTTTATTGGAGATCACTTCATAAACCCGGTTAGGCATTGAATCATAAAGTGATTGTAAATAATATAATGAAACTGTGGCATACGCTGCTTTAATTGCCTTAATTAGTGATTGTTTTTCATTAAACTGTGTTCCGTTCTCGTACACTATTCTCACCAACCATTCCCAAATATTCTTTTTTGTTTAAGTTCGGCCACGATAAAAGTTCTACGTTTTCGTTTCTGATTCAAGTGTTAATGATGTTTACTGCATTATCGTGCTGATAAAAACATCGAATCGGCCCCAAAAAAATATGGCATTGTAGCAAAGTCCTTTCCAGAATGTTATTGTATGGGTTTGAGGTAATTTTGCATGTCTTAAAACTTAATTCTATAGTTCCATAATAGAAGACTGCCCAGACCATATATTATGCCGCCTTCTCTACTGGAATGTCTATCTAGAAATTATTCTTCTTTCCTTAAGTCATGTAAATAGTAATTAAAATCTAGGTCCATCAAAATTATAATTTTTTCATCGGAGAACACGACCTTTTTCCACTCGCGCTAATTGAGATGGCGCTGAAGTAGATTTCTCGATTTTTCTCTATCTCGAAAATGATAAAGAAAAAAATAATAAAGTAGGACACATCTTTTTCCGCTTTCTCAACACACCATTCGGCCTTTGGTTTTCTATATATTATGACGTGCAGTTTTAAGTATTGGTGCGATATGCTTGCCACTAGTCTAAATTTGTAATGGTGAAATAATAAATATAAAACGGTGCACGTGTCGATGCACCGTGCTTATTAATTTCATTTGTTTGAGTGACCGAAGTGAATAACATCAACAACTTGAAATTTGTCGGCAGCAGACATCGAGACATTGATTCAAGATCAAGTTTTCAAGTTTTGGGGCTTTACGCGTCCATCGAGTCGCAGATTGTCATCGACAAAATTTCTATAGAAACATCGTTACAGAACATCGTTACAAAAAAATACATGCTTATCTTGGAATGGCTATGTGGTTCATAGAAATCAAACCCAGATTCACTCGATGTTTCAATGAGTCGAATTAGGTGACATGACAAATTTTAAAAAAAGAATGGTTAGGTCAATGATGACTTTATTAAACATAAATATCTAGATAAAAACGACTTAGAAAGAATGTTTCAATCTCAAATCATGTCAGGTAAACCAGTAAATGTTGCCGAAATGTCGAGAGTAAGACAAATAGTAGAAGCAATAAAATCTTCCAGAAGATGCCTCACTTCCTTACCTTAAGATGGGTCGTTCGTTCATCCAATATCGATTACCTGATTTGATTTATCCGTCATTGTTCGCAGATAACGAACCAATCAGAACTTATGATTGCAGGAAAATTAATCTACATCTAAGCTTTAGAGGCCCGCTCATATGTTCTTCCGTTTTCGCGGAGAGTACAATGTCATCCTTAGGGACGATTTTTTTAAAATATTCAGTTCTTTTAGTAGTATTTCGATTAAAGATTCACAAATATTAAAAGTTACTCACATCCATTATATAGATAGAAAAGTCCTTTACTAAAACAGTATATAAAGTTCACTGTCCTCAAATTTATAAAAAAATAGAAAGGCTGAAAGAACGTAAAAAGAAACAATAATATTTGGTAGCTCGAAATATTTACAGGCAATCGGAAAATTAGTTGTCCAGCCCCTTACAATATATGGTAGCAAAGAAGAATGAAGACCTCCCAATAACGGGACTATTTCAGTTCGGTACCAAATCCATTTCTACGCGATTTCATACTCTAGTTAGAAAGATGCACTAGATCCTCAACCACCAATTTAACGATCGAAGAAACGGACATCATAAAACTGCTCAATCTGTTCCTTCCCGACTTTTTGAACTAGAATATCAACACAATAATATTTTTAGGCACCGCTAGTTTATTATCAACATTAAAAACTCTCAAATCGAAAAAGCTTGAATTGGATTTTCAAAGAAATTACTGTTCGTATCAACGACATTCTGCATTTCACCCAATTCGAGAACAACAAACAGTAAATAGCATTTCTTGGAGTGGTGAATTTCTATCGTTAATCCAATTGAAATACAGATAGCAATCAAGAAATTCTTTGTGATTACCTGAAAATCGACGAAAATCTAACGAAGCTATTAGAGGATTTTAAATTTGTAAAAGGCATAGTCAACACAACCAGGTCACAATTTTACTACATTCGTCATCAAAGGACTAGAGCTCCCAGTGATATACGCCACCAATCCAACAAACCAATTAAAACAATAGTACAACAAAAAACTGACAACTGCATCAACTCAGCAAAACTTCGATACGCTATACAGCGTTGTGGTGCGTATAACAAAAAAGTACTATCAGAAAATCACAAACCGTTGATTTACGCATTCCAGTAAAATTCGCTAAAAGCTGGTAAAAATTAGATTTATTTTTTTATAATTATGAAAAAATTTACCCCTAGTGCCAAGTACTTTAACTGAAAATCTAACGAAAAAAATTTTCATTTTTTTTTTAAACAGTCGTCACAATAGAAATCTCCAACTGGCTCTATTCTTTGTAAATGAAGTGTAAAAAGGCCGTGACCATTAAAAGTAGCGACCGACATTAAAAGCTGGCCCGCTTCAAATATAAAGGAGAGTGCACATAACCTTGGAATCAAAAATATAATGTTAGGTCTTCCGACAGGTAGAGGAAGGATGCCAATTGCTGGTTCGATTAGATTAACTAACTATACACATGTTGTGTGCCTCAGGTCGATTTTTCAGCTAAATTATGAACTAAACTTTTTGCGGTGACCTTACGCTATTAGCCGCCAGATTAAAAATAAAAAGTTTTCTCGTAAGGTAACTTTTCAATTTAGTTGTCAAAGGTCATTTTTTGGTATTTAATGCAAATGTGTTATTGTGTACAAACGTGACACTTGTTTATTTTTAAACATTGCGTAGTTTATAATAACATAATGTTTCGAATCGTCAGGCACAGCTGGTTTTTTGATGTTACTGCCACCTATGAATGTTTATTGTGAACTACTGAGCAATTTAGTTTAATTCATAATTTAATCAAAAAAATTGACCTGAGGCATACAGCAATAGAGTATAAATATAATAAGAAATAGCTAGATAGATTAAACCGGTACTCCCGCGACCCGCATGATCGTAGCTCAAATTCAGAGTAACACCCATCAAACAAATTAGAACCTCATAATATCGAGGCATTCAGAAAGCTTTCGATGTGTAAACCACTGAGGAAAAATTTAAGAACTCGAATTCTGGTAACAATTTGTTTTTTCAGAATAGCGATTTCTGATATAGACAAACAGAGTGCGTTCCACTCACCAAGGCTGTTCATTTGAAAATCAGGGAATGAAATTGCGATGATAATAGGTAATAGACCTGCAACCTGTACATTGTAGACTGGTTAAGTTCGCTAAAGCGGATATTGAGTGCAAAAAAAATCTGAGTTTTTTGCATATGAAAATTCCAGGAGAATTTACCATCTAAAGTAACTGCAATATGTTTGACGATGCCTGACCTAGTGATTTTTTATCCAAAACAGAAGCAGTAAATATTACGGAGAAAAATTGCTAATTTGAGGTATATAAAATTAATCTTTTTGTGAAATTAGTGACATCTAGGTTTAAGTAGTAGCATTAGAGATAGTTACATAATAGTGAATTTATAAATAATTGTGAATATTATTTGTTGTGATGTTTTAGCATTAGTGGGCTTTGGGAGAATTATTGTGCGAATATGCCAGTGGTGTAAACAATACGGTAGAGTACTGTAATTGTGTGAAATTATTTTCGGGAATGTCCTAGAGGATTTAACATTGTTAATATCAGAAGATTTAAGCCTAGAAAATTTGACGAATAGACGTGCAGTTGTTGAAACAATTCTTGAAACATCTGGAAAGACTGGTCTTAACACTGGTTTTGAGTCTGGTCGACGATGATTTTGAAGCTGGGATTATTTATGTAACAGAGATCGAAGGTAAACTTTGTGAAAGTGATAAGTGCTGGAGATGATGAGGTATCAGAGAAAATTAAACACGGATTGCTACGCATGGATGATATCGGTAAGTATGACTTACAGAAAAATAGGGTTATTGTAACGGTCATCTTAGGATCGGATGAAGTTCCGTTGGGTAGTATCGGCTAAGGCAAGCCGAGTTGAGATTACAGATGGTCCACCTGATGGGACTGCACCAATGGTAATCGAAGCGATGATCGGCGATTGGCAAGTTACAGAAAGGTTTTAGAGAGAGGACAGTGTGTGTGTGTATTGCAATGGCCCGTGGATGGAAAAGAGATTTGTGTGGACGCTCCCAACATCAGGGATCCTTCACATTCTTCACGAAGGTTGAGCATTGCTTTTAAATATTATATAAGTGCAGTGAATCAGAAACAACTAGGAATTCGGAGAAGAATTCGGAAAAGATAACTTATGAAATATGGTGGTGAAGAGGGCGTTGGATTTGGAGGCTTTGCTTGGTTTCAAGAATAATGGCATAGATGAAGTGGTGCCGAATGAATGGCGGTGAAGCAGAGATGGAACGGACCATAGAAGATGACTTCGCGGTTGAGTGGCATCAGAAGGCGATAATAGAAGAAAAATTGAATTGGTTGCAACGGTGCGGACTGAACTCCAGAGGTGGTAGTTAGATTCTGTCCAGGACGAACAAGCTTAGGTGGTGGATAATGTTACGATTTTGGATGGTAGGATGCAACTTTTGTCGACTTTATCCATGATAATGGATAGATAAGTGGTGAGCTCTAATAAATCTGTTAAAGGCGTTCAAAGCTTTAAGAAGAGTTGAAAAATACTAACAGGAGGAACTTACTCTTAGTCAGTATAGAACCCCAAGAGTAACAATGCCAGCACTCTGCCCATCCTGTTACCGGGGACGAGAAATTTATTGACATCGTTATAATTTTTTTATTGTTATTAACCCAGCAACTGTACAGTGACAGCTGTATAGCTCAAACATATTTGAGGCTAGAACTTTAGTGAGAATGCACCACGAACTTTCTACCACGCGTACTCTACGCCCAAGTTATTACCTAATAAAATCAAATCAATTGACCATCACATCAATCAAATCTTTTTGAACTCAGCGAAAAAACCAAATATCCGTGAAATCAAATTTAAATATAGAGTTAATTTTGTATAGTCATCGGAATAAAACCAAAACTTGATTTGAATGAAAACTTCGAATTTAAAATAGAAACAACCACAACAAAAGCAAATCAACAAATCATTAAACTCGAAACAAAAAATGATAATCATTGCATATACTGAAAATAAAAAAGTCAGTGCTTTTTCGAATCGTGGAAAGAAACGAGCTTAATATAACTTTTTGATACACAGACAGACCTGAGCACATAATTTTCTAGTGGGTGTAGACTGGTAGACCATCTATGTAGTCCTATATAATTTTCCAAAAGTAATAAAATATTTTATTATTATTTATTTTTTTTATTATATGAATTAGGGACTTTGAAGTGAAATCAGCTCGCTCGCATGATACATTTTATTTATATTTCGCTAACATCATTAATCAAACGTGTGCATATTGTTGTTGTAGTTTTTATTTTTCAATAAAATTTTCGACTAAAATGCTAAATTTTCTAAATAACAATAAAAAAAAATTTGTTATTCTTTCTCGAAATCCAACCGTGTATTGATTGTGGAAATAAATAAAATTTATAAACAAATCAATATTCTAAGTAAAATTTCAATTTTCTTAAAGTTTATATTTCACTTTAAACTCATCAACTAATGATTTCATAAAATAAAGTAAAAAGAAAAATCGGAAAATCTCTGATTTGTATAGAAAAAGAAAATATTTTGTTTGTTTTTGTATTTTTTTTTTTATTATTTTCAAAATCTGAAAAAAATTAATATTGATCTCTGGTTTTATTACATTTAACAATATTGGATTTGTATACACATCTTATACATGTATAGATAGATACACACATAGATTCGTAGAAAATCAAAAGATGACGTCTTAAACACGATTCCCTTACGTTTAAACTCGCAAAATTTTGCAAAATGGTAGAGTGTGTTTGTAATTTTGTACACCGTGTATACGTTTGAGTATATAGAAGGCATACGTCGATGAAAACATCGATAACATTTTTGTGGTTTAGCACGTTAAATTCGGACGTCATATCATTAAAGTGTTACGGTATGTGTGCGGTGTGTAAAGCATACCCCACAAATAACCAACCTGTGCAGAAAATTTCAGCAATTAAAAAATGATATCGACATAATTTTCTATGTGTAAACGCAGCAGGTCACTAGATTTGGCTTGTTTTTTATTACATCGGAGCGAGCAGCAGGGGCGAGATTTTGTATACCATCACAATTTTTGACTTATTTTATATCTCAATTTTTTAGAGTTAAATGATATATTTTTTCATTTTACAAATTATTAATTTTTTTATTGTGTTCTCAACATGCACGAATAAAACATCATTCTATTTCTATTTTACGACATCTACAGAGAACATATTTATACTGAAAGGTTGAAATCGCGATACTTTTTGTGTAGGTTCCAGATAATAAAAATGTAAATAAGAATTAGGGCTGAAACTTCTACAAAAAACATTGAATATCAAATATTAGCATAAATTTTGTCGGTGTAGCCGCTTTTGTGAAGTTTTAAAATTAGGCTTAAATTATTTTTGTTTTTTTCTAGAAATTGGGTTTTATTTTTTTTCGTCTTTCAGGCGAAATTTGAAATTTTCTTTCCCCGTTTTTCCGGCTCCTGGACTAGCACTAATTTTTTCCCGTGAGCACTACTAGTTAGCACAAATTGGGCTTAATCGGTATGCAAAGTTTCATTTTGAAATTCGAAAGTTCCCCTGCTGCAGTTACCCACATAAAAATAAATAATACAAAAAAAAAAAAAAATAACCGTTGAAGAACCATGCGAATGTGTTTAATGTGTCGATATTTTTTGATATGATTAAAAGGCCATCGTTGTAATGGAACACACACTAAATCTCGAAACAATGATTGAATTAACTGTTGAAATATTTGAGCCGCGATTCGTAATTCGAATGTTATTCGTGGAAAATTAAACAAACCAAACGGTGTTACTGTTGCTGTTTTCTCAATATATTACTGTTCGACTGAAACTTGGTGATAAGCCCCAACAAATTTCAAATTGATTTTTCAAAACTTTGTGCATGAACCGAACTGGTGCGTAAAATCAGTAACAAATGGTATTGGGCCACGATCGGGTTTTGTTTTTTGCATTTAATGTCCAATAGTCATCACATAATCGTCGGCTGGCCCAATTGTTTCGATTACTGATGGCCATTTTATATGTACTTAAGCGTCGAACTTTTGAGTGACGGGTTTTGCCGGTTCTCTCGATGCAATGAGTAATTTTGTGTTTACAGTGTGTCTTAATTGCTGTTATATCATATGATTGAATTTGTATTAGTTTTCCCGTTATAATATCAGATTGGTATTTGGATCAATCAGATTTTGTGATTGACGTCGACTACTAAACCAGAAATGTAATAAGAAGTTGGCACCTAATATTCATCGATCTACCTTTGCGATGGTTTGGCTGATTCGAAATTTGTTGGTGGAACCACCGAAACCTCAGCACTGGTGTCAACTAGTAAATTGAGGTTTATTTAGTGAATCCGTTATAAAAAAGCGGCTGTTAGAATTTGGGCTACCGTCGCTTACCGCATGAAGTGCGGTGCCTAAAGGTTTTCCGATTTCGATTTGCTGCGGTATCAATTCGAATTTTTTGAACTTATAAATCAGAGCTCTAAATTTGTTCGACCCCAACGAGATCGCCGAAACATTTGATCAACCGTAAGTCTCGAGCGATGCATATATTTTCACGCAAACAGAGGAATTTAAAAAACCATAACAGACAGTTTCATCTTTAGCGGAATTTAAAGCTAGCGGTTTACGGGCCGGTAGTATCCAATCCATTTTTGCAACAATGCTAAATACAGTCTGCGGCAAAGTTTAAATGTTTAATATGTAAACCGCCACAAATTCAATGAACCTATCACTCATTAATCCGAACAACACAGAACTTCTGTAACCATAATAAGGCTACCAAATTCATCCATGGAGGATGTAGTGCAAGCGAAATCAAAAAAAGTTAAAATAAAATTCAATTTTTTTGTGAATATTAATTTTCAGAGTTCAGACAGAGAAACCACATGTTGCGTGTTTTATTTATAGAACAACTGTCAAAAATTCATATTTGTAATACTTAACTGCCACCATTTTTGTACAATACTTTTCATTCATAGTACATAGCGCTTCTATTTTTAGTAACACTTTGTAAAATAAAAACACCTCACACATAATCACCCGGTAAATTTAATTTAATTTTATCTCTTATCATATCCATACATACATTATCATCCCTCATACGTAATTAGATTACGTATACCATCCATCCATACATAAAATGTATTAATATTTTAACAAATCTATTATGCTTTATCACTTTATCGTTCCCCTGCGAATTGTATGTGGCATACAAGTTTTAAAAAAAATATGGGGAGAACACACTTGTTAATTGGCCGACACATTGCAAAGTGTTATGTGTAAGACGATTTTATTATGATATTTTCCACCTCGGAGTTTGACCCACAAACATCAAAATGCAAAAATCGAATTTAATAAACCCACTTTATAGCTTTACTATATATATTATAATATATGTACATATATAATCTGTTATATATTCGAGTTTAGATATGAAAAAAAAATTTGCAAATTTTCATCACAAAAAAATGATTCATTTTCCAAAGATGTATTTTCGTATTATGATTTATACAAATATATATTTATTACAAAAAAATGTCTTCTTCTATATACTTCGGCATATTGCGGTCTTTTGTATATTTTTTGTACTGACATCCCATACAGTTGCCATTAATTGTTTATATTTGACAGTTGATTTGACGTGAAAATCAACAACATGTCGTTGTTTATGTGCAGAGATATATAAATTGCTTGTTGAAATTGGTGAGGAAGTGTAATTTTGTCGGCCGACATTTATATACAAATGGAATTTTGAAAAATATTTTGAATGAATTAAGATGTCAGATTAGATACAGCATGTGTCAAGTGATAGGGTTCTTATATCAACATTTATGTTTTGACAAAAATCGATTTTATAATTCTCGTCTCCTTTGTGATAATTGAATAAATAATGATAGTTTTGTGTGAGTCATGACATAAATCCCATTTTGGAAATCACACGGTTTTTTTATTTTATCGAGTATTTTGGGAGATAATGTATGGGATTTGTGACGTGATTATCACTGCGAGTTCATACGACGGATAAAAATCTCGGATTTTACTATCCCGTCGTTTTAACCAATTACATCACGTAAATTATACAACGGGCACGCCTCTTTTCATATAAAAAAGTTGAAAATATTAAAAACAAAATCTCGGATAGAAAAATCCGAGATTTTTATCCGTCGTATGAACTCGCAGTCACACTAAAAATCCCATAGATCCGTTTAATCATTAAAGCATATGTTTTACTTTAGTTTAGTTGTGCCAAACTATGCATGCCAATAACAATTTAGTTCTTCTGCAGAATTGGTCAGAATTTTTCCTAGAACGGCTATATCTGCCTATTTACATACATGCGATATGTTAATATGTACAACAAAAAAGTAGTAGTTTTCTATAGTCACAATGTTCAGACTAGATGTATATAAGCTGATAAAACAAGGCATCACTGGTGGCATACTCCATATCAGCCAGAATTGAGAATAAAAAACAGTAATTCAAGTTACACAAAATTTACAAGTTAATTTTTAAAATTCATTTTATGAACGAATTTTGGAAATTCCCCCTTTTATTAATGAAACCCCACATTATCTCCCAAAATATATTATGCACAAGTTTTACCATACACGCACAAAATTGCACAACCAAATATTACTCAACAAAATAAGAAAACCGTGGGATTTCGAAAAAGGGATTTCTGTCGGGGCTCACCCATAATTTTCATCATTTTGTGTCTTGGAATGTAAGTGAATAAGTTCACATTGAACTGTTGTTAGCAGTATTCTACTGAAGTGAGGTAAGGTTGATTTCATGAATCTGACCAGGTTAAAAACCAACTGAACAATCTAAACGTAGCTAATCTATTAGATGACCGAATATGACTCCGCCCTTTCCCAATAGGTGTCGATTCAAAATGTCGAATTTTATTCCAAATAAACATCATTTGAGGGAAGTTTTATTACAATATGTTATTGGAAAGAAAAGTGCAGGGGCGACTTTACGTTATTGTTTGTGGAATACGGTAAGCATGCTTCATCGAATACAACGTTCAAAGAATGGTTTCGACGACTTAAGAGCATGGAAACCACCCAAAAATTATTGATTTTTATCAAACACAATCAGAATTGGCTGTAGCATTAAATGTTGATCGATCAATTGTCGCAAAACATTTACAAACAATCGGTATGGTTTAAAAAGCTAGCAATTGGGTTCCAGATGAATTAAAAGAAAGAAATCTCGAACGTGGAAAAACCATTTGATGTTTGAATCGAATAGTTACTGGAAATGGAGAAGTTAATGAAAAATGGATTTATGCCTGGTGAAGCATTCCATCGCAACCAAAGCGAGATATTCATTGCAATATAAGGTTATGCTCTGTATCTGGTGGATTCATTTTCTGAACAAGCAAATTTGTTTTATATTAATAAATATAGGTGGAGTTATATTCACACACCCAATACGCAAACGTAAGTTATGTGCTCCGCAGAAGCAAAATAAAACATATAATAAAATTCGCTTAATAAACACATTTTATTAAACACTTGTTTTTTATTTCGCAAAATTAGATTTTTGAATATTTTAATTAAGTAATTTGTTCAAAATGTTTGAAAAATCACTCGGTCGATTACGATGTAAAAATTTTTTATATATACCAGAAAAAAGCAAAAAATAAACAAAAGAAGGAGGGACAAAAAATAGGCAATAAAAAGAATAAAAATTATTCTATTGATTGCGCAGGTGGGCGATTAGTCATCGGCTGAGTAACAAAATTCATAGTATATTGAAGTAAATTTAATTACCCGACGTATTAGTCAAATTACAGAAAAAGGCGGGGTCTGTAATTGGTGAGAAACAAGTTTCTCTCTGTTCGTTAAGGATATTTTGGTTAAGAAATTTTGATTTTCGAATTTCGTAAGACTCTAAGGTATCTAAACGTCTACCTTTAGGTTGTATATGTAATAAGTCTAAATTGTTCAAGCTAGCTGTATGACTTTCTAAAGTTTTCCAAGTCGAGTAATTAAATGTACTTCAATATACCTTGAATTTTGTTACTCAGCTGATGACTAATCGCCCACCTGCGCGATCAATATAATAATTTTTATTCTTTTATTGCCTATTTTTTGTCCCTCCTTCTTTTGTTTATTTTTTGCTTTTTCTGCTATATATAACAAATTTTTACTTTTATAAATCAGTAGATACTCCTGATGATGACCTAACAAGTCGAAATCGATGGAGTGATTTTTTAAACTTTTTGAACAAAGTTTTTAATTAAAATATTCAAAAATCTAATTTTGCGAAATAAAAAACAAGTGTTTAATAAAATGTGTTTATTAAGTGTAAGTATGTTTCGCCAAGTGCCTACGGCAAATAGCGTAAAAAGTATGTATAATAAAAATTTTGGGATGAAATTGTGTAACATTCCATTCTACACCTTACTAGCTCTTTGGTACCAGACGAAAAGAGGTCTACCAACGGATTAATTTGAAACAGGAGACAGCAAGCTCTACAGTTCGTTTTCTTCTGTTCGAACCTCTTGGGGTCTTTAAACATAATCCTTACTAACCACACCCTAAGTAAGACCGTAAAGATACGGTCCACAAATTAAGTTTCGTTTCATTCCGCTACGAAAAATGCCGAAGTCAGCCGAAGTCATAATATTATGGGCCATTAACTATTTGATGTTTTGCTTCCATGGTTTTATTTTATACCAGTGCGGTAATCTATGTCTTTACACTATGCACCTCAAAACACACGACCGTTCCCTCAACCGAGCTGAACTGAACAAGCATTCTTTTTTGCAAAATTCGACTTTTTTCATCAACATAACTTCCTGCAAGAAAATATTCCGGCCTCAAAATATTTGTTTGTTTCGTCGAAATCTCTTTTCCTTTGTTACTGGGAGCTAGATCCAGAGAATACCGTGGATGGGAAAGCAATAAAAACTTCAATTCATGCAAATTTACCATCGTAGCAAACGACTTGTACACGGTGCATTGTCTATAGGTGAAAGAGAACTTCTTCTTTTAAATTTGGAGCCATTTCTGCAACTTCTTAAATTAAAACCCACCAATGAATTGCGTTTTTGGTCACGCCAGCGCCTCATTAGTGGAATGGCGATTTGATTCCGGAGTGTAGTGGTAGATACTTGTTTCATCCATTGTCACATATCGACGCAAAAATTCGCAAACCGTATTAAACAGCTTGAAATAGCGCTCTGAAACATCGTCGCGTTCCTGGAACGGATAAAGTGTGGCATCCAAATTTTGATATTTTTAAGGTATCAGTCTTTAGATGTTTGTCTTAGGTGTCTACAAAAAAACCTACGACTTTTAAAAAGAGACACAACCGAACATCTGTTAGCTACAAAAAGCAAAATCTAATTTTAAGTAACTAGTTTATATTTTTATATAGCCGTTCCATACAGCCCAGCCGGATTGACTGATCGGGGTGAAACTTCTTACTTAAGCTTTTTAAACATATTGAGAGATCCCAGTGATTTATGGCCGAAATCGGTTCACGGAAAGTAGCAGCTCTCATAAGAGCTTTTTGTTTTTTGCAAATACATGTTCTGATAATTTTTTAAATTTTACCTGAAATAACGAGTTTTGACGAAAACAACTTTATTTCATCAAAATTCGGCATCTCTATAGTCCAGGCAAATTGACTATGACTATTCGGATTCAAACTTAATTGCCTTTTCCATAAATTGGGACATCGCCATGCGAAATGTGGTGAACATATTCTGTGTACGGGAATTGGCAGCTTCTGTAGGAGTTTTTTCAATTTTTGAAGTGAAGATTAAATTTTCAAAAATACTTGAGCGTGTTGGTTTCCAATTTAAGCAGGAATTACAATTTTTTATTATACGAGACAGTTTTTATGAAAAACCCCGTAGGTTAAATTTTTCAATTTAGAAACTAAGTGTGATGTATTCGAGATATGTGACATTTGCCGTAAAAGGAAGTTGGGTGTTGACCACAACAATTCCACCTATGCATTTTTTTATTATTATAAAATTTTCTATTCATAGTGAAAATCTTGTTCATTATTTTCTACACATGCGTTTTGGTTATGCTGATAATATTTATTTTCATGATTTAAATAAATTTAAAAATTTGGTTGATCTAAGAAGTGGATTGAAAATAATAAACGTGAACATAAATAGATTAAAAATAAAAGATAGACAGACATTCTCTTAGATGTCACAGAGATGGTTGAAAATTTTAAAGAAAAGTTTAACTAAAATATTAATATTAAGCTCTTTATACAATTCGGGAATATTATCGGTAAGTCATCTTTAAAATGGTTCAAAAGTTCAATATTATAAGAGCACATAGCTTTAAGTGATCATAAGTATTTAATTATTGCTCTCTAAACCAATATATTCGCTTAACTACGACATAGATAGAGATCCCAATATCTTTTCATTCAATTTACCGAATTCAAAATAAAAGAACATTCGTTCTTGAGATAACACCGGTTCAGACCTCGCATCCAGGCGGAACGACACACTATTTTTTTTAATTTTTTGATGAAGGACCTTCGAATGTCGAAAATTGTGGTTTTGGATTAGGGTACGTATACTCGAAATCGTTGGAAATGTCCGCATTCGGAATATAATTTGCTTTTAAATTTTTTATATTATTCGAATTTTTCGCCGGCCACTTTGATCGTTTTTCAAAGTTGTTTGCAAGTTTTCTATTATTTATTTCCCTACTAAGGGAAAAATTTCGACTGCGTAAATTCATGCCCTTAGTAGGGAAATAAATAATAGAAAGCTTGCAAACAAATTTGAAAAAACGATATGTAGCCGGCGAAAATTTTATTTCAAGAATACGCGTCCTGGGGTCGTCTTCTTGAAATCGGTGGAAATTTCCTTAGATGGAGTACATTTTGCTTTGAAATTCACTTTATCATTTGAATTTTTCGCCGGCTACTTTAATCATTTTTCAAATTTGTTTTCCAGTTCAATAATATTTGTCTCCCTACTAAGGGAATAATTTTGAATCGATTTGCCTAGTCGGAATTTTTTCCATAAATAAAAAAAAAGAAATTTAAAAAATGAATAAAGTGGTGAAAAATTCGATTAATATAGAGAATTTCCAAGCAAATTGTATTCCGATTGGGGGAATCTCCACCGATTTCAAGAACACGGCCACAGTGTGTCTATGCGCATTTCGGAATTATTTACATGTTGGTGTCGAAAATTGTGTAGACAATTGGTTTTTGCATAGATAATGTAGATAATTGGTATAGGGAAATCAATTGGTAGAAAATGTAGAATATTGTTGTTTTTCAGTACGAGGTTGCCGTTTTATAGTTTCTCATTGCAAATTCCAACAATCACATTCTTTCGATATCAACCACTCGCACACGATACTGTATGAAACTTTTATAGAACTACTGTGATCTAAAATTTAATTACGTTCATTAATTGTGTACCAAATGATGTTCGTTGTTTACTAAATTGATCATCTTTTTCTTGATTAAAATTCACGAACGATATCCGTTTACGCCAATCGTGACAATTTCTTCAGAACACTTATATTTCTCACTGTTCCGGATCAATGATGATTTTAAAATGAGTGCATCGCCTAAACACATCCTTTAAATTTCCGGAATTATTTAAGCCAATGCAATAGTATATAACCTGGAATATTTGCGAAGTATATAGTCCACCGGCTCGTCCAGCCGTTTGGCAACCCGATTTTGGGACAACCATAAGCGAACGTACTCCCGTTGGCGAAATTAAATTGTTTTATTTACAAACCCAAGAAGAATCTCATAAAGCATTTTATCGATAGTATTGCTTCGGTAATATTCGGTAAATTAGCGATCACCGGTTGAATCAACATCAAGCATAATTTTCATATCACTCGATAAATTAACGTATGTACATAACTAGCTACAACAACTTTCATCTTAAAGATTTTCTATGATCCAATAACATTTCCAGGTATGTTTATTGTATCGATACTACACAGACATTGTGAAAATTTACTTCATATAACCTTTCATCAAGGAATCTGGAAAAAAGGGATCATCGTTCCTGATTTTTCTACATCCAGTGTTGATATATGATATGATATGATAAGAGACGTACAGGCCACCCATAATTGCAATCCTTGGAATGTATAGCACATTCTTGGAATAAGCGTAATCCAATATCAAAAGCATGTTTGAAAAACGAATCGTACTCCAGAATTATGCGGGCCCAGGCCCTGCTTGCATCCTCACAATGAAGTTTGTCGTGTGACTAAGGAAAGGATTAGTTAGTCACAGAAACGACTAATTTCACCCTATCGTCTTCAGTCGTATGACTGGAGTAACTCGAAGGATACATGTTCGTAAAGGTTGGACAGCATGTTTATTCATATGATGACCTAACAGTTCTTAGTCCATCGCCAATTGTTAAATTAGAATTCAGTATTTTTATTTATCTAGCTACCTTACTCTCGGATATCGAATATGACATTAATGTCAGCTAAATAACAGAAATAAACACACTTGAACCCAATTAGAAAGAACATTGAATAAAACATTCTTTTGCAAAAGGCCTTTAGAAGTTAATTTAATTGATAAAAATGCGAGTTGCAAATAAATAGACCGTTTTATTAAAAATGTTGTAGCTACAATCTTCCCTGGAACTCTCGTGTGTTTGTAAAATAATAATAGTTTAATAATAAAACATTAAAAATAACAAAATAATAAATAAATATAAATTTAATATAATTATCAGACGGTAATATTATTTCTTTTTCCAGCCATTCCGTAATCCCGGCAGCGCCGCACAAACTATTAAAGCCGAAAGATACGCAGTTTCCAACCCTTCAGCAATGCAAGCACACTTCTATTTTAGACTTCGACATCTTCTTGTCGTTCATATCATGTGGGTTACCGAATATTCAGAAAAATCTTTTGAACTTTGAAAACTTATTTTCTTCAACAATCTCACAAGCACTGACCTATGCTTCGATGCTCGAGGTTCCACATAGTTAAAACCAATGTACTTCTCACGTAAGGCAAAATCATCTCACCTACTAAAGGGCTCATGTCAGTGAAGTAGAAGTAATTTTAATGATTTTCCTAACGTAATCATTGCCAACATGAATTCCTTCGACTTATATAAATCTTTACGTTTGTTTAATAACCCAACGTAGCTTTTTTGGTTTTATTTCGAATTTTTAAGATAACATTTAGTCCGATAATCCTAAGCTGCATACGATTTTAAATTTACAAACTAGAACGCCTGGAGACTTCCTCGAATGGCAGATTAAAGTTGCTACAAAAACTCGGGTTATTTAAAGAAGTTTTCCGATCACTAGAAACGACCGATGTGTTCAAAAATAAGTTATCCACAACACGCTCGTGGGGAACCTAACCCTTAACCTTTGAATTAATAGTTCAGCGCGCCATCACAGGTTTCAACGAAACTTACAGACAGAACATACAGAAAATGTTCTCTTTGGTTAAAAAATGGATCTTAGATTTAGAAGTTAAATAGAACACCGAACTACTGCCTGTTTTATTTTAAGTTGACATATATCTTGCTTAGTTTGTATTTTTTTTTTGATATATCATGCCGTGCCGATTGTTAGTTAATATTTTAGTTTTGACATTTGTAAAGTTTTTCTTGCTCTTTGGCTCTTTGTTTCGGTATATAAGCTAGTTTCCATTAGCACACATGGAGATGCTCGTGATTTGCCTGAGGAGGTATACTATTCTGGTGTCATCATAATTCTTATTTAACGCTTGTAAGTTTTCTTTCCCGATTATGAAAAGTAATTGAAGATTCGCATGTAAAGCTAAACCAGTCCTCACAAAATTGATAATTTCACAGGATTTCTTGACGCTAATTATGATTTGGCTGACATTTTGCCGTATCAATTTTTATTAAGCTCGCATCTAATTGCTGTCGTCAAACACAACCCTTCCAAATAATCAGACAGTAGAAAACAATTTCTCACAGGATAATTAGTAGTCAATGACAGAGATTGTTGCAGAAGATGAGCCAGACCAAAGAAACTTAAAGCAGATATCTAGTCGAGAACGTATGGTTCGGCTTCGTAAAGGAGCTGCTGACGTATCAAACGTGTGTTTTTAGTAAATAATTTTTTTAGTAAAGAAGAGCGTTGGAAAATATGTCGAACGACCTTTGAAGAATCGAAATGAACATGGAATAAAGAAGTTCAAGATGAATGAAAATTAAGTATTTTCTGAAGAAGAGAGAAGTTTTGTCGACCGCTGTTTTTCCAGAGTATGTGCACTAAGAGCAGATTAAAATTTCAAATCACAATGTAGATTGCTACGATATTTACTTTACGGATTTATGTGTACGTTATAAGGACTTGTAAATTTTAATGTGTAAATATTTGTTACACGATATAATTATGATTTATTTTCACCCTCGTATATTTTAATCCACGTATTATCATTAATTTTATTTTAATTGGTTTTTGAAAGATTTTAATATCGTCGCGCGTGTTTTTGTTGTTCCATGACCATGACAGCTTGTAATAGAAAAAAATTTAGCGATATTTCATTTGTCAATTTACAACAACAATGCTATGTATTCAATGCCAATTTAAAATTCGTTGAATTCCTACAGAGTTGATGGTATTGAAATTCCAATTATATTTTTTAGTTACTGTGCTTGTCACTAGAGTTTTCCAAATTAATTTTTTTGTTCTAAATGTTGCCATCTTGTATATTTTATTTTGATTTTTTTGACATTTTGTACAAAATTGATACATACTATTGACAGGCGTTTTGTATTGATTTTTTACGCAAAACATTTTTAATAATACATATACTAATAAAACTAAATAATATTTAGTTTTCAACAAAATAATAATTGTGGTGGCATAGTGTATCGATTATAATGGACTCATACAAAAAAAAAATAAAAAATATAGCAACTGTCAAACACTACCAACTTTCAAAAACAAATCAGAGAATTCATTTGTTGCTTCTTTTGACCAGACCAAAATTTTAATTCCTTGATCAAATGAAATGTCACTTATATTTTTTTCATTTTTCATTTTGGTTTTTTTATGTTGTGAACATTGTGTACATCAACAATGCCAGTATATTCGAACGGCCTATTGTGTATGCGCTCGTGCGCGAATAAAACGTCATTCAAATGGCCTCCACAACTTCTTCTGCAGGAACGAATTCGATGAACCCAGTTTTCGAGCACTTTGTCCACTAAATCAAGTCGTATGTCATGAATAGCACGTTCAATATTGACTTGTAAAGCTTGAAGAGAGTTTAGTTTATTGCTAAAGACCAATGACTTCAAATAACCCCACAAGAAATAGTCTAATGGTGTTAAATCACAACTTTTGGAGGCCATTCAATATCACAATTTCTTGAAATAATCGAATCTTCAAACTTTTCTCGCAATAATTCAATTGTTGCACTTGCTGTGTGGCACGTAGTCCCGTCTTGTTGGAACCAAATGTTGTTAAGATCAACTTCTTCCAATTTCGGCCATAAAAAGCTGGTTATCATCGATCTATACCGATCTTCATTGACAGTAACGGTGTTACCAGCTTCATTTCGAAAAAAATACGGACCGATGATTCCACCAGTCCAAAAACCACACCAAACTGTCAATTTAGGTGAATGTAATGGTTTTCATGAAAAATTTGTGGATTTTCTTCGCACCAGAATCGACAGTTTTGTTTATTTACCGCATCACTCAGATGAACGTGAGCCTCAGCGGAGAAGATAGTTTTCTTAAAAAAACCGTTATCGTTTTCAAGTTGTTCCAAGGCAAAATCAGCAAATTCACGACCTTTACGGTGGTCCAATCGCTTCAGTTCTTGAGTGAGAACAATTTTATATGGATGCAAACCCAAATCCTTTCTCAAAATCCGCCTGGCTGTGGTTTGAGACAGTCCCAACTCTTGAGAACGTCTTGGAATCGACAAATTGCGGTCTTCAGCAACACTTGCCTGAACGGCAGCAATATTTGCATTATTTCGAGCGTTTGTTTATCTTATTGGCACTTGAACATTATGCAAAGAAAATATACGCTCAAAATTTTCAACAGTTCGACGAATAGAGAGCACACTTGGACGATTATTACGACTAAAAAATGGCAAAAGCGCACGAAAAGTTGCAATTGGAGAACGATTATTTTGATAATAAAGCTGAATAATTTGTAAACGTTGTTCTTGCGTATATATCACCATGATGAAATTGTAAACATTGCTGAATACAATGAAACAAAAAATGACAGATCATGACATATTACAAATGGCCGAAACGTCACTTAAAAATCTTATCATTCCTATTGGAAAACCCTATATTTATTGCATGCGTAATTTGTACTTAGAATTAAAATTATTATTTAGTTTAATTAAATTTGAAAAATTATTATTTTTTGCTTGCTCCAATTCTTTTTGAACAGAAATTAAATTTATTTATTTGCAATAAACCAATCTGTTAAAATTAAAATGGCTACATGATTGTATTTCATTTCAAAATTTTCTCTTTCTATTTTGTTTATTAAATTTTAATATGGAGTAATCTTGCGAAACCTCTTGGGAACTTAAGAGGACGTAAGTATTCAAAGATGGTGTGTGGTTGGTTGTGAATTTCCCCCCTTTTTTGCGGTTTACGTTATCATCGTTTTATGTTATGTTCAAGAAACAACATAAGTTGAACCGGTATATTATGTAATGAAGTCGTCGGTCAAAAAGTCCTATAGAGAAACATTTTTTTTTGCAAAATTTGACTTTATTCATCAACGTAACTTTTTGCAAGAAAATATTCCGGCCTCAAAATATTTGTTTGTTTCGGCGAAATGTCTTTTCGTTAGTCACTGGGAGCCAGGCTCCCTATTCTTGAAATCGGTGGAAATTTCCGCATTCGATTATAATTTGCTTTAAAATTCTTTATATTTTTTCAAAGTTTTCGCCGGCTAGCTAATCATTTTTTCAAGTTTGTTTCCAACTTTTCTCTTATTGGTTTCCCTACTAAGAGAATACCTCCGCATCGATTTACCTACTCGGAATTTTTTACTTAATAGGGGAAAAAAGTATGTTTCTTAATTTAAAAAAAGAAAATAAATTTAATTTTTATTTTGTTTTAATTCGTTGTGGATGGATCCGATCACAACGAATTAAAACAAAATAAAATTTATAAAATTTATCACAGATCAACTAAAAACATATTACAAAAATAAATTTAAAAAAAAAAATAAAGGAGCCGGCGAAAAATTCAAATAATATAAAGAATTTCATAGTAAATTGTATTCCGATTGGAGAATTTTCCGCCAATTTCAAGAATACGGTCCCTGATCCAGAGAATACGGTGGATGGGGAAGCAGTTCAAATTTCAATTCATGCAATTTTACCAACTATTTTTCCAATGTATATTAAAAATGTAGTAACTACGAATGACGTTATTCAAAAACTGCTTGCCAGTTTTAAAGGTCCTTACAGAGTAATACAGATATTGCCTGGCGACCGTTATATTATACAAGACCTATATAATAATAGGCCATTTTACGCCACGTTCAATATGAAACCGCATAATATGTCGGATCAGTTAGACAATTGTGAAGGTCAGGATGGCCGAATGTAGTCAACTCAATTTAAAAATAACGTTTATTTATATATTTTTCGAATAATTTACTTTATATAATTTAATTTAGTACTTAATTTATACAATAGATGGAACTGTTTATGAAAACTAATGTGGTCGAACATTTTATTGACGTAGGGGATAATCGGCCAATAAAACAACACCATTATCCGGTTACACAAGTATTAATTTATCAAGAACTTGATAGGATGCTCGAAATGGGAGTTAAAGAGGAGGGTAACAGCTTGTGAAGTTCTCCAGTGGTGTTGGTATCAAGATCGGGAAATAATAGATTATACTTAGATTCAAAGACCTCAAAGATGCCTTTTAGCAAATTCCCCTGAATCAATCTTCTATGGAGAAAACTGCCTTCGCAGTTCCAGGTAGGCCTAATTCCGCTCAGACAATGAGTATGTTACTCTGGTTGAGCATTTTCATTTACTTAGACTGGTCGCCACTTTTCTAAAGCGAAGAGCTTTTTCGTAATGAGGGAATTACAGTATTTAGGATTCATAGTAGACGACGGAGGTATTAAAGCGGATCCAGCAAAAGTAATGGCTATAAAAGATTTTCCCACCCCTAGTTGGGTGAAGCAAACGAGAAGGTTGTTGGGTATGACCGGTTGATGTCAACGGTTCATTCCTAACCACAGTAATATCGCCACCCCTATTACTATCCTTTTACGGAAGGGAATAAAGTTTGTTTGAACCGCGGATGCTCAAAAGGCATTAGATGAGTTGAAACACAGGCTTACCACGGTTCCGGTAAACCCGAACTATACCCAACCTTTTTATATTAAATGTGATGCTAACACCTCGGGTGTTGTCGGACTCCTTTTTCAACAAACTGCTGAAGGAGATGAGCAACCAACCGCATTTATGTCTAAAAAATTAAATTCCGCTCAGAAACATTTTAGCATAACTGAGCTGGAGTAAATACTTGAGCTTGTTGGTTTCCAATTTAAGCAGGAATTACAATTTTTTATTATACGAGACAGTTTTTATGAAAAACCCCGTAGGTTAAATTTTTCAATTTAGAAACTAAGTGTGATGTATTCGAGATATGTGACATTTGCCGTAAAAGGAAGTTGGGTGTTGACCACAACAATTCCACCTATGCATTTTTTTATTATTATAAAATTTTCTATTCATAGTGAAAATCTTGTTCATTATTTTCTACACATGCGTTTTGGTTATGCTGATAATATTTATTTTCATGATTTAAATAAATTTAAAAATTTGGTTGATCTAAGAAGTGGATTGAAAATAATAAACGTGAACATAAATAGATTAAAAATAAAAGATAGACAGACATTCTCTTAGATGTCACAGAGATGGTTGAAAATTTTAAAGAAAAGTTTAACTAAAATATTAATATTAAGCTCTTTATACAATTCGGGAATATTATCGGTAAGTCATCTTTAAAATGGTTCAAAAGTTCAATATTATAAGAGCACATAGCTTTAAGTGATCATAAGTATTTAATTATTGCTCTCTAAACCAATATATTCGCTTAACTACGACATAGATAGAGATCCCAATATCTTTTCATTCAATTTACCGAATTCAAAATAAAAGAACATTCGTTCTTGAGATAACACCGGTTCAGACCTCGCATCCAGGCGGAACGACACACTATTTTTTTTAATTTTTTGATGAAGGACCTTCGAATGTCGAAAATTGTGGTTTTGGATCAATTTGCTTTTAAATTTTTTATATTATTCGAATTTTTCGCAGGCTACTTTGATCGTTTTTTAAATTAATTTACAAGTTTTCTATTATACTAAGAGAAAAATTTTGACTGCGTAAATTCATGCGAATTTATTCCCTTAGTAGGGAAATAAATAATAGAAAGCTTGCAAACAAATTTGAAAAAACGATATGTAGCCGGCGAAAATTTTATTTCAAGAATACGCGTCCTGGGGCCGTATTCTTGAAATCGGTGGAAATTTCCTTAGATGGAGTACAATTTGCTTTGAAATTCACTTTATCAATTGAATTTTTCGCCGGCTACTTTAATCATTTTTTCAAATTTGTTTTCCAGTTCAATAATATTTGTCTCCCTATTAAAGGGAATAATTTTGAATCGATTTACCTAGTCGGAATTTTTTCCTTAAATAAAAAAAAAAAATTTAAAAAATTAATAAAGTGGCGGAAAATTCGTTTAATATAAAGAATTTCCGAGCAAATTGTATTCCCATTGGCGAAATCTCCACCGATTTCAAGAATACGGCCACAGTGTGTCTATGCGCATTTCGGAATTATTTACATGTTGGTGTCGAAAATTGTGTAGACAATTAATTTTTGCATAGATAATGTAGATAATTGGTATAGGGAAATCAATTGGTAGAAAATGTAGAATATTGTTGTTTTTCAGTACGAGGTTGCCGTTTTATAGTTTCTCATTGCAAATTCCAACAATCACATTCTTTCGATATCAACCACTCGCACACGATACTGTATGAAACTTTTATAGAACTACTGTGATCTAAAATTTAATTACGTCCATTAATTGTGTACCAAATGATGTTCGTTGTTTACTAAATTGATCATCTTTTTCTTGATTAAAATTCACGAACGATATCCGTTTACGCCAATCGTGACAATTTCTTCAGAACATTTGTATTTCTCACTGTTCCGGATCAATGATGATTTTAAAATGAGTGCATCGCCTAAACACATCCTTTAAATTTCCGGAATTATTTAAGCCAATGCAATAGTGTATAACCTGGAATATTTGCGAAGTATATAGTCCACCGGCTCGTCCAGCCGTTTCGCAACCCGATTTTGGGACAACCATAAGCGAACGTACTCCCGTTGGCGAAATTAAATTGTTTTATTTACAATTCCAAGAAGAATCTCATAAAGCATTTTATCACTAGTATATTATCATTAGTATTGCTTCGGTAATATTCGGAAAATTAGCGATCACCGGTAGCATCAACATCAAGCATAATTTTCATATGACTCGATAAATTAACATACGCAACTAGCTACATCAACTATTTTCTACGATTCAGACATTGTGAAAATTCACTTCGTGTAATCTTTTATCAATGAATCTGGAAAAAAGAGATTATCGTTCCTGATTTTTTTACATCCAGTGTTGATATATGATATGATATGATAAGAGACGTACAGGCCACCCATAATTGCAATCCTAGGAATGTATAGCACATTCCTTTAGTAAGCGTAATCCAATATCAAAAGCATATTTGAAAAACGAATCGTACTCCAGAATTATGCGGGTCCAGGCCCTGCCTGCATCCTCACATTGAAGTTTATATAAGGAAAGGATTAGTTAGTCACCAGAAACTACTAAGGCGCCACGCAGTAAAGTAATATTATTTCTTTTTCTAGCCATTCCGCAATTCCGGCAGCGTCGCACAAACTGTTGAATCCGAAAGATACGCGGTTTCCAACCCTTCGGCAATGCATGCACACTTCTATTTTAGACTTCGACATCTTTTTGTCATTCATATTTTGTAGGTTACCCAGAAAAATCTTTTGAACTTTGAAAACTTATTTACTTTAACAATCTCACACTAGGTCAGTGCTTCGGTGCTCGAGTTTCCACATAATTAAAACCAATGTACTTCTTACATAAGGCAAAATCATCTCACCTACTAAAGGGGTCATGTCAGTGAAGTAGAAGTAATTTTAATGATTTTCCTAACGTAATCATTGCCAACATGAATTAATTCGATTTATATAAATCTTTACGTTTGTTTAATAACCCAACGTAGCTTTTTTGGTTTTATTTCGAATTTTTAAGATCACATTTAGTCCGATAATCCTAAGCTGCATACGATTTTAAATTTACAAACTAGAACGCCTGGAGACTTCCTCGAATGGCAGATTAAAGTTGCTACAAAAACTCGGGTTATTTAAAGAAGTTTCCCGATCAGCATCAATCACTGATTTCATTTTAAAACGCTAGAAACGACCGATGTGTTCAAAAATAAGTTATCACTTTCAAAAAAAGAACAACAACAACACGCTCGTGGGCAACCTAACCTTTAACCTTTGAATTAAAAGTTCAGCGTCCATGGTTTCAACGAAATTTGCTACTAAATTTCTGGCCTGTAAAAAAATTACATACAGAAAATGTTCTCTTTGGTTAAAAAATGGATCTTAGAAGTAGAAGTTAAATAGAACACCGAACTACTGCCTGTTTTATTTTAAGTTGACATATATCTTGCTTAGTTTGTATTTTTTTTGATATATCGTGCCGTGCCGATTGTTAGTTAATATTTTAGTTTTGACATTTGTAAAGTTTTTCTTACTCTTTGGGTCTTTGTTTCGGTATATAAGCTAGTTTCCATTAGCACACATGGAGTTGCTCGTGATTTGCCTGAGGAGGTTTACTATTCTGGTGTCATCATAATTCTTATTTAACGCTTGTAAGTTTTCTTCCCCTATTATGAAAAGTAATTGAAGATTCGCATGTAAAGCTAAACCAGTCCTCACAAAAATTGATAATTTCTTGACGCTAATTATGATTTGGCTGATATTTTGCCGTATCAATTTTTATTAAACTTTAATTGCTGTCGTCAAACACAACCCTTCCAAATAATCAGACAGTAGAAAACAATTTCTCACAGGATTATTAGTAGTCAATGACAGAGATTGTTGCAGAAGATGAGCCAGACCAAAGAAACTTAAAGCAGATATCTATAGTCGAGAACGTAGAGTTCGGCTTCGTTCGAACATGTTGGAAATGTACAAAGGAGCTGCTGACGTATCAAACGTGTGTTTTTAGTACATAATTTTTTTTAGTAAAGAAGAGCGTTGGAAAATATGTCAAACAACCTTTGAAGAATCGAAATGAACAGGGAATAAAGAAGTTCAAGATGAATGAAAATTAAGTATATTCTGAAGAAGAGAGCAGTTGTGTCGACCGCTGTTTTTCCAGAGTATGTGCACTAAGAGCAAATTAAAATTTCAAATCACAATGTAGATTGCTACGATATTTACTTTACGGATTTATGTGTACGTTATAAGGACTTGTAAATTTTAATGTGTAAATGTTATATTTGTTACACGATATAATTATGATTTATTTTCACCCTCGTATATTTTAATCCACGTATTATCATTAATATTATTTTAATTGTTATTAGAAAGATTTTAATATCGTCGCGCGAGTTTTTGTTGTTCCATGACCATGACAGCTTGTAATAGAAAAAAATTTAGCGATATTTCATTTGTCAATTTACAACAACAATGCTATGTATTCAATGCCAATTTAAAATTCGTTGAATTCCTACAGAGTTGATGGTATTGAAATTCCAATTCTATTTTTTAGTTACTGTACTTGTCACTAGAGTTTTAAAAATTAATTTTTTTGTTCTAAATGTTGCCATCTTGGATATTTTATTTTTATTTTTTTGACATTTTGTACAAAATTTATACATACTATTGACAGGCGTTTTGTATTGATTTTTTACGCTAAACATTTTTAATAATACATATACTAATATAACTAAATAATATTTAGTTTTCAACAAAATAATAATTGTGGTGGCATAGTGTTTCGATTATAATGGACTCACACAAAAAAAAAAATAAAAATAAAAAATGTCGCAACTGTCAAACACTACCAACTTTCAAAAACAAATCAGAGAATTCATTGGTTGCTTCTTTTGACCAAAATTTTTATTCCTTGGTCAAATGAAATGCCACTTATATTTTTTTCAATTTTCATTTTTTTATGTTGTTTTTTTGTGTTGTGAACATTGTGTACATCAACAATGCCAGAAAATTCGAAAGACCTATTGTGTATGCGCTCGTGTGCGGTTGATTTATGTAAGCTGATTTTATTTTTATGTCGATTAATTAATTTAATTTTCGAATTGTTTTGTATTTTGCACGGTTGTAATTGGTTTTCCAATAAGAGTGATATGATATCTTTTAAAAAAAGCACACACTAATTGTTAAGGAAATCGAAATGTTTTTTATTTAATGTGAAGTACAATCGATACAATTAAGTTCTGAATAAAACGTCATTCAAATGGCCTCCACAACTTCTTCTGCAGGAACGAATTCGATGAACCCAATTTTCGAGCACTTTGTCCACTAAATCAAGTCGTATGTCATGAATAGCACGTTCAATATTGACTTGTAAAGCTTGAAGAGAGTTTAGTTTATTGCTAAAGACCAATGACTTCAAATAACCCCACAAGAAATAGTCTAATGGTGTTAAATCACAACTTCTTGGAGGCCATTCAATATCACAATTTCTTGAAATAATCTAATCTTCAAACTTTTCTCGCAATAATTCAATTGTTGCACTTGCTGTGTGACACGTAGCCCCGTCTTGTTGGAACAAAATGTTGTCAAGATCAACTTCTTCCAATTTCGGCGATAAAAAGTTGGTTATCATCGATCTATACCGATCTCCATTGACAGTAACGGTGTTACCAGCTTCATTTCGAAAAAATACGGACCGATGATTCCACCAGACCAAAAACCACACCAAACTGTCAATTTAGGTGAGTGTAATGGTTTTTCATAAATAATTTGTGGATTTTCTTCGCACCAGAATTGACAGTTTAGTTTATTTACCGCACCACTCAGATGAAAGTGAGCCTCATCGGAGAAGATGATTTTCTTAAAAAAATCGTTATCGTTTTCAAGTTGTTCCAAGGCAAAATCAACAAATTCACGACGTTTACGGTGGTCCAATGGATTCAGTTCTTGAGTGAGAACAATTTTATAAGAATGCAAACCCAAATCCTTTCTCAAAATCCGCCAGGCTGTGGTTTGAGACAGTCCCAATTCTTGAGAACGTCTTGGAATCGACAAATTGCGGTCTTCAGCAACACTTGCCTGAACGGCAGCAATATTTGCATTATTTCGAGCGTTTCTTTGTCTTATTGGCACTTGAACATTATGTTAAGAAATTGTACGCTCAAAATTTTCAACAATTCGACGAATAGCGAGCACACTTGGACGATTATTACGACTATAAAAGCAAAAGCGCACGAAAAGTTGCAATTGGAGAACGATTATTTTGATAATAAAGCTGAATAATTCGTTGTTCTTGCGTATATATCACCATGATGAAATTGTAAACATTGCTGAATACAATTAAACAAGATGACATGACAGATCATGACATATTACAAATGGCCGAAACGTCACTTAAAAATCATATCATTCCTATTGGAAAACCCTATATTTATTATTTATTTAATTTATTGATGGTTCATTTACTATTTTAGTATCTTTAGTTATTAAATATTTATTAAATTTTCTGTAGTATTAAGTAATTTATTTTCTTGTCATGCGCATGCGTAATTTGTACTTAGAATCAAAATTATTATTTAGTTTAATTAAATTTGAAAAATTATTATTTTTTGCTTGCTCTAATTCTTTTTAAACAGAAATTAAATTTATTTATTTGCAATAAACCATTCTGTTAAAGTTAAAATGGCTACATGATTGTATTTCAATTCAAAATTTTCTCTTTCTATTTTGTTTATTAAATTTTAATATGGAGTAATCTTGCGAAACCTCTTGGGAACCTAAGAGGACGTAAGTATGCAAAGATGGTGTGTGGTTGGTTGTGAATTTCCCCCCTTTTTCTGCAGCCTCAAAATATTTGTTTGTTTCGGCGAAATGTCTTTTCGTTAGTTACTGGAAGCCAGGCTCCCTATTCTTGAAATCGGTGGAAATTTCCGCATTCGATTATAATTTGCTTTAAAATTCTTTATATTTTTTCGAAGTTTTCGCCGACTAGGTAAATAATAGATTATGTTTAGATTCAAGAAAAGTAAACGCTATTACAAAAAAGTTGCCTATCCACTACCTCTCATTGATGGGTTGTTGGGTAGACTGAGGGAGACAAAATATATTTCTAGGATAGACCTCAAAGATGCTTTTTAGTAAATTTCTCTGAATCAATCTTCTATGGAGAAAACTGCCTTCGCAGTTCCAGGTAGGCCCTTATATCAATTTTGCGTAGTGCCTTTTGGCCTATGCAATTCCGCTCAGACAATGAGTATGCTACTCTGGTTGAGCATTTTAATTTACTTAGACTGGTCGCCACTTTTCTAAAGCGCAGAGCTTTTTCGTAATGAAGGAATTAAAGTATTTAGGATTCATAGTAGGCGACGGAGGTATTAAAGCGGATCCAGCAAAAGTAATGGCTATAAAAGATTTTCCCACCCCTAGTTGGGTGAAGCAAGCGAGCAGATTGTTGGGTATGACCGGTTGATATCAACCTATTACTATCCTTTTACGAAAGGGAATAAAGTTTGTTTGGACCGCGGATGTTCAACAGGCAACTCATCTAGAGTTGAATAACAGGCTTGCCACGGCTCCGGTACTCGTAAACCAGAAATATACCCAACCTTTTTATATTAAATGTGATGCTTACACCTCGGGAGTTGTCGGACTCTTTTTTCAACAAACTGCTGAAGGAGATGAGCAACCAATCGCATTTATGTCTAAAAAATTAAATTCCGCTCAGAAACATTTTTGCATAACTGAGCTGGAGTGTCTAGTCGCATTGTAAAGTATCAACAAGTTTAGAGCACATATCAAGGGCTTTAAATTTACTGTAATTACAGATCATGCCAACCTAAAGTGGCTCATGGCATTAAAAGATTTATAAGTGGTCGACTAGCACGAGCATACGATTTCAGTATAGAATATCAGCAAAGTTGTCGTACCAGATGCTCTCTCTCGGTCCTTCAGCAAATCTGCAAAGGAATTAATTTTTGATTGGCCTAAACTTCTGGATGCACTGGATTATACGCTCCCTGAATTCGAGGCCCAAAAATATACTAATTCCGCAGTTGAATCCTCGATATGTGTGTGGAAAATAGGGGTTCCCAAAAATTTAACAACAAAACTGTTGAGTGAAGAGCATGATTCCGCTACGGGTGCACACGGAGGTATAAGTAAAACACTAGAAAGATTAAGACGATATTACTTCTGGCCAAAAATGTGGACGCAGGTGATACAATACATTGAGAATTATGTAACAAGTAAAATAACCAAAAGTACCAAATTACGTTCAGTAGTGAGACCATGGCAATGAATTTTTATAGATTTGATGGGCCCGTACTCTCGCTCAAAACAAAGAAATACTTACATCATGGTTATCCTCGATCAATTCTCAAAGTTTGTCCAAAAACACTACAATACCTCAGGAATGACGTATTTCTACATTTTAGCACTCCTGAGGATTTTGTGAGTGATAATGGCACCCAATTTACGAGTAAGGCATTTAAATCCTACCTTTACAGACACATACCTTTACAGCGATTTATTCACTGCAAGCAAATGCCTCAGAAAGGGTCAATAGATTCATTTCAGGTGCTATTTGCTCATGTGTCAATCAAGATCATCGAAGTTGGGATGAAAACCCTGCATAAATAGCTTGTGCCCTCCATAATTCAACCTACCAGTCGACAAAATACTCTCCATATTTCATCCTGTTTGCATATCATACGATTACTAATGGTAATACGTACAACATGGTGAAACCGTCGAACCTCTTGAATGAGAATGAGATAGAAATTGGCACTGTGATTTGTCAATATGAAGATACTTCGTGAAAAGTCTTTGGCAATTTCCACGCGAAGGATATTAAGAAATGAGAAAATTAATCACTAATTTATTTAACTTCAGATTTGTTGCTTCACTTTTCCTTCGTTCGTGATACAACCAATCTGCTCTGTAATAATTGTACCCGCCGGTTGGTGTTGTGGTTTTTTTTTGTCGTTCGTTAAATTGTGTATTGTTGCCGCAAAAAAAAAAAAAGATAGTAAAAGACTGGTGAAGCGTGAGGAGTTGTTGGATGAGAACAACCACACTAAAGAGAAAAATATAATTTATTTTAAAAACAATATCTAAAATTTCGGGTCAGTGATAGAATACGAAAAGAGTACGGTAGACAAGCTACCATAAATACCAGCGCACACTCATCAACGATACACATCACCTATATACACATTCATCATTTTATTTGCATGCAGTTGAAGATAGACACGTAATGTATTTAGCGTAGTTTTGAGTCATTTACAAGCCAACACTTTATTTGGTTTCGTTAAGGAAGTAACTGGATAAAACTTAAATTAGTACTGTCAAAAGTAGCAACGCTTACATGACAATTCGGTGACGATGCTTGTACGTTCCTGATTCCTTGATGAAGTAAGGATTACACGAACGGATTACGCCGATACTGAGTAGTATCGATATAATAATATTTTAAATGATACAGCATCATGCTAACCCGTTGGGATAAAAATTACGCGTACTACTAAAATACGTAAATTTCGCGATATGCTGGCCAACGCTAATTTGCTGGAAGTGCTTATGTTACACTTATCTTACTCAAATATTACACGAACGATACTAACTATTGATAATCTGATTGTAAGCCCTAATAATTTCAATAAGAGCGGGAATACGATCATTTGGGTTTGAGCCCAAAAGCATTACCAACCCGGTAGACTTCACTTCACAATGGTTTAGGTTGTTTAGTCCTACAAATTCCGCTAACTCAACGGAAATGTTTAAGCAATACTATTTTAAAAATCATCAATGATCCTGGATAAAAGGGAAAAGTATGTTACAGACGTTTGGGAGAATTTAAGTATTGAACTGATGAGGAAATGACAAACTGTTTAAGCAGATCTAAGCCGAAAGATTAATTTATAGGTTCAAGATGTCATTTTCTACTAATTTTTATTTACTATGTAGTCATTGAAGTCATTGTTCACGAAAGTTTTAATTTCATTCTTTACCGGAGCCAGTTGACAGGTGGCATGCACTCTGACAAATTCAACAAAAAACCTTTACAGTTTAGTTTAAAATGTTTTCGAAATTATTATATTTTCGAGAAAATTACTAAGCTGAATTATTTTAAACGTACTAAATTCTCCCATTTGCTTTGTAAAAATGAATATTAACTTCTGAAATCCCCATTTTGAAACAACATGGAAAAGAACAAAATAAAGAAATATTCTACATTGTCTACAAATTATCGGCATTGTCTACGCAAAAAAGAATTGTCTACACTATTTTCGACACCGATATGTCGACAATTCTGAAATACGCATAGATGCCCAACACTGCCTATAGGTTATAGCACAATATGGGAGGTCTTCCAAACAGGATGATTCGTACCGAACCAAATACTCTTAGTTACAAAACCTACTCAAATATTTGCTTATTAAATTACTAAAAACAATCAATTTTAACGATTTAAAATTTTTAATTATCTCGGCTACTTAAATAAATTTTTATTGTTATTGCTTATTATAAATAATAATACAATTAGAATATACAATTTTATTGTTTTTTTTTTTAATTTTAAATGTATATATTATAAAATATATTCAGAATACAGAAACAAAAAAATAAATTCCCGGTTACATCCGACACTGAATGAATTTCAATTTTTATTGTGTTATAAGTACTTTGTTGCACATAAAATGGATGTACGTACATAAACTATAAACACAAAAAAAAAATAAAAAAAAAAATCGTTGTTTCATTGATGGTTTTTACATAGACTCGGTATTTTATATAGGGCAACAAATGACGTCATTCTGACCTATATTTTTCACTGTGACGTACATTGCACTCAAACTATGTACAAACGATTTATTTCGTATAGGACGAAAATGCGGGATGAAATTTATAGGAAAAGTTATTTATAGAATTTCGGTATTTATACGAATATAATTCGGGGTGTGGTAGGATACATTTATACACATTTTCCCAAAACGAAGGAAATTGTTTATTCCAGGTTTATGTATATAAGGTGAAATTATAATATAAAACGGGGGAAGGTCACAAAACTATTTTTAGTACATTATTTACGTTATGCCAAGGCCTTAGATTTTATGATTTAACACTACAAACAATAACAACGAAAAAAAAAAGTATGCTTTGAAGCAACAGGTTGATCGAACAAAAAATTTAATGTTGCCTATTAAAATAATCAATATTCATTTTTGTACTTGCAAAATATATATGTGCATGTGTATATGCGAATTTAATTAAATTTACATTACATTTTTCTGTACTCAAATCAATAAATTATATACCGTCATTTTTAAGAAAATTATCTTTTTAGTCTTTTTCCCTTACACTTTTAGAAAAGCTTATTTCATATTACCAACATTAGAGAACCAAAAAAAAAAAAAAATTATATAACAAAACGCAATGATTAGATATTTTTTTTTGCTATAATTTTATATCTAATACACATAGTTATTTACCTGTCTGTAAGAAGAGGGGGAGGTTGACTATTTTGATTTTCACCGCAGACTCGAGGTTCCTGTCTGGGCCTTAATACTGGTGTCAGGCCCCATCTTTCTACAAATTCTATACGAGAAATGGTTGGTGCGGCCGACTAACACGACTGCACTATTTATTAGATTTATAATAATGTTGTTGTTGTTTTTAAAAAAATTTGTGTTTTAAAAAATTTAAATATATATTATTATATTTTATTAATATTATGTTATCTAGTTAAAATATTATTTTTTTGGCATTTATTTAACATAAAACTACGGCACGTAGATAATTTAAACATTTATCTAAATTTGTTAACTTTACACTTATTAAACAACACATAATCAACATTATAAAATTTGATATTTTTTTTTTTATTTATTAACTATGTACAGCACAATAATATTATATTAATTAGAATATTAAACTAAAACTGTTATCCTTTTCCTTAATTACGTTTATTTATGCACTTTGCCACAATAATTTTCCAATTTAATTTATAACTCTATAAAATAAATAAATTAAATAATTATTTTTTTTATTATTTTCAAAATCAATGAAAATAACACAAATTTGCCATTTTTATTTTATTTTTTTTTACGTGTATGTGTATGTGTATGCAAACGTGTGTGTGTGTTAAAGAAAAGAAAACACAAAAATACCATGTACTTGAGCACACAGTGTGAATATATATAGAGAAAAAGCTCTTTTTTTAGAATTAATTGAAGGTCATTTTAAAATAAAACTGTTTTGGTACAAAGCTTTTTATCTCTATATACTGTAAATATTAGAAATTAGTCCGCGATTTAATATTTTCGGTGTAAAAAACTATTTACAATCGTAATTTACGCAAATTTTGTAAAAATTACAATATACACGTACAGAGAAAAGTTTTCAGCCATATTTTCATTCATGACCCATGAACTGAATATTATTTAAAAAAAAAATTACAAGAAAATAAAGAAAAATGGCTTCATTCGTCAAATTTTATAGAAATTTTCGTTTATTTATAAAATCATATGTAAAAAAGCTTTTGTTTTAGGTAGCTTGGTAAATTTTCCCGAAAAAGCTTGATTTAATCCAAAATTTATCCTCATGGCATATGGTTTATGTATATGTTTTGTAAAAGCCGAACACACTTTTATATCTATATTATCATATTTTTCTTTTTTGTGATGATATATACATAAATTAAATTTTATCAATTTTATAAATTTTGCAAAATTTGCGCACCAAGAACAAAAAAAAATATTTTTCACTTGATCGAAAATATATATTATAAACACTTTTTGGAAATATTTTTATATATACAATATATTGTGTATTGTATGTATATACATATATAATGGAAAAAGAAAACAGTAATTTTTCACGCCATGAAAAAAAAATCTGAAAATTATCCACCCATTCAGTACAAAAAAAAAATATATTTTTTTACACAAAAATACTTTTAGAAATATTTTCACTAAACACGAAAACTAAAATTTTGTTGGTTAATTATTTTACAAGAAAATTCGTATCATTTGTTTTCTTTTTTTATCCAAACATATCGTTAAATAAAATAAAAATAATAAATTGTTTTTCCGTATATATCTTTGGGTTTAAAAGGAATTTTTTTTCTTTACTTTAATATTCCACAGAATTTTCCGATTTTCCGATATTTTGTACACACTCACTCACTATTTTCATATATATACCAATATTAAATTTTTTTTAATTAATTTTAAAATATGTATATATAGATATTTTTTTCATTAAATAATTTAATTTAATATAATATTTTTTATTAACTATTAAAACGTTATATGTACTGGGGAATACTGGCTAGTTTTTCAAAGTATAGAAAAAAAGAGAGGCCATTGAAAATTTAAGCGCATGCGTTAAATGTCAAAAGTGTTTCCAAAACTTTTCGAAAAAAAAAAAATTAGTTTATTTTAATTTTTTTTGTCTATTTATAATTTTAATTAAGCAAAAACAAAAAAAAATTATATATTAATTTAAATTTCTAAACAAATTACTGTCAAATTTTATAAAAATAAACCATAAATAACATTAGGCCACCGCACACTATATAAACACAAAATTTTCAAAACACTGTCAAATTTTGAGCAAAGTTTTAGGTGAACGTTTTATTCTTACACACATACACATACACACACATGTATATAAATTTTCTTATCAAAAATCAAATGAAAATCATGTTGAATTCGTATATGAGGAAAATATATTATTTGTTGTTGTTGTTTTTCGGTGTAGGTATATAACGTAAAAAATTCTCTCGGAAAATGTATATTGTATCTTAAATATAAAAAAAAAAATTTTAACAAAAAAAATGTAAGGTAATTGAAATGCGCAAGACTTATGAACATGAGAACTATAACATTTTTTATTTTATTTTATATTTTATAAACATAAGATAAAATAAAAAAAAATAAAATGCTATATATGTATTTTCTTTTTTACGTTTTTTGTTTTCCCAAACAACAAATATTGAGAAAAGAAAATTTATTTTAATTTTTAATCAAACCTAAACAAGTATGTGTATGTTACATGTATCTCCCGCATATTATTATTATTTATATTAATACGCTACACATGACGTTGAGGCTTTATACTGTAGAGGAATGCAGCGTGTGTTATACGTCACGAAAAAAAAGTTAAAATTCTGTTCTATTTAATTAGATTTATATATATATATATATATATATATATATATATATATATATATATATATATATATATATATATATATATATATATATATATATATATATATATATATATATATATATATATATATATATATATATATATATATATATATATATATATATATATATATATATATATATATATATATATATATATATATATATATATATATATATATATATATATATATATATATATATATATATATATATATATATATT